>LQNK01000463.1:66221-123785 GCA_001586405.1 Phoebis sennae | reverse complement strand
CGTTTATACAAACTATTATAAACAAAAAGGTTCAACAATAGACGCGGAAGCACTGCCCCAATGCACTAAATCCGATCGCTGCATATCAATCGCCTTTCTCCTTACGCAATGCGATTATACACGATATCGAAATGTATTTGAATATAAAACAATTATAAAACGAACGACGACAATAATCGTTGTAAATCGGATGTTAGGCGATTTCACGGGCAATTTTAAAAGACGTACAAATTAAAATAACGTTGATGAGCAATTCATATCAGATATTATTGTTGCCTAATAATTGATGTCAGATATTTACGTACTTGTGTCAGATATTATTGAACTCATCCTTGCGGCAGATATATAACGAAAGATATATAAATGCGGAGAGGCAAATGCTAAGTGGTTCTCATAATCACAAACACCTACCAAATATGTAATTTTATTATTTATGTATTAGTTTTAAGTGATTTTTTTGTTGTTTTCTCTTTGTATAGATGTGTTTGTGATTAAACTTATTTTCTTTCTTTCTTTCTTCTTCACTTACAATCATTGTTGGCGGTTTCACCCGCGTTTATATCCCGTTCCCGCAGAATTTTCGGTATTCAAACTATCCTGTGTCATTCCTGGGGTTACAAAGAATCTCTGTACAAAATTTCACCGAAACGGCCCTGTAGTTTCGGAGCCTATTCAATACAAACAAACAAATATTTCCTCTCTATAATATTAGTATCGATTTATAAACAAAACGATACCGATAAAATGACGACCAATAAGAAAATAACAAATATATTTCGTAACATTTATCTTATTCACCATTTACGTAAAACAAATTTCATTCAAACATTTATAATACATAAATTACATATATTATTGTAGTTTTTACAGAAAAATACGCAAAAATTATTCAAAACCAGCATAATATACGAACGTAAATACACAAATACGTATATTTATACATGATTCACAGCTAATTACTTATTTGGTAAGTTTTTTGTAGTCTTACGTCGGATGATAATCAAAGTTCAAAATCCAAGGCTAATAAAAAAATATTAAAATGGGTATGAATTTCCCGAGTATATTTTATCAAATATGCCATATATTTTTTCTTCACATATCCATCTTTATATATGTCAAAACACATAAGTACATATTTCTTCCTTATAATTTTAACACAAATTGTATTATCCTTGAACCATATAAATTAACCACGTAACTAACCTTCCGATTATTCGGGCATCTATAAATAGCATTTGTTAAGGAAATAAAGACATTTACATTGAAAATATAGTTTTACACATAGTTTAACTCAAATAAATGTTAAAATTAATTTATCTTACTAGAAAATTATGTTATACACATATGTGGAAACAAATTTACCACATATTATATAGGTTTTCTTGGAATCATTTACATTAAATACGTATCCATATTTACTTTGAGTAGTATTTATATTATGCTAATCCTCGCGGCTTCGCTCTGGTAACATGTTATATAATATATAGCCTATGTTACTTTTGAATAATGTAGCTTTGGAAAGATGAAAAAATTTTAAAATCGGTTCAGTAGTTTTTGAGCTTAATCATTACAAAAAAAAACAAACAATGTTTTCCTTTTCATTATATTAGTGTAGACTGTTTTTATTTATTTATTTATATATTTATTTATTTATTTATATATTTATTTATTTATTTATGTGAAGATATACCTAGGATATGCCTATATGTACCACATAGGTAGGGGCTACTAGTGGACGAACAGCGCTACACACACACACACAAACGTGAACCATCAATAACGCTATAATGCAAGTGCATTGACATAATTCACTGCATCATAACAACGGTAAATCGACGTAGCATTACAATGCATACCATTAACGTATTGACGGACAACAAATTGTTATGAGTACAGAATAGTTGCCGTGATAAATCTTAAGTTACAATAAACGTTGCTAAAAGAGAAGCTTATGTTGCTACTGACGCTGTAAGAGAGATAAAATAAATGTGAGCAAATAGGGATACATCCTAACCCATGTTTACCAGTTGTCTATATTACGATCTCTTAATTCCATTTCTTGTCATGAAAAAAGCGCAGAGAATCTGAAAATCTAATCTATAATAACGTGCAGTGACATAATACATGTATTATGACAACGCGGTAAATCAACATATCAATAGACTGCATGAAATTAGCGTATTGAAGCAAAATTGTTATGAGCATTCGATAAAGTCGATACGATGTGCTTGAACATTCATTACAGGCTTCTAAGAGATAAATTGATACCATTGCTAACACTAAAGGGAGTAAACCAAATAGTAATATTTACAAGAAAACACTTAAATATAGATATTCTTTACAACTATTTCACCTATGTTTGCTAAGGGTAGCACAAAAGTGTCTATATTCTTTCTTAAAGTCAATAAAGACCTACGTATCATAAGCACTGTGATGAATCTCTAATCTGTAATAACGTACGTGCATTGCCATAATTCACTGCATCATAACAACGGTAAATCGCCGGAGCTTTACAATGCATACCATTATCGTATTGATGGACAACAAATTGTTATGAGCAGACGCAGAAATGCGTACGATATACTTAAACGTTCATTAAATTCTACTTAAGCGTTAATTCCATCGTTCGAATATTTAAAGAAAATTCTGTTATATTATTTTTATGATAGGATTGTGGAGAACACATGGAATCAAAGTGGAGGTAACACGGGGTCAAATCTAGTTGGGTAACAAATCTAGTTTTTTTTTACCTACTCGGGACTGATTTGGAAAATTTTAGAGCACAGTTTCAATGTGGTCCCATAGAAATCCTCGGAAATCAAAGAATAGTCTCTGCAGTTAAGGTTTAATGATGTATAATTCTATATACGTATTAAAATGAAATTTGACTAGCTACGACTTTGATCATCATTCTGGTAAAGGGTGCCTTAACTTATTTTTGCACCGACTTTGTTAAAAAGTTATTTTCTATTTTTAAGTCGCTACTATTTTTTGTGTCTATTGTCCAATGTTTAGCTTTTATCAACTATAAAAATTAAAAACTTACTAAAGTTTATTATCCCAGAAATATCAAATACTTCGGTCAATAAATCTTTACGTTCGTAATACCAATAGCTATAACCAATTGAACACAACACGCCGGTCACGCGGCGTCATTTCCTGGTGCAGGCGGAACGAGGAACACTACTGTTACAGGGGGGCGAGGTTTAATATTATCATTTAGAAATTGTACACACACTGCCAGCATTTCAATGAAATGTACATAAAATGATATACCTAAGTATAAATAACGATACTTTTTGTTTAATATCTACTCACTTGTATGTAAACATCCTCGAAAGGAGACGAAGCGTCCCTTCGTCTCCTCTTGTTGTTGCATAAATGTGTCCCATACATTGGGACATTTATGCAACCATAATGTGTAATTGTGTAAATGTTACTTCCTTCTGCGTTTCTTTCAACTAGATTTAGAGAGACCTTTACTAAAATCTACTATTAGTGCAATATAATAGATTGCTATGCATTATATTGCTTTGCGTATTTCTATTTTACCCGCGTATCTAACTTCTGATCGAATTCCGGGATTAGTAGTAGCCTATATGTTATTCTGGATCTTTACCAATATGCATACAAGTTTTCACAATCGGTCCAGCAGTTTTTTCGTCATCACAAACTTTTTTTTATTGAAAAAAAGGTAGACGTATTTAATTTTTGGATGATACTAACAAAAATCCGAAACTACTGACTAATGTTATTTTATCATCACATCCTTCATTCAGGCCAAAGCAATAAAGCACGAAGTAAACCTACATACAAACGCAAATAACTAGACCATTAAACAATCCAAAATGTAAATAAAGTCTTAAATAGTAACGTTTAAAGAAACAATGTGTTTCAATTATTTTAGTTGAATAAAATTAAAATTAACAACTTAATTATATTCGTTCTGCTCTGAAGAAACTATCATAAATTTATATTATGCCAGTATAAAGTGCCAATGCCGTACTACTTTTCCAAATCATCCATGCTTGATACTAATATTATAAAGGAAAAATGTATTGTTTGTTGGTTAGAATTGACTAGGCTCCGAAATAACTGGACCGATTCGAAAAAATATTTTACCATTGGAAGTATTATTTCATATTTAAAAACTACATTATCCCTTTATTACGCTACGGGAGCGAAGAGAAGTAAAAAAAGTCTTATGTGTGTAATTAAAGATTTTGGCTTACTTAATCTCCGATTGCAAAATGAATAAAAACATTGATGAAATACAAAAACATTTCTCATAACAAAACATTTAATAAATAAATTGTTGTAATCCAATTTTGATATACGATACAGTGATCTAGTAAATCAATTCAAATCTATAATTACAGAGGAAATGAATCGACTCAATATTTCGACAAGAAAACGTACCGTGAAGTAATAATCCATTCTAATGCATTCGATACAAAATTACGTAACTCCTCTTTATTACCAAAACCACAAACCACGGCCTAAAATATTGAGCTTTACACACTACACATAAATATATTTCCTACTAGCGCTCCCGTAGTTTGATGTAATATTACGTAACTTATAACGAAAATATTAAACACAAATTTCGTCCTTAAGTATATACTAAGTATAGATATTACTTTGAACAAATATAATATAGCATTTGTTTCCTTAAGAGACGGAGAAAGGATGACGCAACTTCATCCATTTCAATTTAAGATCGAATAAGGGCCTATTTCAACAGGTCCAAGTAAAAGTTACCCACATGATAAATGTGCTGTTTATTCATGTCATTCAAGACCAAAGAAGAAGACAGTTAGATAAATAATATTTGCTTTCCAAATAATGTTACTTGTCGCAATAAGACCTGTAGTTACATAATTGTCCTAAAATTGGCTGAAGAAAACATAGAGTGAAATCGTAAAACGTCCACTTAATCTGGGTTAACGACGATTTATCATTGTAAAAATCCATAAAATTTACTTTAAATTTCGTTACAAACAATATATCACGACAATTGTTCCAAACCTTAATCGAATCAAGAATAAAACCGTGTTTTACAACCGAAATTCCTTTAATAATACGATGTAGCCAGACAGTGGTCAACTCAAAGTCAATTTAAAAATCGTATTAATCCTTTTCAAATTATCCAGATTCGATTACTCCTCCTTGTACCTCTCATATACTCGTGTTCGAAGGAAATAGGACACCGATCGTTAAAGCTTTATGCTATATTTACGACCATTGCGCGGATACAGCTGCCGGCTTTGTCTGAAATCTATTTACAATCGTGTTTATATTCTAATGCATTCCATATTGTAGAAAGGGAATTTACTTCGCGTCTCGACCCTTTAGCACTTTCACTTGGAAGCTAACTAGAAAGTTATACATCTAATTGAATAAGCGATTACAAGATTATACAATGACGAGGAAATTTAATACTTTATACTTGAAAATTAATATTTTATGAAGATGATTTATTATTCAATTTTAATACAAATTATGTAATCGAATCGATAATAGATCTTCCAGTATAAGTAAAATTGAAACAATTGTAATTGATATTTGTGATTTCGGTTTCTGCGATGGCAACCGCAAGACGAAGGTTGCAACCTCACAAACTTGGATTTAACTTCACACTTTAGATATCGGATAAGGGATTCTCCCCTTGGTCATCTAGAATATAAAATTGCGTCCTCTGACGACCCCAAAGTTAGCCCAAAAAATGTAACATTTGAATGGATTATGCAGATATATATAGAAACAACAACCTTAATGGCATCTCCAGAAAGAAAAACAGGATAAGAAAAACCGCTAGGCTTACATAGAAAATTATGAGCCTAACTAGCGACGGTAAAGTAAATTACTTAAATTAAGAACTATCATACTGTAGGTTACTCGGTCAAGCAGATAGGCTCGATATACGCCATAAAAATCACACAAAACACGTTTATTTATTTATTTATTTATTGCGATTTAAGAATTGTTTATTTAAATTATTTCCATATTAATACCTCGTTTATAAAACGAGAAGGTGTTAACATAAGACCTGAATAAAAACATATTTGGAATAATCTTGATGGAAATCTAGGCAGAAAAGAGGGTAGGCTGATAAATGAAATTATTATATTAACTTTTAGCTGATGAAAATCAAGGACCTTGTAACTTTAGATCAAGAATCATCAAAAAGTGCATACAGAGCGTAAATCGGTCAACCAGCTAGTCCCAATACACGCTATAAAAAGCAGATGTCAAGCGACAATGTGCTAAACGATAATACGATGTAAACAGTCGGGTTACATAAGGCGAATTGACCCGGATGACGCATTAACGCAAACTGGGCGTAGCAGACCGGCTTGACGAGGCCAGTGTACCTACACCAATTTGTCGTGAAATATCGAAAATTCAGTTGACGAATTAATCAGAGCTTATTGTGAATGAAAATTGAATAATTTAACATAATTAACTTAGAATATCGGTAATAATTGGATTGAAAAATTGCTCGAATTATTGCAAAAACTGGAAATGTTTTTCTTTAACTAGGAGCAAAAAATATTTCATGATTCAAATAAATACACACCTTTTTATGCATTTTTATTAACAGTCTTTATTTGTTTATTACTAAATTATGAATTATCTATTCTGACTAATAATCTAATTATCTATTCTATCTATCGATTCTCTATTCAGACAAATACTCTTCAATTTGATAACCACAAGAAACTTGTAATTACTTTGATTTTGTCTGAACACAAGCGTCATTACCTAATCTTCTAAATAATTATAGGGATATAATCTAAGCGCGAGGATCAAAGGTACCCAGTACCCACACGCGGATATCGCTTACGCGCTCCAGTTGCGTCACTAATTACGAAACGCGCCCTATTTCGTGTCTTTTAAGTACTTACACTTTGACGTAATTTAACGTCATTTTAAACGCTTAGTTGTTCCTCTTGATTGATTACATTATACTAAACATTTTGAAAGTAATAGATAGCTCAAACCTCACTAAAATTATGATTTATATATTCGTGAACATCGATTTCGATTAATAAACGTTTTCGAAATGAAATTATAACATCTAAATAATATCTACTTAGTTCCTTCTCGTAAGAGTCAAACGTTTGACGTCAATAATAATGTTTGAATGTACGACAAAGTACTGCAGTGCTATTAAAAGTTAAGAAACGTGCTTTTATTTCAGAAAGGCGGCTTTCATTTTAAACCTGAGAATCATGTTATTTTAAACAATCTATTGAAACAATAATAGCAAACATCTAAATTTACCAAGGGTTCTCCTTAGCTATGACTTGTTAGTAAATTCGTCCGTCTGAGCCGTTACATTTACAATTTACAGCTATAAACAAAAATCGTTTATATTTGGAACTATGAATGAATCCAACCCACACTCGACTAAATCGCACAGACTTCCTTATTAACAAGGCGCATATTTGGGTCCTCTGCTCTTCCTTTTCTGCGAAACTAAAAACCAACCATCCATATATTCATAAATAGTCCTCATTTATCAATTTCACAAATTAATGAAGGAACAGACGTTCGTTCATAAAATTAGAATACTCTGACGTGATTCGGTAAAACATGTTAGATATGAATCGCGAAGACAGGATAAGCATAATAAATTTCTTAGAGATAGAGTGAGAAAGTTGTAGACGAATAGATTTCGCTAAGAAATACGTCAGTTGATTATACACCTTAGGGCGAGGAGTCGGTCCAGACGCGGCGTCGATGGATGCGCGGCAGACATTCCAGGGGCTGGAGTAAATATAAACATTCGCGCATTCCGCTGGCACCAGACGACCGTGCGATGGAATAAAAAGAACGCTGATGTCTTTTAAGATAAATTAAATAATTAATTTAAACGATGTATGGATAAAACAAACATATGGACGATTAATGATTGTCTATATAAATATAGTCTGAAGATGAAAATTCGAAGAAAAATCTTAGATATGTTTTGATTTGAAAAAGATATAAATGACTTAATCGCGAACAGAAATTCTTTTTCCAATTTTTTACGACTAACACTCAATCACAAATGGAGAAATATTCCATCCAAAGTATACAAAAACACATACAGTTACGTATTTTGTGCTAGCAATCGACCTATGACCTACGTTTCCATGTCATCCAACGGGAAATTCAATAAAATGCGAGCCCAGCATCTGTTATCCGAAGGAGCGACTGGGGAGCGATGCTTCCTCCGCGAGACGACAGCCAAGGTCGCGGACGCCAGTCATTTGACCAAGGTTGCGACCACAAAACGCCAAATTGAGACATGTAATTGCACACTTCAATCGCGAATTATACCAAGGTTAATAATTGCACGTCGAAATCGCTTGTACGCCGGAAGTGATTATGCTTGGATTAATATAATTTGGATATTGTATTACGCATTGCCTTAAAATAAAGTTTTTAGATATTTGATTTATCAACTGATAAGTTTAAGACTATATTACATATACTTGACGACACAGGTGAGTTTTCAAGTGTTTTTACAGCGCAATATAGGTTTAGACGTTTTTATTAGTAAGAATTAGAAACAGATAAATAACTTAGTAACGGCCGTTTTCAATAATGTATCAAACATTATGGATAGATTGTAATCTCAGATTAAATGACATTTGATTGTCAAAAGTCAACAATCTATCCGTCGACAGCATATTGAAATCAAAGTAAGTGCAAATAGATTTGCCTGACGTTAGTAACCAAAACAAGGGATAGATAGAACATTGACAGAGATAACATAACATTTTAAAAGACACCTTTGCCATAAGCATAGATTGTTCAAACAATCCAATGAGTACAAATTCCCTCAAGAGGAGTTAAAGCTTCCGCCAAATGATTCGCCCGTGGCATCCTCATTACGCCGACGCGAACGCACGCTCGCCTGTTATCAACGTATGAAATACTTGCAGATTACCATGACGACAGTAGAACTAACCAAACTTATGAATCCTTATATTGGTTTAACGATAAGTGAGACATTGTTACTCTAATGTACACAGTTTGTACTCACTTTTTGATTATTAACGAGTCGGTTTTAATCTGTAATAATAAAAATCTTTAATAATAAAAAAAGTGAGTAAAAGTCGTGTACATTACAGTGACTTATGAATCCTATTATCCTCTTCATAATTTTATAGATAAAAAGTGTAGTTCTGCAAAAATTGCTGAGTGGTAGAAAACCTTACGCCCTTTAGTCAAATAGTGAACATTATCTATACTAATATTATAAAGCTGAAGAGTTTGTTTGTTTGTTTGAACGCGCTAATCTCAGAAACTACTGGTCCGATTTGAAAAATTCTTTTAGTGTTAGATAGCCCATTTATCGAGGAAGGCTACAGGCTATATATCATCCCGATATTCCCACGGGAGCGAAGCCCTGGTGCGCAGCTAGTAATTTAAAAACTCAAAGCATAAATGAAATTGTTTTCACAGAATTTATTTCTGTTATAACTACTCATTGATTTAGGTTATGAAAGTGTAATCATTTGCCTCAATAGACATTATATTTTCTTGGAATAATAAATTTGCTGAAGTTTAATTCCTGCAATACGATCCATATATTATTGAAATTAACATTTTTATAAGTCTTTATTTCGAGAACCAACTGCAACAAGCTTATTAATTAATCCATAGAAACCATAAAACAATAATAAAAAATCACATAAAACATTACGTAACCAATAATATATTTACGAGATCATAAAATTACCGATATTTATAAACAAACTAGTCATATATCAGTCAATAATATGAACCCATCGAGCCGATAAACAAGAGTCTCAGACGCAAATAACATATTATCTGATGCACTTGACACATATTTTTATTAAACTAGTTTCTTATAAAGCGTTTATATTATTTTTATTATGCAAACTGGTATTGGATTTCTTAGTTATATTGCAATCTAGCCATGTTAGCTAATAAACAATTTAATTATAACTTAAATTTCTAATAATAGTTAATAGACACAATGTGTCTTCCATTTGGTATATTCTTTACACTAACTACACTAACTCAAAAGGTTTAGTTTATTTCAGTCTTCTCACTGTATGCGAACTGGAACAAACAGAATAATATACTGAACGATTCTGGAAAACGTTTCCTCTGATGCTATATCTCCTAAACATTCAACCTTCATAACATAGCCTAAAATAAAAAAAAAACCAAACGCACGTAATTTTTCAATAACTAAAAATAATATTATGAGCTACCTCTAAACCCAGCCTGAAAGTACTTTAAAGCAAAACGACCTTTCCAATAATATAATTTTTAAAAAGGTTATCTTTAGCAATCTTAAGCCTCAAAGGTATATGTAAAACATTTTTTAAAGCGCGTAAAAAACATACACACGTAACATAAAACGAAGTGGCCAAGACTTAAGTAACCTGAAGCAAGGTAAAAGATGGCGTCATCGCTTGTAAGCAACAACCATAATTCTTGCAAATACATAAAAATATATGAGTATTTATTTATTCTTAAAAACTATGTACTATTATTTTCCTATGGCTCTCGTAAATCTAACTTAGTATTATAAATGCGATTTAACATAATATTATTACAATCTGTCTATATGTCTCTAAACCGTACCGTTTACAAATTTTTTTAATAATTGTTTGAAAGCCGAGTTTTGCGTAAAATAACAGAAAACAGATTAAGTTACGCTTGTTTTGAGATACCCACATTATCATCAATTTCATATAATAAGTGAAAACAAATTGCCTGTAATATAAACCATGGAAGCCGCCCAGTCATTGGATTAAATTGAAACTATAGCTGTAGCAGAGAAAATGAATTTTCCACGGACCACACCATTGATTTATTTGGGCCAAACGAAAACCAAGTACTGACCAAATTACCAAGACCTGACCTAGAAAGATTTCTAGAATCTAGATAGAAATGATTTTCTAAACATTTGTATGGATATACAAAATATATTAATGGTTTATTTATTGCAAAATATATTCGACTAGCGTCTTCTCTCCCGTAGCATAATGTGATATGGCATATATCACTCAGTAAAGAAGTATTGTAATGATGAAAAAATGTTTGAAATCGCTCTCATAGTGTTTATATAGAAACAAACATATACAAAATGTATCCTCGATATAATATTATTAGAGATATACTTCATCAAGAACCAATACTGATTAAAGTGACGATAATAATAATAAATAGCATTATTGATTTCTTGTTCTTAAACAAAATGATCTTGGATAACTTTTTGCCCAAAAATAGAACCGACTTCCTCACACTAAAAAGAAGAAAATAAGTCAGAGCTCCAAGTCCCATATAATTTTTAGTCTGAGAGTTTAATGGGTATATATGTCGCAGTAAGATAGAAAAAGCCGTAACATAGTTATATCCCTAGGGATATAATTATATGCCGGAACATAGTTATACGAAAGCGATTCATTACTATCTTACTAGGAATATAGTTATAAAACGGTCCAAGTTCAGTGATATAGTTATATAACTAGATTTCGTTTAGTGAAATAGAAATCTACCATAGAATTAAATAAATATTGGTATAATAAATTTGATTTTATCTTTATTAAAAGATCTACTTTATATTTCCTGCAGTTAGTTACAATACTTTGTGACTTTAACACGTAATTACACGTATTAAAGTAATTTCAATTATAATTAAATCTACCATAATTTTTGGAATTTAAACATTAACAATGCAATTATAACTAATCAAACACTAAAACTAATCAACAGTTTTGAGATAACTTTATTTCTTATATTTATTAAGTTAAAACGTTTGTTTCTTTGTTTCTAGTAATTTCAAATTTTTGTTCAAACAAGAAGCGGAATCATGTCATCTAGAATTTAGTAGCACTGAATGCTTCTTACAGGCACATCTTTTAGCAGAACACTGTATATTCGATTTTTTACAGGAACGCTGCACACTCCGAAAGCTATTTCACTAAACTTAATCTAGTAATATAACTATATCACTGAACTTGGACCGTTTTATAACTATATTCCTAGTAAGATAGTAATGAATCGCTTTCGTATAACTATGTTCCGGCATATAATTATATCCCTAGGGATATAATTATGTTACGGCTTTTTCTATCTTACTGCGACATATACATATAAAACTTTATCGCAGAGTTTATTCTGTTGATTTTCGAGGAATTAGTTAATTTTATTTTATTTCCACATTGACGATCAGACTTGAACCAAATTTCTATGGAACCACACGAATGCCGGAGATATGCGGTAACAAACATAAAAAATACGGTCGAATTGAGTATCTCTTTCTTGTTTTGAAGTCGGTAAAAAATACCTGTTACTAAGATTTCCATATAAACTGGATTGTCATATAACGTTTGTATCTGGGATTTTCCACTTGATATTTGCCAATGTATTTTTTATGCATTTATCGAGAATGGCGTCGACTTTACCTATGTTAATTTTAAGGTCAAATAAAAGGCTCATAAATCTTTTTACCGTACTAATGTCGTGATGGAATAATTTTTACCGCAAGTTGCTAAGGCTATCACTGATGATGTAATATTAATTATAATAGCCGAAGAAACGATTAGGCACTGATAAGTCATAATCAAACGAGTATCACTTAAAAATAACATTTTTCATTGAAATATAGACTCTAATACAAGTGCAGATAGTCTAATATTCATAGTATTGCAAAATCTTGTTGTAAATTTGCACAAAGGATCGAGAATCAATTAGTATTCATATACTAAAGAACCGTTTAAACATGATATTTTAGCACGCAGATTTATAAGAATATGATAAGGAAGTAAGTGAAAATAATACATTATTTTGGGCAACAAATAAACTATAGTTTACCATTAGTAGGTAACATTAATAGTACAACCAAATTAAGAGTAATATAGATTCTGCAGCTTTGAATCTACAAATATATATCTAAACTTTACACGTATAGACTCAACATAATACATTAAAAAAAGAGAAATACAAGTATTAAGTTACCTTGTGTTTTGACCTCCACCATTAACATAAACAAAAAACACAATCGCAAAAAAATCTCGATAAACACTACAGTTATTTTAGCATAAATACATTTATGAAATTATAATACAATGATGTCACTGATAAGCGAATGTGGACATACATTCAAGGTGACCAGTGGAGATGGTTGATATTCGTTACCTACAAAACTGTAGATTTTGTACAATGATTGTAACCACCTTTAAAGCCTATTTAATTAATTACAGTTATATGAAGGCTATATTTAAAATACTTAACAGGGTAAAGAATCTACGTGTAGTTTCTAAATTATACTTCGGTTTGACTAAATGTGATAAAACTTTAAAGAAATGTAAATCTAGTGTAACTGGAATGACAAGAAAATAAATTACATAAAATTCACAATTCACACCCGTATTCTAATACGTTACTCGAGCATTCCTCGACTTCACTCAACCTCTGTCAAAAAAAAATTACATTCTGAGTCGGAACTCTACTAACTCACGTCTACTCACGTTATGAAAATTTTGGAGAAGAAAATTAAACAACTCCATTCGTTCGATCTATTTATTAGAATATTAAATTTTTATTTTATGAATTTTCAATTGGGATTTGTCATACGTCATATTTGACGTAACCTGAGTGGAAGTAAAATTAAGGTAACTTCTTAGAATACGGGTGTAAGACTTGCTACGTTCCTTGAAGTAGTTGTATAATAATTTAAAGAAAATACCAAATCTTAATTTCATATTTATGAATCTGCTAAGTATGGAAATATCCAATCCAATAGATCAAAGTACTGCACTGAATAGGTCTTCAATAACTCATTTTACTTTCATTAAAACCAAACACACTTAAGACGACACACATGATCAAACAGGTGTATTTTGCAACATTGCCTCGAATTTTCGATCACAATAGTTGCATGACATACAAAAATTAACTCTACCTCATTGTGACTAGGGCAATAATCATTTACACAATTTATCATTTACATAGTAAACATGTTGTGTGACTATCGGACGTCTCACGTTTTATCATTGTGATGAGAGAGAGGTGCGATTTCTCAACACTGTCGCAATCAATGAATGACAAGTCAATGTCGATACTTTATCATTGCTATCAGTACATTCCAATGAACACACATTTATGTATGTTCTACGACAAATGTGTGTCATGCTGAAACCCTACAATGTAGTTACAGGTCAAATCATACTTTCATAAAATACATATACTAGCTGATCCGCGCGGCTTCGCTCCCGTATAGTATTTTTAAAATCAGTCCAGTAGTTTTTGAACCTACTCATTACAACCAAAAAAACAAACAAAGTTTTCCTCTTTAAATATTATATACATACATGATGTTAATTTTCATTATTATAACGTATACACGTATTACTTAACTATTTTTCAATGAAAGTTTGAAAAAGTTAAATAATTTATACAAGACTGTAAAGTAAACAGTGTACTATCTCTAAATAAAGGCTGTAAAAAGAAAAAAAAGAACTTTCAACGTTTATGTATATACGTACACTCAAATTCTTATAGTAAATTTAGATGCTCTCTTATTTATAAATAATACAAAAAATTCAATTAATGTACATAAAATAACAATTATACAATGTCAAGTGAAAACTCATAATAAATATACAAGAAGTAAACCGTAAGTATTCAATTTCTAAAATAAGAAAGACTCGCTGATAGAACAGGGCAGATAAATTAATAGGCAACAAATTAATAGGGAATCACAAAAAAGTAAGACACTATGGAAAAAATGTAAACTAAGGCCATACCATTGCCAACCGCACCCATCGCATATGGAACAGAAATTTCAATCAACAATCCAATTAACATCGTTGACATCCTTACATCTTATTAATAAAAGCTTACACAGATGGAGAACATTCGACCATTTCCGAGGAGGCAGGATATCCATCCTAAATATAGACCGGTCGAACTTCAACCCCGCGTCTATTATTAACTCTCAAACCCTCTCAACTGAAAATAACCTCCCATTAAAAGAACATCACAGACGCCAAGATAAAAATGAATAAAACACTAACAGGCTATTAAATAAATCAAGTTTATATGAAAGTGAAACGTATCGTTGAAATAATATAGAGTTCCGTTAACCTTCAAAATTATGTCAATGTTAATCGGTTATTACATCACTTCTAAAAAACGTTTTAACTTCATCGTACATGTTATTAAGTAGTATAATGTTGCAAATTTAAACATCATTAAGGACAGCTTTTGTTTTAGAGAATAAATAAGTCAGCCTAACCAAGGTAGGCCAAAAGACTATAGGATATTAAAATTTAAAATAAATAATATAATGTTTGGTTATAACGTTCGATATATCAGTCTCATTATCAGTTTCTTTTTACTGTTGTCGACACGAGCTTAGCTATTTATGTCACCCTATACAGATGTGTCCAAGAAGGATATAAAATGTTTATATCAAGAGTTATGTAAAAAACAAAATTCTATATATGGAAATAGACCAGCACTGGATTAAAGTTCTTTCAATTCCATCGTTCGCCTGATCAGCAAAGCGAGACATAATCAACGCTTAGCCAAATACGTCTAATTTCATATAACTAAAATCAACAACTGACTAGAGAGCACAGAATCGATCGTAATTAGATATAATTTGCATCTAAACTTGGTTTACAGAATACTCGTGAATAAGGAAATGGCTGATTAGAAGATTTGTATCATATTTACCGAAAAGCAATTATTTTACACCTATTGAAACAATGTATCCAAAATAGTCGTGAAACATCGAACAAACCGGTTTTTCTTTAATCCCATAAAAACAAAACGCCGTCATAAATTCACATCGAAACCGGGGGAAAATAAACAATTCTGAATACCGCACAATCCTTTCTATTTCGGTGCGCAGACGCCGCTAATTAGCGCTTCCGCCGGCGCCTAAATTATACCCCGACTTGACTACACGTGGATTTAAATTTTACATCCATATGAGATAGTTTTAAGATATGAAAGCATAGAAGATATTTGTTTCATTACATCTAAGAAGAGACGTTCCATATATATATTAAAATACACGCTTTCTCGGAACGTTTTGCACAAAAACAGTGTTTAACATAGTTCTTGAAACAACCAGTACTCCTGTAGACTTGTAGACCAGTTTCATTTGTTAGAATAAAAGTCACGAGCGAATATTATTGCCCAGGAAACTCAAATAGTGCAATGTATAAGATTTGCAAACAGAATATGAAATCTATTCACGTCTACTATTGCCTTATCACAATCTGGATATAATAAATATTCAAACCAACGCGGAAGGTGGAACATAAGTACATCTATATACCCCTTCACGTCTTTATATAAAGCTGATTGAAACTGATAAAACTGTAATGACAATTATAAACTTGACGTCAAACATTACAAAAAGGAGCATCAGTAAAAAGCTTTAATTGCACGTAGTCACCGGATGATGAATGACACCACGTAGGTAATAGATATACAGGTGCTAAAGACATCACAGTAACTGTACTGGGAACAAAAAAGCTTACAGTTATTGACGGCAGTTCTGGTCACGAATTGGATTGAGACGAGATATTACTCCTCAGAGTTTATATTGAGCTTATCATTCCATCAAATTAATTTATAGTCGTTTCGTTGCAATAGAAAGAAGGGTCTGTAATTGGATAAGAATGATAGATGATGTTGTTTTTAATACGTTGAAAACTCTTATATAGGTTAGTTCAGTCATAGTAAAACTCGTAGGTACATATACCTAAGGTCCGATACCTCTTATAGATCTAACTACCCGACAACTTTAAAAAAAAAACCACGATAACTGACTTAAAATGTTTCTAATAAAACAACTAAGACGTGACATCATCAAAAAACCCCAACAATTTTTCCTCCCACCTTTCACGCGTGTTTAAACTTAATCATCGATTAGAAACAGTTCATACACTACAAATTAGCAGTACTATTCTAAATCCATCCGTGACGGAATCAACAATACTGTGTACACAGAGAAACGATCTCCTTGGCACCGGCGAGTGTGAGATGATCTTGGATACTTTCCTCTTATGAGTCATCCTCTCCATTTTGGATACACTAGTTGTTATCATATGACATAATTTTATATACTCAGATACACGTTTTACCATTGCCCTTTTAGTTTTCATTGCTACAAATTACAGTCTAAAGCAAATTTCATTTTCTTAATTTTCATATTAAACAATTTCCTTGATACGTAAAATATGATGTTAGATATATTTCCTCTCCATAGATTCGTTTTCGGATGCAGTGGTTTTTAACTCATCCAACTATTATTCTAACATGACAATACAATATAATACGTTCCTACACTTGTCTACACGGCTTAGTAATCTCCTTTTGCACTCTATATTCTCACGAAATTCTTTCTTAAATCCGTTTCTATTTTATTTTAACTTTATCTTTAAGACTTCTTATCAGATTACTAATATTACTCAAAACATCATTTAAACTCATTGGGTATTCGATGCTCTAGGTTGCTTTCCTCTCGTGACTCATAGATTCGTTTTCGGGTGCGGTGATGCTCATCTCACGCGATTCTGCTATCGTGTGACATAATATCACGTTCTCGTATATACACCTCTCTATTCTTTCTTAAATGTTTATTATTCAAACGTTTATATGTTAATCTTCATAACATTTAAAGTTAATGAGACCTTTTCTCTTAATTTAATTTTACGTCGATGATTTCATGTTTAGTAAGCAGAATTCAACAGGAAAATAACAACCAAAAGATATATTTTTTCTGATTCCAGCGTTTTTCCTCTAATTGTTACTTTAGTACCTTTTAAACTGTATTACGTTTTTTATTATAATATTAAAATTCACACAATTGAAGTTTATACAAATTTCAAATAGTATACAACATTGTAGTCTATGCTCTATACATTTCTGTAGCACGTCAGATAAACACAAAATTTTGTTGCTAATATTCACCATCTGTTCTTCTAAATGGCATGTTAACATACAAATCAGTTCAGACCTTTGCTTCTCCATCTACGCTTATATAACAGCACAAAGCAATCTTATCGCAATCTGGTTAATGCCCATCCTTTGTTATCTCACGACCGCTAATTATGCGTGCAAATTGAAACAGAGCATTTTCATGCATATGCGAAATTACTAGGATTACAAATTGCGTTTTAGAATTGGTTAGGCGATTTTCATGACTATTTTTATGGGTTTGATTTTTAACTACACAAAAACATTAAGCGTTCTTCACGTAAACAAAGAGTTTGGAATTATTTCAATCGTAAATCATCATACATCAATATACGAGTATAATAGTAAGCCTCTGTTTAAAAATTGTAGACGATTGTAAAAATTAAGTATTTATAACTACAGTACAATGTATTTTTTAAAGATCTCCACACACAAATAGCAATAATTGTAACGAAATATTTCCTCATATACTATATCCTATTATACGCTATCAAATTCGAAACAAAAACTAATAACTCTGCCTTATTCTAACAGAAATAAAATGTATTTACTAATATACAATAAAATGTATTTACTAATAAACCTATTTCAAATATAAAGAAACGCATCGAGTATTAGCTTCGATCGAAAGGACAAGTTACACGATTTTCACTTCAAATGACATAATCAAACAGGAAACATTATTCAGGCAAAATTTACATAACTATCATAAATTAGAGGATAACCAGTTCTAATGCTCAACGTTTATTGCTTCTGTAATTAATTTTAGTAATTACGTCGACCTTCGCAAGATACAAACCGGTTGACCTAAAACGTCTTTTTTGTAGCAATGCAATTTATCAATAAAACATAAACAAAAAAAACTTTGTCGTTATAAATAGCACGGTCGTGGTCTAGAATTTCATTTCCAAGAATATTTTCTTGGAAAAATCGTGTCGTTGAAAATAGCGTGTCCATTGAAAGTGTCTTGAATAATACAAATTTTAATAAACATCCACCCTATTACAAAGTCAATCAATTCATGTATAAAATAGGGAAAGATTACTGAACAGATTGAACTGAACTGTTCTTTGAAAAATATTAGCACAGTAACAAAAATGAAAAATGAAAAATATTAGCAAGAAGAGAAATTAAACAATGAGACAATGTGTTTAATTAGACAGATTTTTCGACTACTGGCACTGATTACTGATTTGTAGAATAATTTATAAAAAAGGTTTGTTTTTAAAATAAAACGCATACTATATGAGCAAAAACACGAGATAAGCCCACGAATAACTTAACTGTACATTAACAAATTCAAGACAAAGTAAAAAATACCAGAAAAAATCAATAAGCCTTTAATCCAAAAGCGAATCCATGAATGCTCTGACTAAACAAGCTAACTAGATAAACTAGGAAGCAAAAATGCTAATATGTACACACACTATCAATATAAGATAAATCTAGCAAAGGCGACTGACTGATACGACACGTAACCTAGAACTAATGAGACGGCGATTAAAAATAGACTCGCATCACAACAATGCTTATAGAGGAAGGTGAAAAACTGCAAAATATACGATAAAGAAATCGGAATTCACATTATATATGAGTTTAATTTGATAAGTCTTCACTTCAAGGCCTTCTATGGCGTCTTGTTTTTGTAAAGACGAACCATTTTTATTTCAGTAGCGCTTAAATATCTACAAGGTTTCTTATCTTTGAAATCATCAATTGCATGTCCACGACTTTGGGTACGATTAATATCAATGGTATATATAAAAGGTTTTAAGCAATAAATCTTAAAACTAGATTGAAATACCAGTTAAGAATTAAAATTATGTTTCAATAATCAATACCGGAACGATAAACAATCTAGAAAGTAAAAGATTTATTAAACGCATCCTATTGCCATACATTCAAGGCGTTCCATACAATCGTGACTGAAAAGACTTCAATATGTAAAACAGTGCATCAATCCCGTTCCTTAGCCATTCCGTTACATCGTGTGGTCACGCGCCATTTGTCTCTTCATAAATACAGTGAAAGAGAAACCTTGCCTCAATAGGTTTGTTGTAACAACGCTGATGTTGATAAATTAAAGGTTGAAGAGGACAAAAGATCAGACGCGGTTCTTGACGACCAATTTAGTAAAGGTCACTAGTACCTTAATCCGACGTAGATTTTAGAATAGAGACAAAAGACGACGAACAAATGTCATTAAAACAAAATGAAAAAAATGAGGTGACCATAACTTTTATATCGAGAACCAAAAAGCATAGCTACTTCTTTAACAGACAAAAATTTCCAATTATTTCGAAGACACGTACAGAAAGTATAAAGTCTACAAAAATTGGCTAGAAACCGGCTATTACTTTAAAATTCATCGTTTATAACGTTGTGAAAAGCCGCCGTTTGAACGGCATTCTGTGTTATAATAAATTCAATTGACTGCGCCCGAGTCGGGTCGAAACATTAACATCCAACGCTCTGCCAAAACTGCAGCGGTACGAATTTTATGAATAATTAAATGAATCTACAAGGAAACGGGATATTCCTATTGTTAGTTCTTACAAGAAATACGAACAGAACAATCTTATTTTTGGCTTCGATTTACGAAAACAATGTTGTATTGATGATATTAAAACAAAAATGTTATAGGAAAATTTTGTTATGTTTAATTAAATATATTCATTTTGCAAAACGTGCACCAGCGAACAATCTAGAACTTAGCGACGATCCCTGAGGAGCATGACTGACATCGGTGTGACAGATTACCTTCCAATTTGCATTTCAATGAAACGTTCTGTTTCCGATTTATATTATCTTTATTTAGTATTTTTAAGTTACTCTACATTTAACACTTGCAAAATCAGATATTGATGCATATAAACATTATTGAAAGTCATATTAATATTAAAAATATTAAAACTGTATCATAACTTTATATTGGGTCAGTCGTTACGAGCTCTCGCTCCACTTTCCGACACCTTCATCTCGCAAATAATGAGAATCAATTTATTTTCTGGAACGAAATAGCCAGGCAGTAAATTCTCCGAAACCTCTAGCACAAAAATGTCACAACATCAAAGTTCGTGCAGTTGACATTTGTCACAAATTAGACTAAAACATGATCGAAAACGACACGCCGTCGCGTCTGAGACTTAACGAGTCACGTATGCCATCGAAAAAACTGTGGAAATAATCATTTAAAGCGACAAACCCAAACAAGTTGCTACCCAATTTGATTCCAAATCTAGCCATAAGATCGCGACTGACTCGGTCATTAAGAATTGTTTGTAAAACCAGTTTTTTGCCAACACAAAATTGTTCGCCGTCCACCAGATATAGCGAATGATTTCATGTGTTTTGCTCTTTACACTGAAATAATCAACCGTGCAAAAGTGCTCGTCTACACATAACATCGATAAGGCCAAAGTCAATAAGCATTAATGAGGAGTATTTGATAAATTAGGCGTCGTCAAGGCCATCAGTGATGTAACCGTTAATAGCGTCGATAATAAGTTTCAACTCCGCGAGTCATAATGGTGACAAAATTTTATTGCCTCGTATCCGACATACGGGCTCGACTCTAGTAACCTCTATAATTGAGCAAGATGACATCACGATAGCGACAACGCGAGAGCGCATATTTCGTAATTAAACAAAAATTGCTGACCTTTTTTAGCTTGCTTCTCACGCTCCTTTTCCTTTTCCCTCGCTTTCTTCTCCCTCTTCTCGCGTTCTTGTTTCTCTTTTTCCAATTTCTTCATCTCCTTCTTCATTTCCTTTTCACTTTTCTTCGACTTGGTATCGTCGATCTTCTCGGACAGGATGAACGCACCCGTCTGGATCTTGGTATCCACCTCCTCCTTCGGCCTCATCTTGAATCACGAGCACAACAAACTCACGCAAGGATTATAATTATAGACGGAATCCCGTGTCAAAACACTCGATATTATCGTGGCAAAATTCTCATTCGGCACAAATCGACGGCGGACTGATAGTTTATCGTTTACGTGGAGCAGCCGGCCGCGATTGGCGGAACTGTATCGCTGTAATCACTGACACCTTCGCTCGAGCGTGCGGTTCACACGTAGCGCGGGACGCCGTCACGCAACACCGCCCGGTACGGAGCCTCGGCGAGTACTGAGCGCCGAACTGCGTCGACCCCGCGCGCCGTCCAGAAAGCGCTGCGCAAGCGACGCGTGCGAGCGAACTTCTATAAATAAAGCCGCACTTCCTACATTTTATGGAATCAGAAGACGATTTATGGCCATTGATCCCGAGCTTTTCACGCTGCTGTGACTAAGCGATTTTTTCGACAGAATATTTGCATTTATTTCGATGCCAAGGTCGCGTCGTGATCGCAACCTATTAGCGAATGTGCAAGGTCAATTATAAAAATCAAGGAAGTGAACATTTTTAATCGTCTTTACATAATATTTGTGCGAATGAGTTGAAATCGACACTTGCAGTTTTATTTGCGATTCAATAAGCGATGCAATCCGGTAATGTAATGTTGAAACGAAACAAAAAGTTGTTTTGGAAAGTTGAACAGCGGCTTCACACAAAACGAATGAAAAACATAACAGGACCGGGGCCTGAGAAGCGAAACCTTCGAGACGAATCATTGACTCATCGTGTAAAAAACAATAAGACAGTGAAAATCGTGAAAGAGTAAAGGGTGTGTACTCTTAAAGGTGATGGTTACTTACATATTATGACATGATTTGAAAGATAGAGAATTATTATTAACGTCAAATTCAATAACTCTTACACGCAATCAAAAACATTGAAGACTACAGTCCTATTAAATCCACAAACATTTGACCATTAATTTTCTACAAAAAACTTATCATTTAATCTTGCCACCTGATGGTTTAGTCAGATCAGTCTTTCTAGTGCTAGAATCCCTTAGATTGTTAGCGATAAAAAAGGCATCATCATACTAAGTAAAGTCTTCCTAGAAAAAAAATTGTCTGTGATGTTACATTATTTAGGACCAAAGGTATGTAATAGATATGGGTAATATTTAAATCCTTGTATTATATATGTACAAATCTATATCAATGGTAGTATCACCAAAGGATAGTAAGATAGAAAAACTACAAATTCGAATATAGAAAGAAATTCACACACCAAAGAACGTCTTAAACTTACAGAGGTTCACGTTCAACATTACATATTCGAATTCGACTTAGAATTTCATATTCGAATGCGACTTAGAATTTACCAAAGACCAAAAGCTTGTAATACCTTTAACATCGTCTGGGGCAAAAAGCGGCGTTTCCCAGGGCAGTGGAGCGTGACGCGACACTCCGGCGACTTGCGGTCACCGAGCTATCCAAACGTTTGTGACATCTTTAAGGTACGGATATTGAATCCAGAATATTATTGTTCAAGGTATTTTTAGAAGAAAAGAGACAACATCTGTAATGAATATGATGAATAGAACATACTGCATGTTCTATTAGATGAAATAAATAAATAAATATTAAGACAACGAGTATCGACGCAAACGATAGCTGTAAAATTATCACGTAAACAAACAACACATAGACATAAATGCAAATGGTACATGGTACATATCTTTTGCCAGCAACAACGTCATGCATCTTAAAAATGTGCACTTAATAAGTTAACACTGTGATTACGTTTAACTTCCTTAGTACGGAAAAAAATAAACCCGCGTCGATATTTGAATAACATTAAATGCAATTTATGTTATAAAAATCTAAATTCACAATCCTGAATAAAAAATATAACCTCTTGCAATTCACATACAAAAAATTCTGACCAAAATCAAAGACTATGTTTTGATAAAAAATATTTTAATTAATTTCGATATTTCTCAACTTCATATTAAAAATAAAGAGCAAACACATGTCCACTTCGATGTTTTTAAATCGGCCAAGAGCCTGTCAGCCCATAGTGACTGCTTTCGTAATCGGCACGAATGTTAATGGAGGCGCAATCTTACAAATATGTTTTAAAAATTAACCGCTTATTTTAGCCTGCGATGCACTTTAACATTTTAAATAACGTCATGTATATAATTAGTGTAATATTCAATTCTTATCTTTTATATTCCCTATCCCATACCAGGATTGTCTCTGTATCGGAAACGACTCTATCTTTTATACTATATACTCGTACTATATGTACAGTTTTTTTTTTTAATTTCAAATTTTCCCAAAGTTGATATACAGCCATTTTTATGACGCTTCTAAAATTATCTTCCCAAGAATTAAAGAACTATTATAGGTACATCAAAAACGAAATAAATTTTGAGTCTTCTCATTTTGTGTTCCTTCAACCCCAGAGTAAAAAAACATTATATAAACACTTAAAACACAAATACTGCACTCAACATCACTGTCAACATTATTTCAAGGAACACATTCATTTGCGAAGTCTGTTTTTATTTTATTTTATTTATTTATTTATTTATTTATTTATTTGCTTGATCATGAGTACAGAGGTGTTACACAATATTAAAATGAACATACATGATCTGCCGGTAAAGGCGTGCAAAATTATAAGTAATATTATAGTCGACAAGAAATACAATATACAGTCATTACAATTTAAATTTAACTTACTTTCCACTTCTGGATTTCTTATCGCCACGAAAATGTTTTATAGACTACAAAATTATAATAATTCTAAGCGTATTTTAGATACTGAATCATCACCTCATCTCCAGAGTTTAAAAAATATTTGCCTTAACCCACCACTGCACTTAACGTGTCCAACACACCTCAACATCAATGTCAACATTATCTCAGGGAGCAAATTTATTCTCGTAATCTTTTTATTCTCACCTTGAAACCGCTTCATCATTATTTGCATTTTTTTCGTTTCCATGTTTTCCTTCAGCAAACATTGCTCGTATGTGAATTTAACAACTGTTTTTTATTTGAAGGCAAGACAATACCTATATTTTTTCGTACACAAACTTTGCGCATAATTTGTAATGTGTGAATTTAATTTCGTTTTTTACTTCGAGACAAAGATTACGGTTTTGCATAAAAAAATACTGCTTATTCACACAAAATCCAATACAACAAGAATATGGTTTAATACAATTATTATGAGTTATAAGAATCGGAACATTACAAATTTATATTTTAAAACACGAAATGTATTTTTTTTTGAAACAATATTTTTTTACAATTTTTAGATATGCGTCACTACATATCCTCACTAGGAGTACATAGTATAGAACAAAGTCGCTTCCTGCTTTGATTCTATATATACTTAAATCCTTACAACTACTCAACGGATTATAATGCGACGTTTTTTATAGTTAAGTGATTTAAGAGTTCATTAGTATTGTAGTATTATGCACATATGTGTAGTCTGACCGGGTATCTAGTATTAAAACTATAAATAATATAGTAACCATTCTCTATTGGAAACTAAAGACCTTCTTAACACCTTCTTCCCTATTACTATAACAAACAAAATTTTCCACACAATAGTCACTAAAAAAGGGTAAAAAGAGTATAGAGCGCTCAAGTTTAATCAGGCATGCTACCGCCCTGTCCGCTCTGTGATATAACATAATAATAAGTTGTGTAATGAGCCGTAAGTACGCCAGTTTTTAAATATTTAATGATTATATCGAAATGACCTGCTTTAAATACAACAGGTTTAATAATGCTTCAAAATAAGACCTCATAAAATTGTAATTTTGTATAACACATATTAATACTTTACATAATATTTAACGGACGAATTTTTTAACACAACAACGACGTTAACAATTACCCAAATTTTGTTGGACGGGTGTTCAAAAGGGCGAATGCTTTTACGTCACTTAAAATAAAAAAAAAATAATATATTTCATTAATTTTTACCTTTCTAAACTCGAGATCATCGAACTCATTTCTCCACGTAAAAGCTAAAGTCAAAGACAAAATGTTTATTTTCCAAATTAGCCTCTTTCGAAGCGCTTTTAGGACGTCATATTTTTTAATTATTTATTAATCACATATTATATCATTTATCATTACAGGATGTCCTAATTCGATAAATAATTTTAATGCTAATAATTTATAATTAATATACATTAACATTATAAAAAAAAAAATTACCACCGATTCGGAAGCCTGTCTCTACCGAGAACCGGCAAGAAAGGAAAATGTCACTACATTGTAACTATAACACAAATAACAAACGAATTTCCTCCTCTCACTTACATCCCATACAAAATGTCCTCAAAGCATGCTCAGTGAAACCCGAAAAGGGAACGCGACGTGAATTATGGCGACCAGTTCTCAAACAGTTCCACCGGTGCCCACTGTACTGCATCGAAATAGAAAGTCCATATAATTCAACTTCACTAACTTCTTGTTTACGAAATCCTTTCAAAGGATATTGAACTTGTACAATGTACACGTCTTGATGCAGGGAAACTAAAAAGTATTATGTCCCTTTCCAAGTTTGAAAGCAATTAAATATCAAATTTTTTAACAAACGATTCAGCTTTTATAAAAAGCCCACTACACAAACAAACATTATTTTTTTATCTTTCTTCGCGAATTTATAGAACTTTAAGTCAGAGGCAGGCAAAACATGCGTTTTACATGATGTTTTGCAGCCCATGGAAACTGTAAGGTATACAAAAATATATATACCTTTAAAAAAATGTTATTTTGCCAGCCTTACGCGAGTAAAAAAATTTAAGAAAAGGATTTATGAAGAAAAAAAGGGAAGGAACTCGACTGGATCGAAGAAGGATGGAATGAAATTACTAGCCACCGACGCCCCCTCACTACTTTTGTACGCTCACAGTACGAAATACTATAATACTGCTTCACGCCGATTTCCTTACAGAAGGTAGAAACTTCCGCGGTTTGAACTTAGCTGCAGCAATGATCAACTTTCAGTTGCAAACACAATTAGAGTAACAATAAAATCCAAAGAAAACCAACATTTAAAAGCTTACATTACAACTCAAAGGATTGCGCTTACACTTTACATCAAACTTCGATAGCTATCGACAACTTTCTTTCCTGCAACTAACGCATAATCTTAATTAAAATCTCCGCAACAAATAAACGCATTGTTAATCTGATTATTAAAACAGACCTTCTTAACTGTATTTCAGAAGTAGATTTTATTAATAACTAGCTATTCACCCCGGCTTCGGATGGCCATTAACTTTTACCGTTCAGGCCCTTTTTAACTTTTACCCGTGAGCGACGGGTTAGAATACGCCACCTAATATCGCCACCCTATTCCTACCGTAGGTGTCGTAAGAGGCGACAGAGGGTAGTTCTGCTACATAACATCTTCAGCTACAAAAGAGTGGGAGCCGAGCATTGCACGATAGGGCCGAGCTCGAACCGGTGTAATTAACAATGAAGGTCGTAATTTATAAAAAAGTGGTGAAAACCGCATGACCACAAAAATTAATTGACAGGTTTGTAAATTGACCACATGTATTTAAAAACAGAGGGTCTCACGCTTTTAAATACAATTATAATATCATCCTTCGCTCCCAAAGCATAAGGTTATATAGCCTATAAAATAAACTAGGTCACTGAATGTAGATTTTTTATGTTATAGCAGGCAAGCTGAGCATGCGATTCACCGTATGTTAAGCGACTGACCGCAGCCCATGAACATCTACAACATCAAAGTGTCGCAGTTGCCTTGCCGGCTTCTAGAAAGGGAAGGGGATAAGGAGAGGAGTAGAACAGATAATCTCAGATGAAATCTGCAACGAAGGTATTTCTTTAATTTCCTAGAATAAAAATCAATTATTCAATGGCTAATTTAGTCCAAACTACTTTCCCACTTATTCTTAGAAGAACTGTCTCTCGAATCTTATAAGCGTTAAGACTTCCTTTAATATCGGATGCACGGAACCCTAAAAGGAGTTAATATTAAAGAAAGGGCCGACACAATTAAATACCCTGTTAATAACACGTTAATGAGCACTTTCATGTTCCTTTATGGTCGAGATACGAATCTGTTAATTTTAATCTGTTCTCGTTTCCGATTCATCTGACTGTACTGTTTATACAGGGTGTCCTATAAGAAGTAGGGTTGCCAACCGTACTATAATATATAGTATTGTACTATATGCATATCGGGCTAGCGTACTATACACTGTTGAAGAAAAGTATAGAACGCAAAAATACTATATTTTTAACATGGAATTCTTACAAACAATTTCTCGATTTTTTGAATTTATGAACGCTTTGGCATTAACGTTTAACTGGCTTAAATTTCAATAAATGTAAACGTTCTAGCACGAGATTCTTGCTTGAACCGAAGACGTACTGAGTTGTCTGCGGCCACTTTTTTTCATAAATTACTATATTTATTATTATTTATTATATCTTTTTTTGAAAAATACAATATTTTTGCGAGTAAACGTTGGCAACCCTTATAAGCAGTCAAACAAATATATTGATAACTGTTGAAGTTTAAAGTTATGAATGAAGTTTGCTAGCAATGTATATATCTGTATTATGTGTAATATTTATTTACACAGTATGAAACCCCGCACATCATTAAAAACAAATTAACATCGATAAGGGTTTACACACGAAAAACATGGACGCTAAACTTTCAACATAATATCTATTTGTATCGCAAACAACGTTGTATACCTAATACTTCTTGTAAATTTCTTAATACAATTAGATTGTCGTAACTTAACAACCTTTATCTTTAAATTTTATCTTATATCTTGTGTTCCATTCATTATAAACATCCTGTTGCTGGTGCAATTATTATTTAACGTATATATAAGTACAGAGAAAATGATATTTTTATGTTGTTAATAAATATAATTCTTATTAGCCATTATCACATTTCTTTGCTTTATTTTGTCACTTAAAAAAAATATACCATTTGCGTAAGTGACATTTCTAACTTTTATCCTTCTTCTATTTATTTAATTTTACAATTATATATCATGAGATATTTGTATCTCTTAATGCACGGATGTATCAAGCAGTACACATATGCTTTACAACCACATACAAAAAAGCTACGTCAATTATTGCCATACAGATAAAATCACACGTAGTACAATAATTAAATAAATATAAATAAATATTCCTGGACAATTTAACACGCCATCTCGTCCCAAACTAAGCAAAGCTTGTACTATGGAGACTAGATAACTGATAGACATACTTAAACACCCTTTTCGTAAATACATACATTTTATAGATAAATGAACACCCAGACAGTAGAAAATTACAATGTTCGTCACCTCATAACTTTCTAATCATGGGGACCGAACCCACACCTTACTAGACTACTAGACTATTGCTGTATCCATTGCGCCAATCGGGTCGTTCACCATTAACATAAAGTTTAAAAAGACACAACGGAAACAAGACTATTAAGCTAGTTATATACAGCACTGCGAATTCTGTCCACAAGATTTGCACAGCCTCTCGGACGTGGTGTGAGCGTCAGTTCTGCAAACACAGGTGCCAAGGAAACTATTTGTTTACAGGTACATTCACACGATGAATATAACAAAATAAATGTTCAGTAATTACAGGAACATAAACAAGATGAATATAGTCATATGATTCTTCAGTTAAAATATGGAAATTTAAAGTGAATCTTGAATTGTTTTGAATGTCACACATTATCAAACAAAACATTGGAATTGAATTTCAAACATCCTGTATATTTGAAAATTAGTCTTCACCGTACCCATTAATATTATTAATGCAAAAGTTTATGAGAAAGTATATGTCTATATTTGTAACTCTTTCACGCGCAAACTACTCAACCGATTATGATGAAACTTGGCATACGGCATATAGGTAAGGGTTCAGAATAACATTGAGGCTAATTTTAATCCCGGAGTTGGCACTGGATCGGAGTAATTATTTAATAACTACTAAACATAATTTGCATGCAAACATACACATATAGTGTGAAAACTCCTTTAACACTCCACTCCACATAATAGAAATGAACTCGAACATCCCTACTTGATTTTTAGAGGACACTCCGTTTGTTTGCAAAGCAAATAAGTGAGATGCGGTATTCAACTCAATAAAGCATTGTAAACGCATCTAAGGCAAAACTTGTAGAGTCCGATATAAGTATGTTCCGTACAATATAGTACATTTCCTATTTATTCAGAGATAACATCTCTTACATTGATTTAACGAAAAGTAGTTGTATTAAGACGGTTTATACTCACTGTGTATTAACTCGGTTTAGACCGACAGTTTCTGACCATTTCGGAGGTCCTTCATCAGGGGGAGTGTGACGTCAGAGACGTGACCGCTACTGAAGTTATTTTGAAGCCGCAGGGCGTGACTAGTTATCCATAAATCATTTTTCGACTTTTAATTGATATATCAACGTAAAAAATTCACAATATTTTACGACTAAAACGTAACTACATGTCCATCTCCTTGTATAAGACTATCACGTGGCTAAAACCGCGAATTATTCCTAGCAATCATAAATTTACTTTAAGATTTTTCACAGAAAACGTTTTCACCCAATGTTTATCCAATAAACCAATTTCACTTTTGTGTGACCCAAACCCTTATCAAACATCACAATAAAAGGCAATTTGGTAAGCGGGATCAAAACCGCTAAGTACTATGTAGTACATGAAATTATATAGACATCTATTTAAATAAATTATATTTTAGATAGATAGATAATTTATTTATTCATAGACAAATTTATGACATTACACACACAAAGGCAAATTTACACAGCATAAACATTACACAAAATAAAGTGGTAAGAGGGTATCCTGTTCTAAGGAAAGTACCTAGCTCAGCATAATGCCTTGGTCATTTGACCAAGGCGCTCGTATTCTGCTAAAAAAACTTTTGCATTTAAAACCTTTTCCTCAATACATCCATACCCTACATACTACACTACCAAAGGTTAACTGGTAGAAAATGCGATTTAGGCATTAAGTTCGCCTTTGTTATAAAAAGCAATAAAGAATTTTCTATCTATCTATCTATCCATTCTAAATCCATATTCCACGACGTATTACGTAACCCTAGATGTCCATCTACAGCGTGTCCCATTTAAATGCGTACGGACGCTTCCGGGAACGGTCGCCGATCCCGGAACGATCACTAAACAATTGTCGAGCCGGATATCACCAATATACCGGTGGACGTATAAGGTTAATGGTTGACATAGTATTTAATGGCATATAAAAAGCTATATATTGCACTTTGAAACCATAAACAATATGATATAAGAACAAAAAGTCCTTCAAATTGTTAGGTTTTGATAACCCTATTATTGCGGTATGAAGCTCAAGGTCCAAAGGGTGCATTAATTTAGCGTTAAAAATAACTTTAAAAGTAACCTAAAAATAATAATATTAAGATATTATGAACTACAAGTCGTACATCTTTCTTTTACATCTCTTAGACATTGTTTACTCAATTTAATAGAAGATCTACTAATAAATCACGACTAAAAGCTACCAGCAATTATTCAATATCTAAACTAATATTAAAAAGAGGAAACCTTTGCATTTTTGTATGTTTGTATTGAATAGGCTCAAAAACTACTGGACCGATTTCAAAATTTCTTTTACTATTACTTAGAGGGATTCTTCCGAATGCGTATAGACTATAGTTCACCCCGGAAAATTGATAGTATATAATATTATGCTACGGGGGCGAAGCCGCGCGGATCAGCTAGTCTCCAATAAAGTCATTACATAACTAACCATTAAACTCGACGTATGATCAAGGAATTCCTTACTTTATTGCATGGTAACATAAATGCCTCAGTGCAGTACATTTCCCGTGTTTTCTTAATGGAAAGTCGTTTCCATGGCAACTATCGCGTTTTACATGAATCGTTTGAGACTTTAGAATGAGATTGAGCAACTTCATTCTTTCCAAGAAGTGAAGTGAAGACAGAGACATTGACCGCGAAGGATAAAATACTAAAACTGAAAAAGGTGATCCACTTCTCTTTTATGCCACGTAACATAGGTTAGTATTTTTTGAACAGACCCACATCCCCCTATGCCTGCTCTACCATAAAATATTTTTTGCAATATTTCAGTTATTTCAATTATGAACTTTAGTTTAGAATTTTTAGGACTGAAAATAAACTGCATTTTTTTCTATATTCCACCTCCTGTATATTTTCACTTATACTTTTAATTCCTAAAATTTACATTTAAATTATAAAACAAAGTATATAAAATAGGAGAATATGACATAGGATACTTTTCGGAACGGGGCATTCCGCAATATAAAGTATCCGCTACACACGCGAGTAATGCCGCGGGACACAGCTAGTTTATAATAAAAATAAGTAATAGAACCATTAAAATATTATAATCACAAGCTTACAACTAAACGAGCTAAGTAGCTCTTTGAGTACCCAATACATAATTTTTATCTCACTTTAATAATGGTTTTTACTTTCGTATCTCATAATATTATCTTTATATGACGTTAAGGTGAATGAGAGTGTTATGTTTGATCTCCACTTTATGAATGTAAAACTTAAACTTAATACAAAAGTTTTGCTAAAGTAGAAGAGATAATATAGTTTTCGATTGTATTATTTCGAATAAACTGTAAAAAATGTTTTACTATATATTGCAATTTGCAATGTAGATGAATAGTTACATACTTCTTATCCCGGTTAACACGAAGTCACGTCCTAGAATTTTTAAATTTATAAGAATTTGACTTTCATTATTTTTTTGTAACGAACGTTGTTTCAGCAACCCAAAAAAAGATCTCATCACCAAATATTACTAGTTTTAGTTTAACATTCGTTTTTTTTTTATTTTATATAAGAGCGGGTAAATTAATCGGAGGGTCACCTGATAGTAAGTGATCACCGCCCCGTGCCGTAGACATTCGGACACATCAAACGTGATGAACAATTCAAACGCATTTCAGTAGTTCACGGCAGAAAATTTTATTTGAAACATACTGTGCTCGAATACCAACCTTCCAAATAGTGCGGGTGGTATTTGGACTGATGTTGGGCGGTACAATGGTGGAATTCGGCGGCAGGGAATCCGAATAACTCCTCGAAACACTCCAGCATTCCTCACTCCATTATTCATTCTACATGCTGTAGAAAACGAAAATAGATGGGCAGTTCAAGGTTACCGCCTACACGACATAACAATAGAGCGAGTGGGATCGAATTTGACAATCTTATATTCTTTTTTATTTTGTTTATACCTTAAGTTTCAATTTGTTTGTTTATTTTTTTGCCAATTCCAAATTCTCTATTTCTTCTTTCTTCTTCTTCAGTTATAACAGTTTTAATAAATAGGAACTACCCAAAAGAACAAGAAATAATAAACTAACAATTTTATTATCACACGTCCTTGCTTTCGATTGGCGGAATCTTATCACCGTTCTATGACGTTACCTTGCGAATCACGATCGACTTCGAAATATCTGTAACGTTCTTTGAGTATTAATTTATGTTAATTACTATTGACCCAAACGTTTTTATTCGCAATAAGCTGAAATCCAGCCTGATTTCAGCTTATTGCGAATCGAAAGTCCTAACTTTCGAGATAAAAACTATCGTATGTCCTTCTCTGTTTCAAAAAATATCTGTACAAAATTTCATCCGTCAGTCCAGTCCTTCGGTGCCTTTTCAATACAAACAAACAAACAAATCTTTTCTCTTTATAAATTAGTAGATAACAATTTATGTATCCCTTGCGTTATGCTCATATCTTGGTGGTCATTTAATTATGTTTATCAATTACTTCATAGACAATTTAGTTTTTAATAGATTATTTTATTACTCATATAATTAAAAAAACGAATTCAATCACACTTGTATTATCATAGTAACAATTTTGAAAAATCCCCCTAAATGTTAACCTAATCGTTATAAATCCATAGATATACTAACGCTTTCAAATCTTAATTCAAACAATTTAATTTATCTTCAATCAATCCAAAAGTGAAGCATTGTAATGAGCTATTTTATCCGCAGATTATGTCCGCTTCTGTACGAATTATGCATGCTCCAAATATTCATATTGCTTGACCGCTATAATTAATTGTAGAACAGCATTCAACCTAGACCGGTAGCCTTATTTAGATCTTTTATTTACCTACCAGTCATTTTAATAATAAGTATCAGTTATGTCTGTAAAAACTTATTCATGCCGGGTTTGTGTATATTAGTTAAACTGTCTATTTATTCATTTATTAATATTAAGGGGAGCTCACAGGAGCAATTACAGAATTTACTTATGTGATTGACGATATAATATTTTGACATAAATTGTTCCCTTAACGTCTCACTGTACATGTTGAAGTGGCAATAACTTATTCAACATTCTAACAAACTACAACTTTATCTTATTTAAAATTAATTAAACATTTCAATGGTTATATGGATTGATTAAAGTTAACTGTCAGACAAAATTTGACTTCTTCTTTTTAAATTGCCCAGTATTATACACAGTTTGACAATGATGAGTTGCACAGAAACGTCAGTGTCACAGTTGCCGGACATAATATTTTTTTTAATAATTAATATTTATTAATTTACCAAACCGATTTCAAAAATTCTTTCACCAAAGAAAACCTGCATTTTTACTGAGGAATATAGGCTACATAACATTTTCAATCGTGTATATCCAAGGTTCCCAAACTGTGCGTCGCGACGCTCTGGTTGCAGAGGATTTCATTGCTTTCCCTCCCCCCCATTGACGCGTCCCGATTATCTGTCCCCCTATTCCTATTTGAAATTTTATCTCACTCCCACCGACAAGGCGTCGAAGCCTAATACTAAACACGTAAGTGCGTCGCCGGTTTAAAAATTTGGGGCCCCCTGGACTATTATAATAACATTAGATATGGTAGGAAGCGAAGCCGCGCATCTAGTCTAGTAATTTATAAAACAAATGTTTTCCCTTCAGCTATTCATAGTTAAATATGGTCATGCTTTAATCACAGTCTACAATAGATCCTTTTATGAAGCGAGAAAACCATATTTTATTCCTTCTACACTATTACGCTCTCAATGTTTTTCTTAATTGCGCTCTTTTATTTTTAAATTATGTCTCCGTTATCTTGAATCTTATGAGTGTTTTATATTCTTGTAGTCGAGGTTTTTCCTTTTATTAACCTCGATTTTTGTAGTATGAATATCAATTCATACCTATTGCTGGTCTTTCTGTAATTTTGACTACTTTTATACACAAATATAAATGCCATAAAGTATAAACTATTCTTGATCTTTGAAAGAAACCCTTTCTCGATCGGAACTATTCCTTCAAATTCTTGTTTAACAATTTCCATGTAGCGCCTTTTTAAACATCTTTTATGCATACTTTTTCTTTTAAAAATTACGTAAATTTATACTGTGCCTTTAATAAAAATGTGTAACAAAACTACGAACACCCAATAAAGAAGTTGCCCACCAAAAACACCTTAACACCTGCCAATTAGTGGGATACCAAGGCGTGACTCGGAAACAACGAGGTTCTTTATTCCTTGTACCATTAAGCATTGTCTGTACCAAGAAATGAGGTCTTATGCTTTCCTTACAAACTAGTCCATTACAATAAGACGGGAGTATATAAAATACATTTATAAATATGAATAAGAAATATATCGGAATCGAATCGACATAAATATGTTTCGACAATTAATGTTAGTAATTTATTTTTCATTTCTATTACACTTGCTTAATTAAAAACTAAAAAATGTTTTGTGTAACTGTATATAGTAACATAATAATATACGTTTACAATTTCATTATGTAAAAAACTCTATATATCTGCTTTTGCTTGTACCTTTTCTTGATCCTTTCTTTGTGCAATAAAGAATTATTTATTTATTCATTTAAAACTCCTTTTAAATAGATAAAGCAAAATCGTATATCTCATAAGCTGCTATTGAGACATTTGAGTAACTACATAATATTATTAAAATTTTAAAATTTAGAAATATTCACTCCTAGTAGTCTATTATTTATGGACATATCAAGTAGAATCAATACGATACTAAACACCAAACAAATTTCTTATTCTTACCACAAAATACCTCCATCAATAACACCGACCAATTAGTGAACACAAAAGCATAAGAACAACGAACTTATAGTCTATACTCTATACTCTATTGGCAAGGTGCGCGATGGTAACGCCAACTAGCGGTTGCAATAACAGCGGACCGTCATTACGAAAAATAATAAACAAACAACTATTTCTAATGGTACATCGTACTTTAATAGTTCTCTACCTATATCTATACCATCAATAATAATATTTATATTTTTTACATACATACATGCCACAATCAATAAAGTTTAATAGTATAGATGAGCTTTCTCATGGCGGACTTCACAGAAAGTAAGTAAATAAAACTTTAACCGATTTAAATGCTGTTTTCGATAATATATTATGACACGCCCCGCAGACGTTCTTGTGTTTATTTCATTCAAATCAGTTTACAAACAAAAAAGATATGAGGGTTCAAAGCGATCCATCAAAAAATATCAATGCGCGTAGGTAGATTAAGTTGAATCTTTTTAAATATTGTTTGCACAATACTTTCTAATAAAAACTTTGCCTTCTCTTGATTTCCAGAGTAGATTACCGTCATGGTGGCCAATCACAATAAAGACTAACCAACATGCAGAAGTCATTATTTGCGTTTATAAGCAAATACGCGTTAAATGCGTGAAAACATACAAGTCTCTTTCATTCTGAGGGTATATTAATATTTAAAATAGAATTATTGGAATTATATAAACATGAACAGTAACACTTTTGTTATATTTCATTAAGGACATAATTTGGACTTGAAAAAAACAGTTATTAAATCGCAGTTAATGGATAGTTCTTTTAAAATAAAAATAGAAGTTTATTAATGGGATTTTTTCAAAAATTAAGTTTTGACAAGATATATTTACAGACAAACGTTTCTAAATCGTATAAATTGTTATACCACCATGTACAGAATTTTGTATTCCACGCGGCCTAAGCCTCAGGCGGAAAGCTAGTTTATATTATTATAAAAGCGAACTTTTAAATATAAATAAACATGCTTTTATAAGCATGTTTTTATGATTTTATAACCATGTTTTTATGATTTTATAAACATGTTTATTTATTTTGAAAACACGCGCGTATCGGTAATAAAGGTAAAAAGTGACCAATCGTCTGGGGTAAGTTGCTTTTTTAGCCACGGTGAGCGCTGCGGTCGATTCGGGTTCTCCCACCACCTACTTTGCACCTAGCGAATAGTCCTTCCATTAATTCCATCCATACAAACTCGCCTAAACGATTTACCGTAGCAGTTCGCCTTCACCCACATTGAGATTCGTAATAACCTGTGACTCATCGTATCCTAGTGTAAATAGATACTTCCTAGTTAGGCGATAAGATGGCAACAAAGTTATACACTAACGTTGCGGATAATATAAGGTATACCGATCGATTCGGGGTATTTTTTTTACAATTTATAGCATTAGTTGTTACACCAGTAATTGAACCGGCATTATTATAAACTAGCTGATCCGCGCGCTTCGCTCCCGTAGCATAATGTTATATATAGCCTATAAAGTAAAATAAATTTTCTTTACATACAAACGTCGTAATGAATGGAACTTCTAAAATTAAGATTATCAGTTGACACGCTTTTTGCAATGGGATGACATTAAAAAAACATTGATTAATACAGGTATTAGTATTTATTTTAATAATTTTTAACACAGATTTATTAGACACAGAGTATGTACGCTCGAAAAACCTCGATAAAAATGTAAGGATATAAATGAGGTATCATAATATGTATGTAACATATTATAATCATGATTATTATGTTTACACAACTACTCCGTTTATACGGTAGTATCAGGTTGCATGGAAACCTTAAATAAATTAAGCGATAAGGTGTTTTTGCACAAATATCTCGTTGATTTATTTTTATAGCGCCGCTGCATGAGGTGTAAGATTATATTTGAATTTAATTTTATGACACGTTTGATATTTAGTGTGATTAATTTTGGTATTTATATCTCATGAAGTAATTCATAATTCATACTCGGAATCGCATTTAATTATTAATGTTTACTAGCGACCCGAACTAGCTTCTCTTTCTAGCACGGTTCCAATTCTCTTAAAAGGTTATATAAAATTAAGAATAGTAAATACCGATTTATTAACATTACATAAATTTAAAATATTAACTCATTTACTTATCTAGCTGGTAACTACATAACTCCCCCACAGGCGTTAAGCTGAATGTTGGTAGTTGACCCATTTCCCCACTGCGGCGTCCACTCCAGACTCGAGTAGCAATTAAGCTCCCGGAGACAGTATTGAATAAAACTAGTGAATAGAAACAATTGAATTTTATCTAATCACTAGCTGTTACGCGCACATTTACTTTAGAATATTTCAGTCAATCCCCGATACGGTCATAGCAACAGTTAATTTAGATTTGGGAGCTAGCTAGCTCTCGTGTGCTCGGATGTGGCTTATGTACCCTTTCTTAGACTAACAGGTACGAGCACATTGTACGTATTGTAATTAAAGATAGAAAATAGAATAAATAAATTCATTGTTGGTCTCGTTCTGAAAAATCCTTTCTGATAAGTTGCCTATGTTTCACCATAGAGTAAGATGATTAACGGCTGTTTTCAGTAATGTATCAAAGATTATGGATAGATTGTAATCTAGCAAAGGCTATCCATCGATAGGATATTGAAATCAAAGTAAGTGCACGTAGATAGATTTGTCTGACTTTAGTAAGCAAAACAAGGATAGATAGAATATTGAAAACTGCCGTAAAATTAATCCTAGTATCAGTATGACACTCCGAAAGGAAAATTCAATTCAATTTTGTTCTATAATAATCTTCTATCAACAAAACGACGTTAATTATTAAATTTACTAATAATTTGAAACATTGTAGTTAGAAAAACGAACACCGCCAAGAACATAATCAATTGACCGCTTTTGAATAGATATTTACAACCACAAACCAACTACTTGTAGTCATCTTCATACTTACATTGTTATTGAAATTAGCCACTAAACCTTCGCAACATATTGAATACCGTTGTTCACTAAACTCAGAACAACAATGTTAAATTTCATACTTACGAAACACTCTTTGTAATAATATATTACAAAATAATTAACACCACACGTATGTGTGCGTGTTCAATCGTAAACAGCTTATGTTGTGTGCTATTACTGCGATATAAATGCATTATTATTTGCATCAGGGATGGCGAACCAACTCCACACGACACATTTTGGGCGATAGTGAAATTTATTATGCACTAAAGTGTCTATCGGGGTGATGTGATCGCTAAACGACAAGGCTGCTTAAAGTTAAAAAAAATAAGCATAAAAAAAAAATTGCAAATATATAAGGTTCTAGCCGTACCCCGCGGTTTCACATGCGTAATTTCTGATCCCATGCCAACTCCAGGATGTTAAGTAGCCTATATGTTATTTTGAACCCTTACCTTACCTATGTGTATACCAAGTTCCATCATAATTGGTTCAGTAGTTTCTGTGTGAAACATACATCCTCACTTTCGCATTTAAAATATTAGTAGAATTTGATGAGGAGCGAAAACGAGCGATGCTACGTTACCTTCCAATTAGGGATGTTAAGGAGCTCCGTATTCGAAACCCAAACTATAGGATTTACGCTATCCTTGAGTTGATAGTATTATTACTATTACCCAAATGAATGCATAGTCATCTGCTCACACGTCTATGACCATTGACCACGTCAAACATTTCTTTAGGAAAAATGACACTTGGAGGAATAAAGGTTCGCCAACACTGCTTTACATTACAAGTCCTTAAAATGTAAATTTATAATAAAGTCTAGAGAATAAATTTTATGCGATTGCAGTATGCGGGTCAGACGATCTGTGACACGCTTGAAAAACAGGGTTAAAACTTTGAAATATCGTTCTGAATGAAAACGTTTTAAATTCATTTCAACTATCCCTACTAATAACATAAATTTGCTCTAGTAATTAACGTTAAAACATAATTTAATGTTTACGTAACTAATGATATAGAAAAGAACACTACAAGTGCAAATTATAGAGTAATTTTTCACGTAATCTATCTTTTGTTTATGCCTTATAAATTAACTCTCAATTCCCTTGAGATTTGATCAAATACATTCTTAACGGATACCTACGTCATAACATCTACCTGCATGCCAAATTTCAGCCCGATCCGTCCAGCGGTTTGGGCTGTGCGTTGATAGATCACTATGTCAATCATTCAAGTTTTATTTTTATATAGATGATCAATTTTGACCCTGTTTAATTTCATAAACGACATTTTTCCATTAGATAACATCCTTAAAACCTTTACTTTTATATATTAACGTATTTATCAAAGGTCATCGCCCTATTAACTTCTCTGTGTCGAAACATATTACCTTAATCCACCAATCCCATTATAAAGCCACAGGTTTTACTAAAACCAGTCAAAACAAACGTGACAGAATCGATTGAGCCCGCTCGCCGAAACCTTGTGGAAGGTCAAAATATATAACTCGAGTCATAATAATCCTATTTATATTGTAATTGTGAAAGTGTATATTTGTATTTAGTTGCCGAAATACGTAACGACTAAAAGGATTACAAAGGATTTTTTTAATCTCCGTACACGCAGGTCGCAAAGGATAAATAGTGTTTTTAATTATTCAAATCTAAAAAATATGATGTTATTCTAAAGGATTTTTTTGATGTTAAGATGCAATTTTTGGGACTCAATGTAAATATTGGTATGCTTCGATTCACTATTTAAACGTGGATTATATTTTAGCCCTAATTTAGTTATTAATAACTAGGCGCGCCCCGTGGTTTCACCTGCGTAACTCCTAACCACGTAGCAATTTGGGAATTGAAAGTAGCCTATGTGTTATTCTGAACCCTTACCTATATGCATACCAAGTTTCATCTTAATCGGTTCACATACATCCTCGCAAAACCTTCTCATTTATAATATTAGTAGGATTATTTAATTACTCTTGTTTTAAACTAAAAATATCTGAGATCTGAAAATGTGGATTTTTTCCATGACTGACATAAAACAGAATAATCTTTTTCGTCAGCGAGTTAACCTCTTTTTGCTAGCACTATGCAGATACTCGGCGAGCAATTCAAATATACGGACAACATTTTAAAATCATATTTGAATGTACTTTGAATGAGTTTTTTCTAGCATTTTATAAAGAAGGTATTTTTTTTTATTCTCTACATATAAACATCCTATGAATTTTTCCTCAGAATAAACAAATTACGGGTAATCGAATAGGTATTTTCTTTCAGTAGTTGCGCAATGATTGATACACAAACATGCATTTATAATATTAACGTAAAATATTATTATAAAATGGAAAAGTTTGTTTGTAATTGGTTTAAAAAATTTAAAGTTAATACAAAGTTAATTTAATCAAATCTTAAGATGCATGTTAAAGGATAATCCATCTTCTTATTTTTGCTTTTGGGACAAGATGGCATTTTTTAAGTACAGTTACAAAGCCCTTTTGATATGTTGGGTCAAACCAGACAAACGTTCTTGTATTTGCTTTTGAATTTAGTATATTTGCTTTTCGGCGTCACTTGACTCTTCGGCGCACTCCATCCGATTCATTCTCATCTGTGGAGGTACGCTACTACGTAGTTAAAACCGAGGTACATTTATTTATTATATTTTCGTAAAACATTACATAAACATATTAAGAATAACCTTGAAAACATTCAATTACTTCATTTCAAAGGTGATATTGGTCTCGAGAGGTTAACCTCAATTGCTCCTTATCACTAGATAACTCCCAATGACGTAATGCACCCAATTGTTTATATTTCTCAGATTACAGTATCGTATAAAACGATATAGAGTATGTTTCAAATGACTTCTATGCCTTCTACTCAATTTTATTTGTCATAGTCAATTTATTAGAATAACATGTTTATGTTATTCTTCTTCATATTGACTTGAGTCCAGACATTTTAACACTTTTTGAATTTAATTTCATATTTCAATTAAAAATATATCTAGCTTGTATAGGAACTCCTCAAAGTTGAAGATTTATTCAGTCAATAATAGCTCTATCCACCGATTTCGAGCATTATAAGTTCGATATCACATTGTACAAAAGAACGTAGGAACACAGGTGCATTCTCTATTCTTTTGCTATCATAACCCGATGGGCAGACCTACACGACCAGAGGAAAATCAGCTGTACTGCTGAGTACTGCTCAGTACGTTTACTCAGCGAAGAATGAGGCAACATCAACACATGACTTAAGGAACAGACACGTTTTTGTCAGAAAAATCCCTTATTATTTTCCCCGGATTATTTGCACCCGAGATTCCTCAATCTACATTCAAAAATGCAAGTTCAGTAACGGCTGTTTCAATAATGTACCAAAGATTATAGATAGATTGTTCTCTTAGATTATATGACGTTAGACAGACATAAGTTATAGCAAAGGCTATGCGTCGATAGGATATTGAATTCAAAGTAAGTGCAAATAGATAGATTTGTCCGACTTTAGTAAGCAAAACAAGTGATAAACGGAATATTGAAAACGGCTGTAAACCAACGAACGTTAACGTCAAAGAGAAATGATTATTGAAAAAAAACAAAGAAATACTGACTAAATTAGGTATATTACAAGATAGGACAGTATAGATAGTCCACGTTTTATTATATTACAACCACGACTGTAACCAATTAATTGATAGCCTTGATTAACCTTTACTATCCAACTTACATATACAGAAGTGACACAATTTAACTAAACTTACGGTAAACACGTAATATTCCATTTCATTTTCATAAAGTAACCCGATTTAATCATCTTCATATTTTTCTTTTAGTACATGATACATAAAAACATACATTATTTACAAGATATTTTAATAATTAAGCACAAAATTAGGTATCTACTAACTTTATTTTAAATTTAGAAGTTTTCTAGAATCTATTCTAATATATATTTATACAAATAAAAATCAATTTCCGTTCGTTAGTCTTGCTAAAACTCGAGAACGGCTAAACCGATTTGACTAATCTTATTCTTGAAATATTCGTGGAGGTCCAAGGGAAAATATGAAGAAATTGTAAAAAGAATAGTAAAAACCACAATTAAAATTTTCCATACAAATAATTCGTAGTAGTACAATATGTCACGTTGAAAAATGGCGGTATGAAGTTCACCGAGAAAGTGAAATATAAAACAAGATATGATGTGCTATAAATATCAGGAACTATGTTATTGTATTAAATTTTTTCATTAATTCAATTGAACTTATACTTTATACTTTGTATTGATACTTCTTGCTGGAATTGCATATTACTTTTATTTAAAGACACACATTTTTATTCTTTTTTTATTCTTTATTTATTTAGTGACTTTTATAACAAAGTACATGGCAGTCCCATCGTACCTTAAACTTAATCTATTTATTTTGAAACAATTCATAAGAAATCTTATGAAATATTTTTTCTTTCAATTCGTCTCTAATAAACTAAGCCTTACGTATTTCCCACAGTGTCGCAAGGAGAGCGGTCGAACCCGACACCCGCGAGACGGACACCCGAGCCGTGCCGCACCACTGCGCCTGACGTCTCAATGGTACTTGCTTCAAAACATTTATGACTTTACACTACAGGACTAGTATTTCCTAGATACATTTTAATAAATAGAATTACCGTACAAACATTATAAACAGGTAAGATTTGTTTTTTTGTATGTACTCGTATGTTTGTAATGTTTTCACACAATAACTACTGGACCGATTTTGAAGTTCAATCTTCATTAGAAAAATTCATCTTCTTGAGCGATATAGGCTGTGTTATAGGTTATATATATAACATAATGTTATGAGATCGAAGCCACGCAGAACAACTAGTCACTAATTGGATAGTTTTTAGCCTAAGGCTAAATAACTAAGAAATTAAGTGTTTTTTCAAAGTGATAAAAAAAACAACTAAAATATATAATAAATAATTATTTTCTTTATAATTGCGTTTTCAATTTAAGATTACTTTCAACATTCAAATATTCGAATAAAAGAAGATCCGAAAACACGATTCATTCAATTTTTTATTACGTAGTTTTATATCAAAAATAGCATATAGGTATCATAATATAAATATAATGCATAAATATATACGATATTCGATAACCGTTATCACTTATCGATGTAACTGAACGGATAATCTAATCAAACCTTATCATAAATACCATAATTTATTCAATAACTCCAAATGTCATGTTTTTTATAAATATTTGACTACGCTTCCAATAATTCCGACTATTTGGACGGCGAACTGTACAAAACCAATAAATAGTAGTTCACAGCAATTTTATATAGAAATACGAGCGACCCGCCCCGGCTTCGCACGGGTGCAATGCTGATACTAAATACACTACAGAAAAACTGCAAACGTTGTATATAAAAATTAGTACATTATTTTGATAAATATCGTAGGGAAAGTTTAGCCTGAGTTTACAATATAAGCGGGAAAAATTGATAATTAACGACATCACATTAAAACCATCAAAAATAAAAGTATTTTGCACTATTAATGGACATATAAACCTTTCTTTTAAATCACTCAATCTATTTAAAAAACCGCATCAAAATCCGTTGCGTAGTTTTAAAGATTTAAGCATACAAAGGGACATAGGAACAGCGAAAGCGACTTTGTTTTATACTACGTAGTGAATAAAAAACCTACACACAACATATAAGCCTTTAAAATAGCGTATTTTTGTCTGCAATTTGCGTCACTACCATTAAATCTATATGTATAAACCAAACCAATGCAAAAAGCGACTTGTATAGATTACTGCATTCAAAAACTACACTCTTATAATTAGTACAGGCGTCAGGTTCGCTGAACCTTCGGTCTATTTTAACGGCTAAAAACAACCACAACGCAAGCACGTGGCAGTCATTTCGCACCCCACTAGCTTGTGTTATCGCGGTGCGTCCCTTGATATTCTTTATGGATCTCGCTCTCCCTTGTTAGGTTTGTGGTTGCGCAGGGGTGAGAAACCTTTGCGGTGACAAATTATTACAACGTTATTTTAAGAAATATTTATATTATTATACGATATTTGAGGAATTATATTTTTTCGTCAGGTTTTTTCCAGAAATTTTTAATATGAATTATTGATCAGGACCAAAGTATGTTAAAATTTATTGGTAAACGTACGATTCGACAAATTTAAGAAATTATATTGTCCATACAGAACATAAATTTTAGACATTCTTTGTAATAATCTATTATAAATCTAATAAAATAGTACATACATATAACATATTTTTCACAAAATGCATGTTTTACAGACCCCAGAGCGATACAAAAGGTTTTTCTCCCCTGCCGTGAGATCGTAGAACGCAAAAGCTCATTAAAGAGGAGCAAATGAAAACGCTCGACCCACTAAAGGGAGAGCCCTCCGCAGTACATTGCCTGAGGGCTTACAATTGCCCTGCACCGTCAATGCTGGTGCTCATTTTAACACATGAACCAAGGTCAGTTATTATGCTAAGAAATTGATCATAAAAAGGTACTAAACGACGACATACATATTGTAATTTGGTATGAAAATCCACGATTTACGTTCCTATTGTGACTCTCCTTTTGCGTAAAGGTCCGCCTTGAATTTTTATTAAATATAAATGTACTGAACTGAACAGTTTTATACTATGAGTATAGAAATGACATATAGTAAGAATGTCCACGATGTATTCTTTTTTAGTTTTTATTACCCACTTTTGAGCAGCCCTGTGGATAGGACTGGTCGAGGATCTTCCGTTTTCGGTTCACACCCTCGTTATCTAGGAGAATAGTAAATGAAAATTTTCGACAGATCAGAACTCTCACCGACACACTACCTGGGAAACTTTAAGTGTTCCTAGCAAAGCAAGCGAGGTCAATTATTAATGTATAAGAACATATTCAGTTTGTTTGTTATTATCTGTATCGATTGACTTAGACCTATGTATAAAAAAATATTAAAAAATACACATATGTAATGTCAATATGACTATGAACAATAGGCGTATTGGACATTTTTCGCATTTACTTTGGTTTGCTTTCCCTGCCTTCGTTAAAGAGGAACAAATGAAAATCCTCGACCCAGTGAAGGGTGAACCCTCAGCGCCCCACTGCTTGAGGGTTTACAATTGCCTTGCACCCACAGTACTGGTGCACATTTTAACAGATGAAGCAAGGTCAGTTACCGACTTATCACTGTTTTTAAATTCTTTTTAAACTTAAAAATTAGATGATTCAAATTACAAAAAAAAATCGAACAAAATCTTATTATAAACCAGAGACCAACAAAATTTGTACATATTACGACAAAAATTAGATACGTTTTTCGTAAATATATATAAGAATAAAGGAAGTTTTATGTTCTTACGCCGAACAAAGGGAGGTGTCAGTTTCGAGATGGCCGGGCGATTGTATATATTTATGTAAATATGAAAAACTTTGTCCGGCTTTAACTTAAGTATCGTTCATCAGATCTTCCAGAAATCTCATAGGCGAATAGTTTAGACAAAAAAAATGTCGAGTTCGAAGACGATTGAAATCGGTAAGGGGGTACGGGGAGAATGAAATAGGCGAGGTGGGTGATATCTATTATGTGGTATCAAATGAAAGTTCTTGATTTGTACATAACAACGCGAGGTCCAGCTCGGGGCGAGCCACTAGGTATTTTGGATTGTCTCCCCTGCCTTTGCCCCTCGTTAAAGAACGCCAAATGAAAATGACCCACTGAAGGGAGGGCCCTCAGCAACACACTGCCTAAGGGCTTATAATTGCCCTGCACCAATACTAATGCTCATTTATATAAATGAAGCAAGGTCAGTTGACAATTTATCAAGCTATAGTGGAATAACATCTGTCCATTCGTACAATTACTATTATGAAGTTTTATATCAATAGGTCTATTTATTGTTAAATTAAATGTTTTGGTAATGAATATATAAACTTTTACAATAATAAATATTCAAGTTTTCTGTGTCCCTGGGGGGAAATAACATAATGTACCTTCTTAACCACTTAAGAGGCGTTTGTAAAAAAATCCTTTAAACGATACAATACGGAAAACGCGCGATACGTATTTCTCTCGAAATATTGTACATACAATAAAATTATTATAAAATATTTCGAGAAAAAATGTCTTTGATAATATCATAACACGATTGTCTTAAGAGCTTTATAGCTATAATATCATACCGATGCGCGAAGTAGTTAGGTTTGCCTTTCGATTGTTTTTATTGCAAACATAGGAGATCAGGAATATTCACATCAATAGAAGCCTAAAATTTAACTTTACGACACTAAAAATAACCTTGACATTGATATTACGACTAAAACTGTCTGCTAATTAAGTAATTCTTATGCGGCTTCGCTTATTGGATATAGAATTAGCTGCTTCTTGAGAACATATTATGAACGTAGTGCCGTTGGCAAAACCCAAATATCAGATAAGGTTAACTGGTGAAGATAACCTCGTTATCAAATTAAAATGTTGATAAAAATCATATTTGTTTTAAAATTATAACATTTTCTTTAAAATACTAGTACATATATCTTAACTATGAAAATAATGAATGATGTCAAATTAATGTCCGCTTTTTATAATTAGATTCGTTTGGATTTTCATATATTAACAAAGTACATTTTTCAAAATTAGTATTTGTTATTTAAATTTTTTTTTATTTGCAGAGCTAATATACGATTTCCAAAATAAAATATGTAAAAAATGTGAACCTAACGATTACGTAACTTAACAAACATAAAACTCACTAACAAATTTTGTACTCAGAATATACCTGGTGAAAATTAAACAAACAAATAAAAATAAACATTGCTAAATTTATGTCTAAGCCAAAAGTTACTCGTATCGTAATCTCAACTTCAGCCCCTCTTTCACGCAACTTTGGATTAAAACGCGGATCGAATTCATTCATAACTCTGCGATATTAGTTCAATGTAATACTAGGGTCGTTATTACAAACGTTACAATGAATGTGGACTTCGGAGGGATATTTTCTATTTTGTACTAATAAATAAATTCAAAAGGCGCATTCGTTCTGTCTCAATTTTATTGCTTGGGACGTAGTAACTATTTAGTAATCTGAGGTTTGGTCTAAAAATGTATGACGTTAATCTGATTCTTATGGAGTATGTTTAATTTAAACAGTATCTTTACATACAGTTTCACAACGTCGGCAATGAGCCCATAAAGATGCCCAGACCACTTTGATTCTTAGCTAGAATCAAATTAAACATTCAGTTATTGTGAAAATATATGCACATAAAGGAATGAAGTAATAACTACTGCCGCGTAGAACTCAATCTTCTTCGTGACACAATACGGTTTTCTTACTGCTAAGTTTAGCCTATTTAACTTCATCTGTTATCACGCGATGATTATTCTTTGGAAGTTAATAGACAAAGTATTAAATGAAATACTTTTAAAGGACTTTAACGCACGCGGACGCGGTTTATTATACCCGTGATACCACGCTCGCTATAAAGTGCTCGAAAGGTCGGTTTAATAATAATGTAAATAATGTATAACAAACACAAAAAAAATACTAGACGAGATCTTCTGTAAGTCTCCTAGAACTCCACTAGACTGTTTAAAGTTACATCTCCCATTTTCTATGCAATATCTCTTCAAAAAAATACCAACTTTGTAGTCATGTAAGTTAAAACAGCAAAACGTTCCATAATTTTGATCATAAATGCATGATCACCTCATTTAAAGTACACAGCCTTAATTACGCTTCAACCTACACCATAAACGCGTTAAAACCAATAACAAAGTAACGGCTAGACTACATTAATGGTGTTCCATGGAAATTGCAGCAATGACCCAGATCGCGGACGCCGCAGCGCCTGCACGGGGGTATTGCCTTCATACAGTATTGCCAGTAAATTGGGAATTAGTATCTTAGAATGTGTCTAAAGTCTAAACCGCCTAGTGCGGTTTTTCCCAACGTAGGTCCAAGCCCCATAGGGAGCAATGGGCAATGCAAAAATGGACAATCATGTCTTTAAAGGGAACAAAGATTTTCTTATTTTAAAAACATGCGACTGGAGCACTCCTAAAGAATTTTAAAAATGTTAAGGTGGGACATAGCATACAAAAGTTTGGGAAACACTGGTCTAGCGCCTCAGCGAGAATTAAATAAAATTTTTTATAAATTCTAAATTAAATAAAAGTTACATAACATTAATAAAGCAACAATTTTTGCCGCGGTAGTTAATCTTCTTCGCGACACGTTACGGTTTCCTTTTCTGCCGAATTTTACCCATTTTCCTATATCTGTTATCACGCAATATATTTTTATAACCAATCGTATAAAATACGAGCAATGTAAAGAAACCTGCCTTAGACAAACAAAATAATGATGCAAAAGTCTCTCAAGAAAACTGGCATGAAAATATTAAGTCGAACTGTCGGTTAGGTTTGCACGACTTTTTATGATAAACGCTTTCGTTACTAAATAATTAATTACAACGTAATTTCTAACATCAACTCGTCATAAACTCTTTTAAAACACAAAGCCTAATTAAGCCACCATCTACCCGGTAAAACCCACAACAAAGTAATGGCTAGATTAATGGTATTCCATGGAAATTGCAGCAATGACCCAGATCACGGACGCCGCAGCGCCTGCACGACGGGGTTATTGCCTCGATGCTATGTATTACCAGTAAAAATAGTCTGGCAATTTTCAAATTGGAACACAAATTTAATGCGTTATTTATTTTACTATAATATTTATTGTCTGTTATCAATCAAAGTCTGTTTGTGCCACAGAAGAGAAACATTGTAGTAGTTTCGTCTATGGGAAGTTCAAAAGGAGAAATGAAATCTTAATATGTAGACAATATTAAATTTTACGTATGTGTCGTCACCCCACGGGACTCACACCGGAGTGAGTACCACCCCCCAGGAGAAGATCGGCATAAAGCAGTTTTGCACAGTGTTTCGTGCGGTGCTGTATTCCCATTCCATTCTTCTGCCCTCATGTTCTACTCCTCCCCAAATTCCTCATCATAATAATCTTCTCCCTATCCCCTCCCCTTCCTTAAAGCCGACAAGACGCCTGCAACACTTTGCTGTTGTATATGTTCATGGGCTGCGGTCAGTCACTTAACATCAGGTGAAACATTTACCAGCTGTTACATAAAAAAATTACTCTTATAATAATTTTACTCTATGAAATTTATTGACCAAACTACCACGAAAAATTAATCTAATAACAGTAAATCATCACATTTTTCTTACAACTCTGAATCTGTATAAGATTCAGGAGACTCTTATATATACAAAAAAAATTCTCAAAAAATCAGAACTCTTGGCAACACCTTAAATAATTTTGAATACAATCGCAACAAAAATATACCGATTCTATGAAACCCATTGAAATAATGAGCGGTGAAGCGAAAAGTTACTGGAATCGAGACGTCTAGAATAAATGCAATTTGTTACAGTTTATGCCCTGCCTAACAACATTGTATTAGGATAATTATAAGTGCAACTCTTATATCAATATAAGGATTATTTATAGGATAGATAATAATGTATAAATATTATAAACCCAAGAGTCATGAAAATTTAATACAGTTATTTTGTGGATTACCATTATAAAAAAATTATATTTCATAATGGGTCAGCAATAAAATTTGTCATTCACTAATATCACATTACATATTGAAATGTTAAAAATTAAACCAGATCACCTAATTTATCAGCCGTTTGTGATATAATGGCAATGAACAGTCTTGTTTTATTAAATTTTATTTTTAGTTGTATATGTTTCAATAGTTTAGGTTTAAACTTTTAACAATCATATTTCATACAATACTAGATATAATCCTCTTTGGTTTAATTTGCTTGAGTACTTGACAATCTCATGAGACTTCAGTCACAATTATACGAACAATAGGATGACAATAATTATAATAAATTCAAGGTAAAGAAGAATACTAAGCTATCTATTCATGAATGCCAATTGTGTTGAAGAAATAAGATTATTTATGTTGCTTTTTATTTTAAACCCATAAGTAACCTTTAACAATAGGGAAAAAATACTAAAAGATGAACATAAATAATTATGTCGGTTCTATGCTTAGTTTCAATTGATTAAAAAGATTGTACTTTTCAAATTTATATCAGCTGTCTTGCTTAGTATAAAATGCAAGTAAATAAAAAATTCTTATTGGCAGAAATGCATATCCAATATTTTATCAATACTGATAATAAGATCTTTCTTGAAGCCAAGATTGTGAAATAAATCTTGTTTCCCTGTAGCAACCTACAGCCAAGGGCAATATTATTAGCAGGTATATGTAGGTGATATAATCTCCTGCCTCACTAATCACTTAGCAAGGTAGAACTAATCAACTTAGCTCAAATTTACCAATATGTCACCAAGAACTTGCTAAGAATAGCAATAAAATAAGATGCAACAATTTTTAAATACAAAAAATCTTATTAAAGAACAAGGTTTAAAAATATACATTTAATCAACCGGTGCATTACAATTATTTTGTACGTGCTATTCTATTATTATTTTATTTTGTTGCTAAAGAAAATTTTCACGAAGCACGCGCGTGAAAAATCGATATTTTGAACACAAACACAACTGTGGTGTATAGAAATTTTCTTATAGGAAACCAATTTCAGTTCCGATTGAATAATAATATTTATATCGCACATATATCTTTCCAACATCAGTTAGAAATTAATAAAATAAATAAAATAAAACACCAACCGGCGGACTTACCCATTTTTCTAAGTTCCTTTCTATCAGGTCACTCTAAAACACGTAGGCTTAGAACTAAGTTGTCTGCTTCATCACAAATCACACAAGGTATCACACACACATTTTATCATAAAGCAATAATGGTTGCAGTCACAAAACTTTTTAAATTAACTTTTATAACGTTAGAGCCGCAAGCAACACTCCCTCCGTGCCTTTTGTAGCGCGACAGCTGTCAGGTAGCTCGCGTGCGTTCCGAACTTCGGCGTGATACAAATGCGTTCACAACTTCATAGTTCACCGCTTATCGTTTGCAAAATATACGTAACTACAAAGTGCGTGAAAATTTTATCGATGTTTAGAATAATGCTACAACCTTTTTATAAATGTCAATTATTGAAAATTTCTACTACTGTTTTAGTACTAAAATACCACAAGTGTTCAAAATGTGTGGAGAATTTGTATTTGTATGGAAGTTTTTACTTTACAATGGAGTGCATCGCAATCTTTAAAAATATTTTTAATTTTATTATAGAAAGTAATTAATATTTCAGTGAAAAGAATACATGTCTGTATTCATATTTTTATTAAATCTTATGTCTACAATATGACCAAGATTTTCATGAATTATAACTATAAAGTATAAAGATTAGTTTTCGTTTATAAGTTCAGGATGTAGAGATAAATAAAAGAAACATAGGACGCTTCATAAAATGCGTGCTTTATTGATTTTAACCTGTCGGTAAATGTACATAATTTAAAAATTAAATTGTACGTTTGTTAACAAAATAAACCCCAAACATAACACAGCAGCGTGAAAGAAAACCCTCAAGCATATTTACAATTTTCTCAAAAATATTACAACTAATATAAGAAGCGAATATAAATAAGTGTTATTGACATTTGTATACTAAAATTGAAATAAGTGAATTATTTATCGACCGCAAAACAAAATTAATTCGCCCGTGGCCTTGTAACTTGTAGACAAGCATAAACGTGAGAAAATATTGCTTTATTACACTTGAAATCGAATTGTTTCATAACAATAATTAGAATATACGCAAAGGTTGAAAAAAGTAATTTTCTTTGAAGGCGAAAATTCAACGTTCTATTTATCTGTACTCATTTCGTTACGTGGTTTTAGCGAGGTCTTAAAACGCTGACATTGTAAAACAGGTTTTTTAAATTTTATGTAATCGTTATAGCGTAGGAGTAAATGTACAATTTTATTGCAAAAAAAGTAAACCGATTACCTGACATCATTTCAATATTTATTTATACTACCATGCTAATAATGTAAGGCTGGAGATAATTTTCTTTGAACGCTCTAATCTCAAGAACTAGATACTGAGCCAAATTGAAAAAAAAATTGTCATAGATAGACGATTCATCGAGGAAGGTTATACGCTATACAACACTACGTTACGAGAACGAAACCGCGCGGCACAGCTAGTTTAGTATAAAACTATAAACCCTTTTCTAAGCTTAATCAACTTACATTGAGCAACTGAAGATTTTAAGCTAATAACATCTTACCAATGCCCACACAAAATTAAGTACTTAATTTACTATAAAATCTTCACAGTTTTGAATACTTCAGCGATGTGATCACGTACCAAATACACGAGCCCACACATATCCTTCATGCTAATAGACCAATAGGTGCGTCCTAGATTCGAACAATGACTATTCATTGGAAATTTTCGTAAACTAAGTTTAGAACTGCAGAACACAGGAAAATGTGGAGTAGCCATTTTTATAATATTTTGGACACATCAATACTATGTTATAAAGTGAAATACGTTGTATAGTGTATTTATATATTGTTGTATAGTGTTTTTATGAGTATATTTGTAATATACTTGACACAAATTAATAGTTGATTAATTAAAAAAAGAAATCTCTCCCTATTAGATGTTATTCAGTGACGTGGGCTATATTATAGGCTTTATAAGATGCTACGGGAGGAAAGCACGCCCGGAAAGGTAGTGGATGAACAAGTTGCCATTTTAAACGTTTATTTAGGTTATTTTATTGGCTAGTGTGGCCGTGTATTTTTTTTAAATTTTCATTTTCATTCTAAAACGCCTAATTAAATTCTAACAATGAGTATTTCACAAACGCACTTTAGTTTATGTCATGTGCGTCAATGAGTCAAATTTATGAACAGAGAAAACCATGGAGCAGCCTTTACATTAAAAATTCCTCACGCTTATGCTCGTCTAACATCTAATCTGTACCCAATGATCTAACGACATTAACTATACACCTACGAAATCCGCAAACCAATTTCAATATATTTACATATAACACCGAAATATAATAAATATTAGAAATACTCTCTGTACATTACAACTCTCAATAGACTCTCCTTATCTGTTAAATACGGCGTTATATAATTTTGAGCGGTATTTAATTAATCACTTTGCAACTACTGACTGGTGTCACTATTTATAATAATTAAGAATTTCCTAAGCGGCTAGAAGAAAACTATTATTGCATTAATTACGTCTAAGTCAATTAACCAACGATAAATTATAATTTATAGATATGCTTACAAAAACGTACGTATCATGAATGTTAACCAGTCGCCACTAAATGACTTTGGTGTTAATTGACACCGATTCGAGTCGTCAAAATAACACATCTATAAACTATAAATATAATTGCAATCAACGAAATAGTTGCAAAGTGTTGTGTTGCCTTACAACCGAGTGTAAAAATAAATATGTAATCGTGAACGATATTATAAGCGTTCCTTGAGAACACGGTGATCGTATCATACTTAGAGTAACATTATTATAATTTATCACCAGACGCTTTTTTTTCGTACTTGGACACAATATTAATATTGTTAAATAAAGGTATAACTATTATTATTGTATACTTGTCAAAGATTTTTTGTTATTAAAGTCCATCTTAAAAACATTAGAAATATTTTTGATGGGTGTCACTTTAAATAAAATATTGCTGTTAAATTTTGGTAAAACAATCGTTTATGAAAAATTAACATCACTTTTAAGTGTTTAATATAAAAAACAGTTTTGTTCTCTTAAAAAAAAATAATTAAAATTTAAACTATTTGAAATTTTATTGCACACTAGTTTAAAATAACACCAAATTATAATAATTCTATATTATACAAAATCCTTGAAAAAAAGTTAAAAAAATAAAAACCTCAATACAATATTAATATTGTGCACCAAGTACATATTTAAATGTAATATCAATAAAGCGAATACAATCGTATGGTAACAGTAAGCATTGGAAATAGGCATTTTTACAGCATTAAGTAACGACCTTGATTCATAAACCTCAAATGTTTTAACAGCCTGAAACTATTTTATTTTTATTTAGATCGCAACGGTATACAGGGAGGAATTTTGAAATTCTACTTGAAGGGAAAGTTATTTTTATATTGTAGATAGAACATTTTTATCAATGAAAACATTCCTTTATTTTCGAATATAAGATAAACAACATTCAAAGATTTCCGAAAATTCGCTTGCCACAACCGGGAATCGAAGTAACTAAAATTACAACGTTTTATTGCGTCGATCGATGCGATGTCTCTATCAAATAGATTGAAAGGAAAACCATATTTGACTAAGTCTTGCAAGTTATATCACATCTAAGAGAATTCTATAGAAATAGCAGCAAATTTTATAAATGCAGTTTTTTTGCTATCAAAAGTAAAGGAATATTTTCTTTGAGTAAAATTTTCAATGTACCATATTAAGAATAATTTCCATTAAAGGTGGTATTACAAAATTCCATCCTGCATATTATAAATTTGCAATTTATATAATAGCTATTTTTACAACCTTATTTTACTTTCTTTTATTTACTCAAAGAATGGGAGAAAAACAGAATTCCACGTTTGAAATTTTATGAAAATACTTTTCAAATCCTTAAGGTTGCATTTACTGTATGCAATTTGCTACATCTAACCAAATTAGATTGTGCGATAAGGACGCCAATATATAAATAACTCTAAGTAAGAGCGAGACAGCATATTTTTGTAGCAAAGTCCATCAGTGAAATAACAACCTTAAATTCCGAAATATGTAACATTTATAGTGTAAGAGATATTTGCCTTCTCTAATCGACCACAAAGAAAATTACACCGACGATTTCTTAATTCCATTCCGGTGAATTTAGCCAATCCTTAATAATACGTAGAAAAATAAAATAAGAACATTGCAAACGCGGACATTAAAGGCACATGACACTACACACCTCGGCCAATAACAAACTGTATCGCTTTCTATGTAATTCGTTCGAATATTTTTCTCTGTAGCCCATTATGTAATAGAATTAAAGTCAATCTTTCAGTTTTATTGAAATTTTTCAAAAATCGAATTGACGATCCATCCCAGAAAGTATAGAAAATGTGAATTATACAGATATCTTTTCTCGAAATATGACTATTGTACTGCATAAATTGAATTTGACGTGAATAATTGTTTTACTTTACACAAGTACATAATCATGTTTATCCAAATTTCTGATAATTTTGATTAATCTGTTAATTGTAATTGCCGATGGAAATACGAAAATTCAAATGATTATATGATACTATAAAGGGAAATATGAATTATTTTAAACAAATATTCCAAAATAAGCTTTTCAAAGCAAGCCATGCATTTTTCCATGTGTTAATAACTTAATAAGTGTGAATTTTAATTTCATTCGCAGCACATTGTAATTTGGCCCCTGTTCCAATTGTATTAAGGTTTGAATTCGATTGAAGAAAGGAAAATATTAAATTTCGTTGCTTATACGAGGCTGTGAGACATTGTTTCCATGGAATAATTATTTTTATAATTAAAAACATTTTAGGACGTTATTATTTAACAGTAAGCGTGATGACGGGTCAGTAAAATTGCTTCTAGTGTATTATCGAGTCATTAGAGTGTATCCAATCTGTCTTAGATCAACTAATGTCCTTGTATCTATATTAATATTATAAAGAAAAAGATTTGTTTTTTTGTATTGAATAGGCTCCGAAACCCCAGGAATGACATAGGATAGTTTTTATCCCAAAAATCCTATAGGAACGGGATATATAGGCGGGTGAAACCGCGTAGCTAGTAAGTTTATATTTTTAGAAGTTCACGAACACAACACATTTTAAAAGTAATTTGACACATTGAAATATTCGAATGACTCAACTTACAATAGCTTTTAAGATCCAAATTTTCCATCCAAAACTTACGAAATTACAAAACGTTAAAGACTTATTTGCAATATCTTGAATTTCGACAAAACATATGACCAAACACATTTTTTTAAAACGCCTATTTTGTTCGCAATGTTTGAATCAAACTGTTTATAAAAACAACATTTTAGCAAATAAATTACTTCGACATTTAAACAAACACCAACATTTCAAAGACAGATAGGATACACTACTGAAATGAATTTTGAGAAAACAGTATATTATTGTAGAAATGAACTAGTTATATATTTATTCTTCGTCAGTGTCCGGGTCGCTGGAGAATTCAGCCGTGTGTAATCGAGGCGGGAACGGACCTCGAGTCTGTTGTCTGAAAACAAAATTATTAATTAATTCTTGTGTTACTTTGTACTTGGAAATTAAAAACTACTTTAATCCCATGAATGTCATTTATATGATTTCAATATTTTAATTAAAGTATGGACAATTAGCAGCGATATGTAAGGCCATTCACCTCCAATATGATTGTGGAGTGAAACAATCAATTACATATTTGATATATATGTAATATCATTCACTCTCAAGCGGATGTCACTCATTCTCTAACGGATGTGATTTTGTGCCCCTCAAC
>LQNK01000463.1:32893-59427 GCA_001586405.1 Phoebis sennae | reverse complement strand
TCCAAATCGGTCCTGTAGTTTCGGAGCCTATTCATTACAACCAAACAAACAAAGTTTTCCTCTTTATAATATTAGTATAGATAGTATAGATAAAAAAATAAACTTACCAAGACAAGCTTGTAACCAGATCCAATCAGTATTATTATTATTCCTACGTTTTGACCGGCGCCCATTAGATTCCATCTCATGAACGGACGTATTTTGACTATTGCATATATCATTTATACCTGAAATAGAAATATTACCAAGTAAGAATTGACAACAATATTTGAAGATGTGATATTTTTATTACATATCTTGTTTTTGAAATTTAATTCACCGCAGTAATAAAAATTAATATATTGATTTACTGATAAGTGAGCTATCATATAATTAATTATAGAGACGGTCTATGATCACTAGGGAGTATAAACCATCTCAATACAAATAAAAAAATTATGAAAATGTGACACTTATTAACACAACAAAATTAAACTTCAAGGTATTCATTAAATAATTAAATCAAATTTTATAACAATCACAAGTTTCGAAATCTCTTCTAGAACAAATAATAAAGTCAAAAGGCTTTTAGACTTTATATTTCTATAATAAGGTTCAAATTCTCACCCGTTGGTCGAGGCACGTCGTGCCCGCGGGGAGGCGAGGCGCCGCACATAGCGCACTTCTGCGAACGCGGCCAATTCTCGTACGTACACGTCTGGAAATAACGTCAATGTAAATTATAATAGTAGCACGCCTGACCGATTTCAGTAGTCATGTTGGCCAATCTCAACAGAGCTCTCTAGCCAGCTGCGCAGAAGATATTATAGTGCACAAGTGTACGCGCGAACACAGGTGCACTCTCTTTTCCTTAGAGAGAGTAACAACTCTCATAACCCGATGAGACGGCAGACCGTCATGACCGGTGAGAGATCACGCACGGTGATGTTCCAACACCGTCAACTTCCAGACTTAGGGCTGTTTGTTACTAAGACTTCTTAGTCATAAAAATTAACAAATTTTTATTTTCGCCTCCACCCGGGTTTCGAACCCGAGAACCCTCGATTTGTAGTAAAAGATGCAACCACTGGACCAACAAAACAGTAGATAAGCGTAATAACATGTCCAAAAAAGATTTTGCACTCACAGTTTATAAGTGCTGTAACAAGCCTGTCTTTGTTTTATATATATATAGATAATTTCAAAACAAACTCACACCACATGGCCATTTATTAATTGACGAAGCACTTGCGTGTCCCTGCGGAGATGATATCCTCAATGGTTTCAGTCTCTCTGCCACCATTTCAGCACCTAGAATTATTTTAAACATATTAATTCTGCACTTTTTCACATAGATGACAAGTTTTAGCCATTCAAAAAAATCCTAATTTCAGCTTTCGACAGTTAGTTAAACATGAATTCTGCCATATTTTTAAAGGTGTAGTAATTTTTACTTAATATAATATTGTCATTAGAAGTTATAAATATTTTTTCTATGTCTTAATATGACAGATAAAAAGCTAAAAACAAACAACTTACCGCAAATATCTTGCGTAGGTAATGCACTTGCACCATCTTGTAATTTGAAGATATCCTCACCAAGACAAGGTTTGGGCGCACGACACATAGTACACTAAAAAGATTATAAGAATTTGAGTTATTACTATCAAAGTATTGTTACAAATACACACAAAATCACTATCAAATTAATGTTCTTTCTTAATATGCAATCAAAATGTTACTGCTATTTATTAAAATTAACCTTTACACTTATTTAATGTCCACAAAGTAATTGGAAACAAATAACAATCTATATTAAAAAATTGACATTCCTAGAAATCTAGTTTTCACACCATGTATAATATAGCAAGGAAATTATTAGTCAAAAATATTTGTAAATTCCTCAGTCATATGTATTTGTAAGTTAAGTAAAACATATTGAAAGAAATAATTATAAAATAGGTACCTTCCTAGAGAGGGGAAAGTTTTCATATGTGCACATATCACATTGCCATTTTGCATTATCTGAAGCTACTCCTCCTGTCATCTGAAATAAAGATTAGTTAGTTATTGACAAAAAAAATATATTTAACCACTGAATTGTAATTAGCCCCAATAATAATCCTTTTCAATATTGTAATATGGTAACAAAGTGCATTCAATATCTATTTTATATTTATACAAAACTTTGAATCATCATACATCTACTGACACAGTTTCCACAAAGTCGTACCAATTAACTGTGTCAACTACTAACATATACGCCTTATATGATATACCATTGTATAAGCCACTGTTACAATTATCAAGACGTAAACAAACATCAAAAATGCTCAAAGGAGTCTCCAGGCAGGTTTTTATAGGCATTGGCGTATTGAAAAATCTATTTACACAGGAATAGAAACCATTAATTTTACAAAAAATATACATTCACATTTTAAAGCATAGCTGTGCCATATTTGACTGTGACACATTAGTCTTTTTCTAATAGAATGCACACATATATTCAGAACAATATGCTGCGATTTTACAAATTATATGTATAGAATAGTTACTTTAAAGCATACCTGTGCAACATTTGTTTGTGACACATTTGTGGATGCATCAACATGAGCACCACACTCTGCCCCCTGCACACCACCCTCAGCATTGGCCATTGATGGACTCTTTTTGTTACCATCATTCTGCAACTCTTCACTCATTTTACCATCAAATACAATTAGTGTAAGTCAACCACCCCTCCGTATTATGAGGTTGACATCTTACAAGATTCTCATAAGACAGTCTCGTGTGTACAACTGCTACAATTTTTACACCTTTGGTTGACCTAAAACAAATAAACCGTCAGTCAATCTAGATTCATTAAATACACGGCGTATAAAGAAATGCGACCTACAAGAATGAAACAATAATGTCGCAACACTTTCATAACAAATTGACAGATTGACGCTAATGCTACTGCCTTTTTGCAATTTTGAGCTACACCAACATCGCAAAACTTGGCATCGTTTGTGGTATTTCAGTTATATTACACAACGTAAAACTGCACTAAAGCATCGATGCCCTAAGCTTAAGGTCATTACTAAACGGAGCAAATGTAACGTTAAATTGATACTTACTTCACAATAGGAAAATATTGAATGGTGGATATTTTTTTAGATTTCACAGCCCTAACTTACGGATGGACAAAAATAATTTATATTTATCGAAATAAATTAATGGGGACAAATAGGAGAAAACATAAGGGAAACAACGGAGATGAAGGCAATTATGTTTATACGGTATTTTCTATTCTATTTTGACTAATAAATTTGTCTCATCTGACATGAAACATTTCTTTGAAAGCGCCAATAAAATCAAAATCCTTCTGTCGTTGACTGGCTAGGACTGAGTTACTTACATTCTCCCAATCGCATTCAATCATTTATACAATTTTCACCAATAGAAATCAAGTTCTAATAATAATGGCGATTTTTGTCTATATGTAGAACAGATATTAAGATTAGGCTATGGTTTGGTAGACTTGCCAACTTAAATAAATTAATATGATAGTTTTCTTTAACTATATTATTATTCTATTATTTTTTATTTCTCGTGATAGTAAAGAATAAAATAAATCCTATATACCGAATTAAAATATCATGCACTTTTTCATCTATTCCATGATTACATAAAAAATCATATGTTATATTTACATATTTATGTTATGCCTCCTCTTCATATCATCAGATGTATCTGCGGACGTCATCTGCGGATGCATCCGCCTATGTGAAGACGGGGTAATCTGCCTATCCGTAGTAGGTATTTTACGTCCGCCGATGCATCCGCCATCAATCCGGCTGTTGTCGGTTTTTTAGCACAGATCAAAGGATTTCATTACCCAGAAAGATGCGTCTGTCCACACATAGGCAGATGCATCAGTGTAATTTAAATAGCCAATTTATTCGTTAATATAATTTTACATTTTAAGTATCGTTTTTATTGTTTAAGCCATTGATATAGAATCAACTATAAGTATCTATCAATGGTTTTAACATTTTACACTTGTATCTGTAATAATTATTTCTTGATAAAAATGGCAAATATGAGTACTGAGGAATCATTTAAATTTATTGTTTTATATATAGCTAATAACCAACAAAAGATGGAGGACCTTTTCCCCTTTTTTAACCATTCTATTGAGATGTAAACTCATAAAGTATTACGTATTCATGTAATTGGCTAGAGCGGGTACGGACTACGGTCTCAATCTCCATTATTAATTCCATTCCATTTTCGCTAAACGCACGACCTACGTCCTTCAAGAACGAGAAACGACTGATGCTTCGAGAGATGTGTGGACACTGCTAGCAAATCCATCGGCCGATACGTCTGGCGATATCCGCCAATGCATCTCTTGATATGTAGAGGCGGCATTCGATACATTTTTGTCATACCATTCTGGACAAGTAGTCTTGTTGATGTTTTTTCCACTCCGCTATCTTCACAGAAAGAATTACAAATGCCTATGGCCTATGCATTTGCCACATTCCTAAGTGGTCGCGAGTCGGGACAAAGATGTTTCCTAAAAATATAGGGCATTGGGTAATCATTAAAAGAACAACGGGATCATTTAAAAAAAATAAAGACAGGAAATAAGTTACAAATGCATAAAATTTTCTTGCTCTTCTAATTAACTACTATCTACTTTTATAACATTCAATCTTAAAACTTATTAAATTATTATAAAGTATTACGTTATTATTGATAAATAAAGCTAAAAATTACGACCTTAAATTTACAAATTTAAAGTATGACTAGTAAGATTATTTGGTGGTGAGAGATATGTTTGAGATAAATAAGATAAAATATAAATAATAAAGATCCAATAAATAAATTAAAGTCAAAATATATGATTTCCCGTTTTACATTCTTGTTTCATCTTTGCAAATAGTAAAATACAGACTTAAATTTATTTCATGCTGTATTTAGAAAATTTTAAATTATTGTATATGTATCATGGTAACACTGTTACCAACGATTGTCAACAGAAAAATGATAGAAGCGATATTAACAATGGCAACATCGATTTCAGATTTGTGTGCACCGGCATCGCACGTGAACGTGTCGGGAAATCTAAATAAATTAACGAAATCACCATGTCGGACGAATTTTTCTATGGTAAGTTTTTGTGAGTAATATGTGAATATTAAGATTAATATATTATTTTAAAGCTTACTTATGTACTTAGTTCACAATCAGTTCACAAAATTTGCGTCAGATTTTGACACCCGGCTCTTCGCCATTTTCATTAGTGCTGTAATTATTATTTTACATTATTGTTTCTCATAACTTATGTCTTATGTTCTTCGGTAGATATCGTAAAAATACTTGTTAAAATATACAATATTTTAAAAACTATATACACTATGTTGCCGCCATTTTTGTTCTGTAATTTTGATATGTTATTCGGCGCAGCCCCTTTCATTTAGAAGTTTGAATTTTATTAAGACCAATCAAGTCCCCCTATATGTTTCAATATTTCAACTTGTTTGTCAATATAAAAAGGCGTTTCTAGAAGTGTAACATTGTGAAATAACGTGGTATAATAAGGCGCGTAATTTAAAAATGAGTATGGCGTCCATGCTATTTTCATAGCGTCTTGTTCGCGAGTTCGTTACATGTTGCGAAAACCCCAAAATTTGCACAAATATGACTGTCATTAATCGTTTGTTTATTCGTATTGAGGTTATATTAATATTGTCGCTATTGAGGTTTGACATATGTACCACGCTGTTACAGGCGTCACCCTCTCCTCATCACATCAGTCTGAAACATGGGACCCTGAAGCGAAAGCGGAATACCCGCGCAATAACAAGCTGCTTATCCGTACCGCGTTACTTGGACCAGATGCGAAGCCCGATGAACTCAATGTTGTACAGGTAAGGTTGTTTTTTTTAGTTAACCTAAAACATACACTATAATACGTTTTATTTTAAACTTAATATTTTTATAATTTATAAAATATGAACCATAATTAAACGTAAAGATTAATTCTGTATAAATGTTCAGTTTTCAGAAATATGAAAATTTTTTTAGTTGACTCATAGCTAACATGTGCAATTTCAGGTTGAATCAATGTGCTTACAAAACTCTATCACAATCCCCGTGGCCATCTTGAAAGTTGGTGAGACGAGGCAAGCGAGGTTGGACATTGAGTTCCCTGATGCGCCAGTTACATTCACACTCACACAGGTATGTTAAATGGCTAAATCACGATGAAAACACACTCTTTAAATATGTATACCATATTAGGTTAGTTTAACCTTTAAGTTTACTACAATTCCACATAGGAATTGTGTTAATTTTAATTAGTTTTTTTTTTTTTATGAAAGAAAAAAGTAATTAATAATTATCTATCATTTATAACTTTGTCATTGACAAAGAGCTTACTTATAGTTTAGAATAATCTTTTTAAACTATAGTTATATAAAAAGTAATAGGCACTATATTTTATATGATGATAAAACAACCATTGGTTATTTTGATGGATAGTGTAACATCGTTTTGATGGTGCACAGTCCAAGCATGATTTCTCGAGGCATTTGTCTGATCAAATAAAACTTACAACAAAACCACTTGTAAAAGTCGACATTTTCTAAAGAATCCAATGTGTTTAGGGATCAGGGCCTGTGCATTTGATCGGTCAGCACTTCCTTGGGGCACTGGTAGAGGAATTTGAAGATATGGAGGAGATGGAAGAAGAAATGCTTGATGAGGAAGAGGGTGATGATTTGCAGTTCAAGGTGAGATTTATGTTTTATAATGGTCCAAACATATTCATTATACATAAATATAGAAAAACAATTTTAACACAGACTTATTGAAGACTTTCTATTGTAAAACAAGTTATTAAGTAGCAAATAAATTTGCAGGAAGATGAAAATAAAAGGAAATCATCAGCCGGCAAGCGCAAGACGAATGAGGTACTGAAAACCTTCAACTAATATTATATGAAAGCAAACAGAAGGAAAAGGGCGAGGCCCATTTCTTCAAAAAAGTGACAGTATTCATATTCTTAATTTATTTATTTATCACTATAATGAAGTTATATTGAAATATGTACCAAGTTGCTGTCACATTTTTCTAAAACTGGGCCTTTATCAAAATTACCAGTTTACCATGAATTGGCTGTTGGTTTTCTGTACTCATTCTTAATTCCCTTTACCTTCTGAAAAGCCTATAAATTAACTAATATGACCACACAATATTGATTTCATATACCATATGGTCAATTCATAATTGTTTTTATTTATACTAATTTATTTTATTTATGTAATAATAATGGTGTACTTTTGTTCTATAGGATGAAGATGAAGAAGAGGGTGAGCCCAAAGGCAAAAAGTCGAAAATGTCAAACAACGCCAAAGGCAAGGCTCCATCGCCCAAGAAGAATGCCAAGAAGTGAATGAACCGCCTGTGACGCTTCCCAACCTCATTGGCCCACACTGTTTGCTGTTAACGAAAGTTTGTGGATCCCACACATCCTAAATTTGAGACTAGGTGTTTTATGCAATCTCGTGGTATTTCCACCTTTCAAAGCAACATAGTTTGTAGGCATGTATTTGTACAATCTTAAGTATTATTGACTTAAATTATTTTTAATTTGATATGTGACTTATGACAGATCAATGCTGTTGGAAGACTGAATTCATTTTATACAAATGGCTATCCATGTTAGGTAGTAGTACCTAGTTTATTGCCATTGTTGTTGGCTGTGCACAGTGTGGGATGAGGGCGTCCTTAGATTTAACAACATAGTGTGGTAATCGAGAATAGGTTAACATTGTATGACTTGTGAGAGAGTGTGTTGTTTGAATGTTTGTGAATGATACTGGTCATCCATGTAGCCTGTCTATTTTAAGACTTCAATCCTTTAGTATTGTTGTGTACTATATGATAAATTTAAAAACAAACAGTACTATAAAACTATACTAATGAGGATAATGTCTTAATAAAATGCCAGACTAACTTTCTACAACTGATGACTTAGTATGGCAACATTTTTCTGAACTTAATTTTTTTCATTCCTTACTGTGTTATAGCATTGATAAGTTTTAAAATCATACTGATGTATTAAGTTAATTTAAGCATAATCAGTGTACTGCCGGACAACATGTTATTGAATTGCTAATGATTTCTCATTTCAGAATGAAAACTGATAATCTAATATAGTTTGTTTGTACATATACATATTACATAAGAACTGTAATAATAAATAAACGTTTCTAAACATTCCTTTCTTTTATTGAAAATCATATTTTGCACTACAACCTAATGATTATTATATTTTTTAATTAATTTCACTGTTCTCTCACTATCTATAAAGATTTAGAATATGCTATGAATGTGTACCTGAATTATTTCAATCCATATTATATTTAACATACTCGAAAAAAAGCTCTAAAAAAGTAGTGTGGTTTGTGCAGAAGGTCCAAAAAACCTAAAAGGTGTTTCCGAATTCCTCGACGCAAGTGTTCGAGATTTGGCGCGCCTCATTATCGCGGGGGTATGCCATCCCGGAAACCCTAAATAAGTTACTCCCGTCATGCGAGCCAATAATATTCGAGTTTGACACGCAACAGACAATAGTGAATTTTCCACAATAAGGAATATATTTAATGATTTCTTTAAATAATAGCTCCAGGCTCAGTTTAGAACTAATTCGCGCAAAATTGGTGATTGCCTCCGATTTTCAAAATTCTGTTTTACAATTATTGTCACAATCATCAGCATATTGTAATATTCACTTTGGTAATACTAATCCACCAGTAAATACAATTTTCATTTCTTTTCCAGTAGAGCCTGAAGAATTTTATTTCTTTCCCTCTGTATACCATTTGATTCCTCTATTACTTTTACTAATCTCTCAAATTTATCATTGTCATTGACTTCATAGGCATCTTTTACAATACTCCTGATTTCTTTAAGTGTTACATTGTCTATATTACAGTTGTGGTTACATTCCTTTCCATTCATTTTTGGTTCATCATAAATTCTTTCAAAATAGGAATAATATGGCCAGCCATTTTTCCTACCAGTCAAGCTTTTTCTCTCTGCCAACCTTATATATGTCTGTTTCAAATTCCTAAACTTTTTATCACATTCCTCAGGTGATAATCCAAGTTTAGGTCCTATCATTCTCCACAAATTCTTTTTCTTAACAAGAGGATCTCTGAATTTCTCTTTATTGTCAATGTAAAAATTTAACAATTGTTTGATGTAGTCCTGTTCAGCAGATTTGTAGACTATTTCAAGTCCATCGTCAACAATTGAATATGTCTCATTTTCAAATATGGTTGAAAAGTCTTTGTAATACCGCCACTTGGTGATGGATCTGCCAGTGTCAGCTCTCCTCTTCAATCTTATGTATGTTTGCTTTAAATTTCTAAACTTTCTGTCACAATTACTGGGACTCTCACCAACCTTTCTAGATATTTCTCTCCACAATTCTTTCTTTTGATATTTGGGATTCCTAAACATATGTGATATTTCTGAATATGCATTTATAAGTTGTCTAATTTTATTCCTGTCCCAAGGACCGAGTTCTGGATTATAGTTATAAAAAATTCTTTCAAAATAATGATGATATGGCCACTTTATAAGTTTGCCTGTTTCCCTACTCCTTTCAAGCCAATTGAAATAAGTTCTTTTTAAGTTTTTGAATTTGTGGTAACAATTGTATTCTGTAGTATTTAATTGTGTAGCTATATCTTTCCACACATCCTTTTGTAAGAAATTTGGATCTCTGAATTTATTAATATTATCAATGTAAAGAGTTAATAATTGTCTCACTTTTGTGTCTTCCCATGGCTCCAATGTTGGTGTTAATAGTTTACAATCTTTGAATAGCTCTTCACAAATGTTGAAATGCACCCATTTTATATCCTTTCCCATCATTTTCTTTTTCATTAATCTAATATATGTTCGACGTAAGTTCCGAAATTTTTTATCACATTCTTCAGGTGTGGTACCAACTAAAAGTGCTATTTCATTCCATTCAAATTTATCAATGGCTGAAGCATTATATCCATTTTCGTGACTAAGCGTTAAAAGAAGTTTTACTTTATTTCTATCCCAAAAGTTTTCACTATCTTTCGTTCGATCAATTTCTTTACAGGAATCTTTTGTGGGTTCTTCTTGAAGACTATTGGGAATACTATCAACTTGCATAAACTGACGATTGTCGCCTGTATCGACTATAAATCGAGTTTCTTGTCCTGCAACTATAAAACTTTTCAAAATAAATAATATTTGAAAAAAAAATACATAATTTTTATTCATACTAACGTACTTTGTGGATTCTGAATTGTAAAGTTGTTACTACTAAAAATAACATTGCTGTGGTCTTCTCGTACAACAAACCAATAACTTTGGTTATGTGTATTATTTACATCCATGGCTAAACTGCTCTCTTTACAATAAGCTCATAATACAGTAATAAATAATTTCATTTCATTTAAAGTTGTTTTGATTTCACAAGAGTTTATATTTTTTATTATTTTGATAGATTTATGAATTAATTGCCAGTTTATAAAATTCACGAAATATTAAAGTAGAGAATTAAAAATAAAAGTATTTCTTAAATTATATGGATTATATCCAATACAGAAAGCACAAACAATATTGAAGGATGGAAACTTGATAATGATTTTAAAGCTTATTTCCATAAATTAATTATTTTTATTTTAAGAAAGGCGCAACCCAGAGCCAAAACGAACAATTATAATATTACTAAAGACATTTTATTTTTGCTTACTAGTTTTAATTGTATTTTTAAGTGTCTATCAATAAGCATAATCATTTGTCTTATTTAATAATTGATAAATCAAATCGCGTCGATCGCTTTATTTATTATGTCTGCACTACACATCTGGAGACGCATCGACCGTCGTCGCCAAATGCAGCGGATCGATTCGCACGAAGCGTCCACACTCCACACGTTTGTGTAATGCCGCCTCTTCATATCATCAGATGTATCTGCGGACGTCATCTGCGGATGCATCCGCCAATGTGAAGACGGGGTAATCTGCCTATCCGTAGTAGGTATTTTACGTCCGCCGATGCATCCGCCATCAATCCGGCTGTTGTCGGTTTTTTAGCACAGATCAAAGGATTTCATTGCTCAGAAAGATGCGTCTGTCCACACATAGGCAGATGCATCTGTGTAATTTAAATAGCCAATTTATTCGTTAATACAATTTTACATTTTAAGTATCGTTTTTATTGTTTAAGCCATTTATATAGAATCAACTATAAGTTTGAATGGTTTTAACATTTTACATTTGAATCTTTAATAATTCTTTCTTGATAAAAATGGCAAACATGAGTACTGAGGAAACATTTAAATTTATAATATTTTTTTTTCAATTAAATAATATCTTTACCCCTTTTTTAACTACTCTATTGAGACGTACGCTCAAAAAGTACTACGTATTTATGTTATTTGCTAGAGCGGCTACGGACTACGGTCTCAATGTCCATTATTAATTCCATTCCATTCTCACAAGACGTCCATTTTTAAATTTTCGCATGACCGACGTCTTTCAAGAACGAGAAACGACTGATGCTTTGACAGATATGTGGACACTACGAACGAATCCATCCGCCGATACGTCTGGCTTTATCGGCCAATGCATCTCTTGATATGTAGAGGCGACATAACCATCATGTCGCCAAAATTGGTCTAAAATTGGTCTCATAGGTGTTTTATATATGGCACCTGGAAGATTCTTACCTAAAGATTTAAAAATATAGTATCCATAGATTGTTCGCGAGCTTGTAAGTTGTAACCATAGAGAACATATATAAGCGTTATTGACATTGACAGTTGACAATACAAAAATTCATAAACGTTTTTTTTTTGAGTTGACGCCGACGCCATTATTAATTATTTTTGTTCACTCTGAATATGTATGAGGAATAATTTAGCTTTAGATAAGTGTGTCTTATGGTGTCAATAGTGGTTGTATTATAATATTTAATACGGTGTTTCCCAAAGCGTGATCCTGAAGAAATCGTGACTTTAAGTGAGTATGAATAGCCCATGAAATTATGAATGCTCACGCTGCATTGGATGTTTCTGATATTATTTATTTGCATGATTATTTTGTTTGTTAAATTATTAAATCTATTAAAGCAATAACAGAAATTCCCAAGAAACTTAGAACTTGTTATTCGTCAAATATTTGTGGTTTAGAATGATTTATTTCTTATTACTTCGTTATTGGCGGGAAACAGTATTTTACGTTTGGCTTTGTTATAGAGAACTGTAGAAAATTGTTTAATCAGCCTCTTACGATATCATAACCAATACGAATTATTCCATGTTGTTTTATTCAGACTACTATTATTTGTTTACATTTAAGAATTTAGAGTATCCCTTATTTTTTTCTCTTTCAGTTAATTTATAATACTTATATCTATTAGTGTTTTCACTATCTTATTTGAAAACACTATACTCTCAGTTGTGATAATATTGAATTGTTTTAAGAGACTTACTTAATTACATAAAAATCTGTTTTAATTATCTTCTATATTAGTTACGAGTTTCATTACTTAAATCAGGATAGCTCTTCAATCTAACTTAACAGAATAAACCAGGACTCTCTAGCTTTGGAAGGATATGAGGCATATATTTATTATTAAATAACCAAGACAATAAACATTATAAATTAAAGATGCTAGTATGTAGAGTTAACAATTTAAAATTTATTTCATAATTACAAGAAAGCAAAAATAAAACAATATTGAATTTCAATCACTACCAATTTGACTATAGGATTTATAAGGAGTCCTGGTTTATCCTGTTAAGTTAGATTGAAGAGCTATCCTGGTTTAAATAATGAAACTTGTTCATATTAATAATTATTATGATTACAAGTTTATAGTGTAATCACAATTTCCTTTTATAAAAGCTGGTGAGGCATCTGCAACACTGCTGTTTCTAGTGTTCATCTCTGCTCTGACAAAAACAAAGTTAAAAACATCAAATTCAATAGAGAATATGGTTAGAGACTTTCTAACATGTGTGACCCTTTTATTAAAAAAATTAAAGCCCCATGTCAAGCATACCAAAAGACAAAAGGAAACTAAGTCAATTTTGCAAGGATCCAAGCCAATTTTCCAGATACCAGATGGTGGATTTATAATAATATATAACACCTTTTTTACCAAATAGTACAAAATATTTAACATACAATATATTAACTAGTACTATTAGTACACCCATCTCAGGGCAAAGGCCTCGATAGAGCACAAGTTCACTCTATCTTCCATCACCATATGGTAGATTTAGTCACAGAATTTTTAAACATTTATGAAGACAACTGTCATCTCAGTCAGTGGAGTCACTAGATAGTTGCTGTAAAGTGTTCAAAATGTTCTGACAATAATAATGTATACTAAACCGTATTTAAAATAGTCTATAAAGTATTTTATGTTCAAAATGTTTAGACAATAAAAATATATAATAAACTGCATTTAAAATCCTTTAAAAAGTATTTAATACAAATTTCTTGTAATAACAGATGAAAATACTATAACAAAAACATTGCAGATGTCAGGCGGGCGACTCGTGGTTCTAGACCGCGCGGGTCGCGATGTCAAGCATTACCCGCTCGCGGACGGGTTGGCCACGCTGGGCACGGACCCGGCGTGCGATATACGAGTGCTGCTGCCCACCGTCAGCCCGCATCATGCTACCGTTGTTGTGCATGCTAACCAGGTATGTTGCTGTACTATTATAATAAATGCAAAGTAAAGTAAGTGACTGTATGAGAAGGGACACATCTTTACGTCTAAGCCACTGAACCGATTTGGATTAAGTTTTGTACAGAGATTGTTTGAAACTCAGGAAAAATTCTTTGGGAATATGAGATATATGCGGGAGAAACCATGGGGAAATGTATGTTTTTTTTTTATTGTGATTCTTTTGTGATGTATCTTAAGTCCAATTTGGTTCAATATTAACAAATACTATAGTATTTAAATGTGTTTTGTCATGTGACAATGCAATACCTAAATCGAGATTTTTACATTCTTTTTACCGCATAGTATATATATCAATTTCAAACATCAATCCCGAGGCGTAACGGCGTGCCAGATCTCTAGTTCGGACTGGTCGAGGATCCTTCCTTTTCGTTGGGGGAATAATATTTGTTGAATGTTAGTGCTTGCCAACCAGTGGTCTAGCTGCGGCAGTCCTGCTCGTCTCTTTTTTAAATCGACCTAATAAACACGGAACTTTACCTTAAAACTAATAAAGCACATCTGCTTATGGACTTACGTCTACTAAATAAAAAAAATTTAAGCTAATTCCGCTTGTTGTCGCACAGACGGTAGTGCAGAGCGTGTCGGAGGGCGAGACGCTGGTGAACGGCGCGGCGGTGAGCGTGGCGGCGCTGCGGCACAACGACGTGATCTCGCTGGGCGGCCGCCGGCTGCGCTGGGAGTACGCCGACCCGCTGCGCCGCCGCGCGCACGCCGCGCCCGCGCAGCCCGGTGAGACGAGATACTATACAATACTAATACTCTTGCACACACACGTAAAGAAAAAACACTGACATACAATGCAAACACACGTAAAGAAAAAAACTAACATACTTTAAGACATGCGAGGCAAAGTGAGGCTTTATCGCTCGTTAGCGACTTCTTCCAGGCAACCCGGCAGAAGGGAAATTACGTTAAGAAGAAAAAAACAACGAAAAGTGAATATAAAAGCATATATATATATATTAAATAATAAAAGACTTTGAAGAGTGAGCTGGTATGCCTAGCATATATGAATATTCTTTGTTGCTCTTAAGAGGCATTTCATAACATTTGAATTCGATTTGTATGGCGCTTGCACTGCTTGCTCGCTGGTATAACGTAATATCGCAATTAAAATAAAAATGTTTTATTTTAAAAATAATGTTGAAGCATTGTCATTAAAATTATTACTAATACAAATACTTTAATTTAAGAAATTAAATAATTATTTTTATTATAATATTTGTAGCGCTGTGTCGGCCCGGGCGGGGTCGCGCGCGCCGCGCTCGGCCCAGCGAGCCGGCGGCCAACAACGTGCTGGTACACTCACATCGCGCTTCTATGCCTGGTAAACCTTTTCTCAATATTTTTTTTTATAATAGAAATAGATATTTAATATGCTTGAGAAGAAATGTTTCTTATATTGTATATACACTAGCTGTGCTCCGCGGTTTCGGCCGCGTTTTATAGCCCTTTCCCGTAGAATTTTCGGAATTAAAAGCATCTTATGTATTTGTCCTGGTCCTAAGAATTTTCTGCCGAATTGATCCAGCAGATCTCAGGTTATAAGTTTTTTAACAAATCTGTCTTTGTTTTATATATAAAAGATTTATTTATTAATTCTTTATTATACTATACAATAAAGATTTGCATTGTCTTTACTATATTATTAATTTTAATATAATTTCTGCTTACTAAACTTCTAGTATTTGCAGCATCAACAAGCATGAAACAAGTGGCAATCGTTCAGCCACAAAGGAGAGAAAACGCAGGCAGTAACAATGGTAGGGGATTTTATTATGTTTGTTGTTTTTTGGATTTTGAAACAATATATAATTTTAAATTAATTCCATTACTTATTTTAAAGGGGATAAAGCGTCGCAAAATTGGTCTCCGGTCAATAGCAATGAAGCAACAAATTCTCATACTACACCAGAACCTACAAGGTAAATATATATTTCTTAATAATCAAAGCCCACAAGTAGTTTAGCGAATACAGATAAAAACACTCAAAATTGATATCCTTCATCATCGGATAAATTATGACTATTTTAGAGAATTTACTTTACAGACATGATGAAAATAATATTGAATTTCATTGATAACCTCATATTTGCTTCGTTTTCTTAGAAAATCATCGCGCCCAAGTCCCAAAAGTCCCCAAGGAAGCGCCACAAAAGCGTCTCAATGGATAGAGTTGCGCAAGAGCACGCGGGCGTCGCTCACACCGGCGCGCAGCCGGCCCGCCGCGCTCACACCGGCGCGAGCGCGGGCTGCCCTCTCGCAGACGCTCGGCACGAGGGTGTCGCTCACACCGGCGCGAGCGCGCGCCATCCTGTCCCAAACCTTACCCACCACGAGGGCCTCCCTCACACCGGCGAAGAAGCGAGCTACGCTGTCAAAAATGGATTCCGACGCGACGGGGCGTACTAGAAACGCGTCGCGACAGAATTCACCGACACCGAAGAAACAATCTACTCTGTCTCTAGATGATTCTCTAACACCGACGCGTTCCAGAGCTTCCATGTCAGTAGACAGCACGCTGACCCCGTCAGTTTCTCTGTCGCGCTCACAAAAGCGGGTCACTCTCACGAGGCAAAGGGCGTCGCTCACGCCGACGCCGCGTGCGAAGCGAGCTTCGCTCACGCCAACGCTGGCTCCGCGCGTGTCGCTGCGCGTGAGCCGGGCGTCGCTCACGCCGGCGCGAGCGGAACGGAAGGACACGTCGCTCCGGCTGGCGGTGTTGCGCAAAACTCACACGAAACCGGTGAAGATTGAAGCGCCGACGTCTATTGGTGAGTCATTTTATTTTTTTGCTATATAATATAATATTTAAATAGAAAAAAATAGCTATAAATGATGAGATCGACTTTATTTTTTTTAATAATATAGTTTTATAATTATTCTTTAGTGATGCTAAACTATTGTTTACTGTGCAAAACTGACAAATTAATTTGAACTTTTCATACAAAACACTTAGTTTTAACACAACAAATATGTATAGATATAAAAACGAAAGATTTTTTAGACTGAGACCTATTACCAAACGAAAATATTATGAAAATGTTTGTTATAATAAAATAAAATATAATAACAAATAAAATTACAATCCAAATATTTTATAATCTGGTATCCCTATTCGGCTGACGTTACAAATGTCAAAAATGAAGTACAATGACAGCTGTCACTGAATAAGTATCATAAAGTTGGCATATTTTTAACGTAGTGATTGCGAGACGGCGCGCCATCTAGAGAATATTCATTTTATGAATCAAAATAGATAACTTACGCCCTGCAGATAGATAAAGGTCAATTATAGAACTCTGATAATATCTGTTGCGCTTTTTCTATTAACTTTACATATATAAATAGGCTATTTCCTATAATTAATACGCTTTTAATCAATTTCGGACTACTATTATCCGTGGGCTTCGTTAGTCATTTAATGAGTCATTTAAAATTGTCATTAGTACATCCTTGGTAAACAACTCTTAGAAAAAATAACATATTAAACATATGGAACAAAATAACCAAATATAATAAATTAAGCTCGCCAGATATGTGTGACGTGATGTCATATTAAAGATGTGTAAAATATTTAAATTATCTTTAAGATTTTTTTTATAAAATATTAATTACTTAAATAAAAATAAAAAAAAATGTAGAAGAAATTATATTTTCATTGAAATTCATTAATTATTTCAAAGTCAGAATTTACCGCAATTATTATTTTAATACAAAATTTTATTTTAAAGTTTCTAGAGAACAGTTATCGTCTAATTTGAATGACCTACATTTCAGTTGTAAATTAAAAGTATCGATATTGTACGTGTTCGGTGAAAAAAAATCGGAAAATATTTTAATTAAACCGCGCTTATCGGAAAATTAACATATTTCTTGCATTTATTAGCCTTAACATTGTCCTTTCTAGTTCTTTATTTGCGTATAAAGCAGTTTCATACAATTACAGTGGGCAACTTTAAATTTGAGATTATTTAAAGTGGAATTTATAAATGTTAAGACTAGTATAAACATTCTATTCCATCTCGATTTGTTTATTTATTACAGTTAGAGTATGCAAGAGGTGAATGAGTTCATATTTTTTCGTTCATTATGGCACTGCTTAATTCTAATTATTCTTAAATCGCTTACGTGTTGTTTAGTTGTACTTTAACTCAAGATCGTATTAATATCTAATAATAATGAAATAAAATAATCAATAAAAATTTTGTTTTGGTTTTCATTCGACTTTTCGTAACGGTATATGTGTACACGGCCTAACCGTCGCGACAGAGTGCCGTTTTCGATAATAACATGTACATACAAGTTTTTTGAAATAAAATGTACAAAAAGAAAGTGGTGACTAACGAAAAACTATTCATGTTCAAACTTTCAGTCAGACACCACATATACTACACTGAAAAAAAATGTTTTTCTGACGTTGATATATTTATATTGCACAATTATAATTTAACAAGTTATTTATTTTCTGTATTAGTATAATATTTATTTTGTAAGTCAAAATGATTCTTGGAATGCTTCGCACATTAAAAGACTATGTTTTCTCGTCATTAGATCACACGAAGCAAGCGGCTATTATGTTAATGACAGGCCACACCAAAACCAAATCTCCGAACACTAGCAAAGTGACATACGTGGTGAAAAAACCCAGTCCCGTAAGGAAAATCTCTCGCAGCACGCCCAAAGGAAGTAAAATCGGAGTAACGCCAAAACGAAACAGTAAAGGTTCCAGAAAGAGTTCAAATCGAAAGTCGAGCGTAAGTAATTATTATTTAATGTTGTATATAAAACTAATTAGGCGATTTTAATGATGGATAATTACTAATTACTACTATTAAGAGGTGATTATACTTGTTTGTATTTTAAAGATTAATTAATTACTTCTTTTATAATATGAACTTGACCGTTAACCGTGATTCACGCATTGTGCAGTTTTGGATCGTAAAATCATATCATATAAATAAAATCAATATTATAATTTTCAGGATTCCATTTTAGAAATAAACGATTCGGAGGTGTTCATACAAAGAAGGAGTTCGTCGCGTCGGTCCAAATTATCCAACTCGGATAGTTCCCCACCGTTACCCAGTCCGAAGAAATCGGCTCTTAAAAATCCGAAAAATAATAGCAGGAAAACTGAATCGATTAAATTTGATCTGAGTAATTTGGAAAACGAAAATAGGCAATCCGATATCGTCACGATCGACTCCACTAATATGTCGCAAGATAGTATGTCTGATGTGAGTTTGCATTACTCAGACACTAGTATAAAGTCGCCGTCGCCGCGACGCTCGATACATTCCAGGAGCAGTCGCATTATGGAAAAGACGGTCGGTAGTTTGATGAACCGTTCCATTGAAAGCAACGAGGAAACTTTGACTCCTCAATCACCGCGTTCGAGAAATTCTCGAAGTTCCGTTATAGTTCAGAAAGCTCTAGAACAATCTAATACTTCGCGAGTATCTCGCAGACTGACCAAGACTGTTTCTGAACAAAGTTGGAGTACGACTGTGCCAGACCAGACGAAAACTTTGAGCCCGCGTGCATCTAATGTTGAATCTTATTCTATAGTTGATCTCGTGTCCGTCGATTCAAATGGTGTATCTGAATATAATTCGGCAGCTTCGACACCCACGTTTGGTACTCCGCGTAACAGCACTAGAAATTCTAGATCTATAGATCCAACTATGACGTCGAGCACGCCTTATGTAAAAGCACCGACGACAAAAACATCTGATTCTAAACTTTCAGTAGAGTCCGCTTCTATGATAACGCCAGAAAATGATGAAAACTTCAGGCCGTTCAACAGCACGAGAATATCTAGAGCGTCTCGCAGTCGATCTAGGATAAACGACAGTGATTTATTATTGTTGGATGACGATGAGTCTCCGAGGACGTCTAGAAGAACGTCCAAGACGGCGGCTAGTCCGTTTGTACCGAAAAGTTTGTCTGTTAACATATCGTCACATCAAGACGGGACCATTACCCCAGAAAATGTTCCTAATAACGAAGAGTGTACGACTCCTGTGTTAAGCATACAGAGTCTTTTAGACTCCAGTCAAGGGTCGATTGCGTCGCAAAAGTCATCCCCCAAAAGGCAAACAAAGATTAACCTTAAGAGAAAAACTATCGGCGTTATTCGTTCGAGGAGGAAGCAGAGTGGAGCCAAATCAAAATCGTTTAATGTTGGTAGAACTTCTAGGAAAAATCAAGACGAAAGTGGAATAATTACACCGACTAGTGCCTTCAAACCCGAACCGGAGGGAGTAAAGAATAAGCATTCGACGGCCAAGAAACCGCTGTCTAAGCGATCCATTATAGATAACTTGAACGATTCGGACATCGTAAAACAATTATTTAACAGTCCAGTGAAAAGGAAATTGTCACAGAGTATGACAGAGTTTTCAAGACGTCAATTGTTCGACGATGACCATGATATACCCAGAAAACAGACGAGACAAACCACAGCGCTAACTGGCAGAACCCCGGATAACTCCTTACTAGACCAAACACAAAACGTCACAGCCGACGTGTTCGTCAGTCCCTTGACCACTCCCAGCAATAGTCCAAATTTGGACGGCGTCAAGCGATTATTCGCTAAAAACACTCCTGAAAATGATTTGCGTGACGTTCGTGGTGTCAAAGCATTGTTACGAAGCAGAAAATCAGTTAACAACGATTTAACAAATGTATCAGGGGTTAAAAGCATTTTTGCAAAGTCCCCAAATAACCGTCTCAGTGACGTCAGAGTGAAAGAATTATATGCCCCATCACCGAAAAATGATCTACGACGTGTTTCCGGGGTGAAAGCGATTTTCACGACAACGGTAAAACAAAGAACACCGAAGAATACTTTAGAAGATGTGGGCGGAATCAAAAATCTTTTTAAACGCACTCCACGCAACGATTTACGGAACGCTTCTGGGGTTAAAGGTGCGTTGCAACTGAGATCGCCCAAAAACGACCTAACTGACGTCAGAGGCGTGAAACGAATGTTCAGGCTCGAGAAACAAAAGTATCAGAGCGACGTTAGTGGCATCGAAGAATTATTCCACGAAAGTAATATGGATACTACTTTCGATTTACTGATGGGGAAACCTCCGTTGCGTACGTATGCCAAGGCGGCAAGTACTCAAAAAGTAAAGCCGAAAGTGAACACTCGCAAGGCGAAATCTATGCACGATTCAATCGAGTTGCTCAGCACCAACTTAAAGGAATGGTTAGAACAGCAGAAACCTAAGCAAGTGTACAGTGAACACACGTTACCGATTAAGAAGCGTTCGTTGGTAAATAAGAGTATCAATGAGAGTAAGGTGAAATTGCCGATCAAGAAGAGGGTTCTGCATTCGACGCCTATGAAAGGACAGAACGTTACAATAAACGCGTCCGAATTAGGACGTGTCTCTCCGATAGCTCTCATTGCTGACGCTACTGCAACCAACGCGTAAGTTTAAATTCGTATTTTATTTCCATCTGACTTTCAAATAGACATCATTTCTAACCTTTTTTGTCTTTGACCGCTTTACAAGATGATAAAACTTAAAGCCCCGTTTTTCTATGTTTTTTGTATCCTATGTTGTCATTAAGGGCAAACTACTGTCATCAAATAATATTTTTTCTTTTTCCTTAAGTTAAATTATGTTTTTTTTCAGGACCTCTCAAATGGCGGATACGATAGTTGTTGATCAGAAGGAAGAAGTAACGAAGCAACGTAGAACCAAAACAAACAGGAGGACCGAGAGCGCGTTAATGTCCGCATATCCTACTCCTAAACAACCACGAGGCAGTAAAGTTAAGGCTATTTCACAAATCACAGAGTCAAAGAACGCAAAAGCTAAAGGAAAGACATCCAAAATTCAAAACAGTGGAGCCGATAAAGAAGCTCAAACTGAATCACAAACTTCCCCGAGTAAATCAGCTAATGAAACAAAATTAGAACCCAGAAGAACTAGAGGAAAACAGAAGCAAAGTCCTGTACAAACAAAGAATAGCAGAAAATCTATACCTAAATCCATAAAACGAAGGCAATCATTAGTTATTGCTAAGAAAACGCCCGTCGCCCGACCCAGTATAGCACCGAGTACTAGGAGAAACGCTAAACAAGATCCTAAAGAAAAGCAACAACCCGCAAAGACAACCAGACAGAAATCAAAGGCTGAAGCATTAGTTACATACACTATCCCTAAACCTTCGCCAGTAAGACGGACAAGACAAAAGGCTAACGTAGAAGAAGCGAAACCAAGAAGTGGCCGCAAAATTGAGGTTCAACCAGAAGTAGTCGAAGAGAAACCTAAACGTGGGAGGAAAACTAAAAGTGACGAGGAAATTGCAGTAGCGCCAAAGAAAGGCAAGAATCAAGTCGAACAGGAAGAAAAACCCAAAAGAGGCAGAAAAACACAAACTGAAGCAGTAAAAGAAGTTAAACCAACAAGAGGCACGAGGAAGGCTCAAGCAGCTGAACCAGTTGAACCGCGATCTAGAAGAACAGTTAAATTTGAAGAACCCGAAGTCAAACCAAAGCGTGGAAGAAAAACCGATAATGAAACAGATAAATCCGTAGAAGTTAAACGGGGACGAGGGAATTCACAAGTTGCTGCGGTGGAAGCGAAACCTAAACGTGGGGGGAAAGTTGCTGAGAAAACTGAGGAAACAGCTAAAAGATCGCAAAAAGAAGAAGTTGAAACTCAGCCTAAGAGGTCTCGACGAAACGTATCGCAACCTGAACTGGAAAGTGTTAAAGGAAAGAAGTTAGTCAAGAGTCAGAGCGCAGACCAAGTGGAACCAAAGAGGACCAGAAGGAATCAAGAAGTTAAGAGCGAAGAGAAGGTCAAACCTGCGAGAGGGAAAAAGGTTTGTGCTAATTTTCTTGATAAAATGTCAAATGTCTTTTGACTTATCTGTATACAATATCCTCCTTTAATCAATAAGATAATTTAAATGTGATATTAGTTGGTTCGTTTTAAATGTAAATTTCGTCTTGTTGTTTGCCTTGAGGTTTGATGCGAAGTAAAGTATTCATTCATTCAAATTTATATTTTTTGCATAGAATCAAGCCGAGAGCGCGCCGCCACCTGAAGGACGTAAAAGGAAAAACATTGCATCACCAGCAAAAGGTTTGTTTTTGTAAAATAAACACATAAATATTGCATTCAATTCACTCGAGCCATACAAACTGCACTATCATTTTCTTATATGTATATTAAGTATATAAATTAGTGTATTTGTAAGTTATTATTTACCTCAAATTGAGTGGGGACTTTATTTTTCTAAGTGGTACTTTTAGATTAATAGAAGTAAAAATAAACATCTAATTTTAAACTTTCAGGATATTTTCTAAAATCTTTTTATTAAATTACAGATATTGGACGCCAAGCTAAAAAGTTGAAGGCTGCTGTAAGCAGTCCGGTCCAGCCTCGTCAGACAAGAAATAAAGCTGTTAAAGGTATTTAACATAACATTAACATTGTTAAAAAAGTGAGTTATATATGATCAAATCTTAAATATGTATGTTGTTGGAAATTAATAAACTAAACCATGATTTAATTATGATCTTAAATTTGGATCAATTTGTATAAAAATAATGTTATTTTATTCCAGCTGCGCCAAAAACTACGCGCGCTACAAGAAGGTAACGGCAATCCTTCCACTATATCAAGAAGTACAAATTATATTTAAGGTAAGTTATTAGAAAGCACAAATAAATTTTGGCCCAATAAAGGACTGTATACAAAACAAAACCACAACAAGTTCTAGAAAAATGTCATTTGAAGTAAATATTATATTAAGAATGTGATTTTGTGTTATCAAATAACAAAAAAACATGTGTTAATTTTATGTAGTTTTAACTATTTGACTGTATTGGTTCCAAAGAACACAATTTTGATTGAATATTATTATTGTAATTTGATTTAAATCTTTAAATCTTCACACAAAATAAATTATTTAAATATAAAATTATCTTTACTATGTGCATGCATTTACAAAAAGAGATATGCTTCAGTATGTCTATCAGTTATCTAGACTCCATAGTACAAGCTTTGCTTAGTTTGGGACTAGATGACGTTTTAAATGTCCTGGAATATTTGGATATTATTTATAAAAATTATATTTATTTACAGGTGCCTACTGAAGACCAATTTATAACTTGTCCTAGAAAAGACAATTATTTAGTTACTATTTTATTTAAGAATTGTGTTTTAAGTTCTTTAATTTAATGTGCTAGGTACAGTCAATGTTAAACTACATTTATTTTGATTTACCATTTTTACAGCTACAACACTCGAGAAATATTTTAAAACGTAATGTTTACATAATATTCTTGTTAGTAGTATTATTTTCTTTAAGTAACATTTATTCTGGTGTTTTGTGGTGCATATGTAAAATATATTTTTATAAATCTCACTTTGATGCTGACTGTACATGTATGCCTTTTATTTTAGAATAGCATTAGATATTTTATTTCTTAATGTGGTGACTGATATCTAAAGAAAATAATATCAAAATTTTCATTAATAACAATAATAGTTGCCAATTTAAAGACATTTTGTATTGACATGTAAACTATATTTTACTTTTCAGTAATTTTTGTAGGATATATATTTTGTGCTATTTCTATGACGTATTTATTAAGCTTTTTTTTAATAATTTTGTTTGGATTTGCGCTTAAAATTTTTCTTTCATTATTTTATTTAAAACAGTAACAAGCAATAGTTTAATTTTGTGTGCTACTCTATTGTCTTATCTATAATGTTTTCTGATTTGAAATCTATTAGAATATATATTTTTTGTAATCATGCCTTTGTAAGTTTATAGTTTTATACTATCTTATTTAAATGTATGCATTAAGGGTTTTCTTATTCCAAACCGTTAAACAATTCTTAATATTAATTTAATTATTAGTGAGAAATTATGCAATTAGTTTTAATTTTGATGTGTCAAGTTGTTATTTGATTTTGGATGTATGAGCCTCAACACATAATAATGTTTATTATTCCTTTTGAGTTTTCATATAGGAAGGATTTTCTATATAGGAAGGATTTTTAAATAATTTCACGATATTATATACTGTATTTGGAAAATATATTGCTTGCATATTTTTTCTGAATGTCTTGTTACTTAGTGATAAAAATTTCCGTTAAAATACACAAATTTAATTTTGAATAATGTAAAATGTGTCAGACACACAAAGTATCCAGTATACGATTAAATTGTATTTTTGTAAAACTCGAAAGATGCCAATTATTCCAGAACAATTATATTTGTAAATGTAGAAGTTATTTGTCTCTTTGATGTTCGAACCACCTTCAAGAGAATGTATTTTTAGGATCAATTTAAATTGTATTAGTACTGCAATAATAAGGGTTACAAGACATATAATGTAGAAGTTATCTTTGATAAAAAATAATGCAGAACTCTGTTCTCTACGTATCTAATATAATAAAAGGACTATGTAAATCTAAGTTAAGTTGCGTTTGAAATAATTCTGTTAAGAACTCTCGAATAATAACTAATTGTTTTAAATCATGACATCGTAATGAACTTAACATTTTTATTGAGTTGTAACGGTGTGATTAATGTAATGCTAGTGAGATAATTGCTATTATATTGTTAAATTTGAAATAAATCGATAAAAAATTGGTCTGCTTTTCTATTTCATGAAAACTTCCATTTAGTGATCCTTTCGCGAAATGTCCAGTTTTGCGAGTGTAAATTTGTGTTCAAGACGGAAAGGATTTTTTTTATTTCCATAGAAGTATACATGGACAAAAAATAATAAGTCATGTTTCCTCAATATATCTTATTTGTGATCTTAAAAAAAGGAATGTTTGCATAAACAATAAATTTAAACTTAGTATCTCAAGTATACAATATTATATACACAAAATCATTACATATGTCTCAAAATAAAGACCTGCTAAGAAGAGATTCTGGAATACCCTACCTCATAGCCATAATAATTTATTAATTCTTTATTGCACTGAAATTAACAAAACGAGATTAAAAATAAAAGTAGTTAATTTTTCACACACTTAATAAGACATACAAAGTTAATATTTGACTCTATCTAAAATCAAGTGTGAGTGCCCCCAATCTTCAAAACAAGACTTGTATTCATAAATTAGTTTATGAGAAAAATAGAGACAGAATCCTTATAACAGGCGAAGAACTCTCATAGACTTGACTGAAAAAAAGAATTTTTATTCTTCATTTTAGGTTATAATACGTTACGTTACCAATCACAATGCCGCTCTTCCCACCCTTGAAATTTAGCATGTATCCCACATAATACATCAACGATTATTTTTGCTTCAGTTCCTTAGTCTAGGCCTCATTTCGTTTACACAATTTTTTTTACAGAAATAATAATTTCCCATTCTTAATTTTCTGATTTTATTAACTCAACATGACTCCATCATTTCGCCTGTCTCACCGGCCCAGCTAATCTAAACGTAGCGGCTAACAAATCCGCCAAAGACGAGAACAAAGCAGGCCCAGTAGATGGCGGTAGTGCTGCGGTTAACGTTCGCAGTTCTGCTCCACCTCCACCACTAGACTCTAGGACAAAACCCTTCACGCATTTGAGTACTAATTCTGCACGACGAATGCACCAGGACATTGTCATTTCCTGTAAAAAAATAAATAAACGCTGTATACTTAAACATTTTATGTGTACCACTTTATACCTTTTTGGTATAAAAATATAATTGGATTCTTCACACTAAAAATAACTATAATTTTATTAT
>LQNK01000463.1:0-25124 GCA_001586405.1 Phoebis sennae | reverse complement strand
AACAAGTTAAATTTGGAAAAACCAACTACACAGAAAAACACGTGTATACGCTATCACATCCAAACATCGACCGACATGAATTATATGTTTACACTTGACAATTACTATTATCATTAACAATTCTTGTCTTTTAAAACAGATTTATAATATTAGTGTAGATTCTAGACTCAATACAATAATAACCAGTAAAATGATTACATCTGAATTGATAAAAAAGAAACAATAACTCAGTCTGAAGTATCACATTTCATAAACTCTTTCCGATGAAAATACATTCATAATAGTCGTGCCCCGCGGTTTCGCACGCGTAATTCTTGAAACCATGTGTATTACTTAATCTAGGTAATAAACCTTTATACAAAAATTCATGAAAATCTATTCGGTAGTACATGATTGACACACAAATGTCCAAACAGAAACCTTTCCGTTTATAATTTTAGTATGAGATAGGATTAGCAACATAAAAAGAAAAACTGTTTTGATATAATGTTAAACAATTTACTATAATATATTACAATGACTTGAACTTCCAACTGAATATGTAGATTCTATGTTATTCTTAATAAATAATTGTCATACCTTGGTGTAGCATTCTCGTTGAGCTGATAGTCATCTATAGCGGCCATCAACCACGCCCGATGCGCCGCTCGCTGGGCGTGTCGCAACGCATCCAGTTGTGACTCCCACCTCCCTGACGCTACACTCTGTTCCTCAAAGTGTTTTGCTGCGAGGGAGTTGATCTCTTCTTCTGTACTTGACACATTAAGGAGACGGATCTTCTCTTCCATTTCTTCAGTTTGCCTGCAATTCATTGATAGGCTAGTTGTCTTTTTTTGGTCTTAAATGATTAATATTTGATCTACTATATCAATGAGAAAATTGTAATATTTTTTTGACCCCTAAATACCAAAAATGCATTTAAAATTTACTTTAAATTGCATTTTAAAATTATAAAATGGTTGTTGGAATATGCATTTGCAGCATTTTTTATGAAGTTGTATATAAAATTGATTGATATTCAGTAGGTAAAATTACCCTATAGCCTACAGAGTGGCACCATAAATTATTTATTATTATCATAAGAATATCTTGTGTCGGAGGCTAAGACTCAATTTGGGTCTCTGTGTTAAAGGAGTAAGTAAGTAAGTATCATAAGAATATTTGATTTTATCCAATGTGGCCTACCTCTCAGTAAGTTTCTTAACATCTTCATCCCTATTCTGTATCATATTCATAACAGTTTTGGCATAAGAACTCTCAACTTGTAGTATAGTCTCCAGTGCTGGTGAATGCACCAACTTATGGTATGCAGCGGCAAAAACCTCTTCATCCGATGAACCTTTTTGTTCTGCAAACTCCAACACATTCTCCTTGAATGATTTCTCCCAACCTTTAATAATACCTTCTATGTTCAGTTCTCCATTCTTTAACTGGTTGAGAAGCTTCTCATCTCTTTCATTGTGAAAATTCTTTGTCTCTTCAGCTATAAAGTTGGCTAGTTTTTCGTTCAATTCTGTAAGTAAATATTTTAATAAAAGTTCTGTAAATATTTAACCTAAGGGGGAATTTTTTTTTTTTTTTTTCCTGGGCTAATCATGCAATCAGTCTGTAAGACTATAAGCAGATGTGCTGTATTCATTGGAAGGGACCTTTAATATGTTAAAATAACTATTGGTATATTTAATTGGAAAATATTTCGCCTAAACGTGTTTATATACGATAATATTGAGAATTTTGTGCTTTTTAGGGGGCGTTTAATATTTAGATGCCTTATGCTATTTTATGGGTTAGATACCATATAATACAAAAATAATGTAATGAAATTACTACACACCGTCCTCCAAGTACACTGGTATATGGAACATTTTAATCACTCGCTGAACTAGCTCGCGGGAGGATCCTTCATACGGAATCTCCACCGGTACCTCCAATTTGAACAGGACATCTTCGTTTGTGCACGTTGGAAACGAAAATTTAAACGTTTTCGTTACATTTTCTATAGTTTCTGATGTCATTATGAGAAATGTTAATTATTTTCAATTATTTATTCGTGTTTGTAATAAAAACATTTATTTTATTTACACCAGTCAGCTGGCAAATGTCAATTTCACTCTGACATTTAAGAATTTGACGTATATGTGATTGTTTCCTTTCAACGCAGAACCTTATATAAAACCTAAACATCATACAATTTACTGCATCAATGCCATGCAATTAGTCACGCCCTGCGGTTTCAACCGCGTACTTAACTTCTGATATATGATAATCTGGCTCCTTCCTATATGAATGCCAAATTTTGTCACAATCGGTTCCGTAGTTTTTGCGTGAAAGAGTAAGAAACACACATACATACATCCTCAAATACTTTCGCATATTATTTAAATATTAGTAGGATAACCATTTCCATTTTTTTTATATATAAGAGTGAAAAGACCCATTCTTATATGGGACACATCTTGTATAAATATGCTTTATCTTAGATTCCAAATTGTGTCTTGTGTGCTGCACTGTTTTAAAAAATCAGTATCAACGATAGCATGTTCTATATTATTTACATAAAAGAGAAGTATTTTCGGAAAAATCACTTTCTATTTTTAATTGAGATTGAATTCATATTTATCGAGAGCTGTAAGAATTTATGTAAGATAAAATATTATGTTAATAATTATTGTTTTGTTCATCAATTATTTAGGAAAGAAAGGAGTGATACTCAAAGTTTCATATTTGTTCGGTGTTCAATCTATTTTTATTGACCGAACTCACTCGTTTAGGTTATTTTTGACTAGGTTCTCCTATTCCTTTCCTTTTTGGCACGAGTTCAAAGAATTCAAGAGTTCAATTGGCCTTGTTTCCTGCCTAAATAAAGTTATTCTTACAAGAAAAACTGAAATAAGATGCTACTATTTTGATAGATATTATAGAAATGGCTATTTCTTATTTTACGGGCCAAAAATATAAGTTATGGTCCTGTAAATGGCTGTTTTTTATGTTTGTTGAATTTAGAAGGTCAGTGGTGTAATTGTTGGTGTGTGAAGGTGTGTAATGATAAAGACCAAGTTACTACAAAACTAGGCTAAAGCCTTAATTTAGTCAGACTTGTGAAAAACTTTATTTGAAACAAAACAAAAATGAATACATAGTATTCCTTGCATCCCTCGTCTCCCGCCGTTTGTTCTCACAAACATCCGTGGTAGGGACAGTTGTACACGCCATTTGTATAGTAGAACTATATTTTCATTATATATAAATTAAAAAATGGAAACAATAAATTACATAGAGATATAAATAAAAAATAATTTGGTTCGCAACGCGTTTAATCTTCGAACCGCGGGCCGGGTGGTAGCCACTTCATTGGTTGACGTTCTTTATTGCATGGAATAGAATTACGCGGCTTCACCGCCCTCCTCGTCCTCAGCGCTGGCGGTCAGCATGGCGATGAGCTTCTGGGTGTCGATGTAGCCTTTGTCGTCGATCTCCATCTGGTCGTACGCCTCGTCTACCTCATCAGGAGAGAACTTGTCTCCCCAGGTCATGAGGGCATGTCTGAGGTTCTCAGAGTCGATCTTGCCGTCCTTGTCGAAGGTCTTGAAGGCGTTGATGACGACGTCGTCATCGTCGGAGCCGCCGGACATGCGGTTCGCGAAGAGGGTGAGGAGCTGGGTGAAGCTGATTGGGCCGGAAGCTTCGCCAACCATGTCGTCGAGCTCCTTCTCGGAGGCGAGCCTGCCGAGGGAGTCGAAGGTGGCGCGGAGGTCGCTCTTGCCGATGATACCGTCCTTGTCGTGGTCCATTAGCTGGAAAGCCTGCGGAAGGACAAATTTGTTAACTTTGCTTTCATATTTCAATAACTGACAATGTATAGATGGATCTGGACACATTATATTCAGGATGTGCAACGGATGTCATTCATCACGATTGAAAACAAATCAAAAATTTAAAACTTAATATTATAATGATATAAACATATATTTTTCTTCAAGTCCCTTTGTCTAGTTTCAATGGTAGCGCGAGAATTTGTTTATAAAACAATGATCTGAGCTCGGGCTAAACAAGATGCGTAATGTACAGATTTGACGCACTGTAGGCGATTGTGAGATTACTGAGAATATACTTATTTATTAACCATAGAGATTGGGATATTTAGTCAAAACTTATGTAGGTAGCGTAGCAATAATATCTGAGTTAGTTTTGAGACCAATGTACATTTTGACTGTTTGAAGTTTAATAAACTTTGAACCACGGATAGCACTCCTTTTAGCAAAGAATTGCTGGTAAACCAACTAAACTACAAAGAAAACATCACTAGTTACAATTCTCAAAAGCAGGAAATATTTTTTGTCATTCCTGTTGGCTTTAAATCACATTCTTCCATTAAAAGGAAGAGATTTTTCTATTCTTCTTTTATCAAGAAGGAAGAAGAATACTTACTTCTTTGAACTCAGCGACCTGCTTCTGTGTGAACATAGAGAAGACATTGGAGCCGGTCCTCTTGGCCTTGCGGCTTCCACGAGAAGATTGCCTCTCAGCGGGGGCAGCGGGTGCCTCCTCAGCGGGCGCTTCTTCTTTCGCCTTCTTCTTCTTGATCTTCTTTTCCTTATCCGCCTGCAGAAGAGTTGTTCGTTTGTAATTTTGTTTTGAATGTTTGTATGATGTTGTGTGGAAGTGGTGTTTTTAACGTAATAGGTAGTAGTAAGTTGAAATCTTTGTAAAAGTAATGCAAAATTATTTTTATGTTTAATATAGAAGTTGATTTTAGGAAAATTAATTAAGTTTGATTGGATATAATATTTGTATTGCATGGTAATCGTCCCATTGGAATATTGGAATATTCATAAAATTTGATCAACTTTAAATTATTTTAGGCGAAATTGTATGTATACCTCGAAATATTTATTTATTTAAAAGTACCTTTAAATGATAAATACGAATATATCCAACGCCTCATCTCAAAAAATCCTTTAGTATGCCTCAGTAACTTTTATTATTATCTGTGTTTATGTTATTTTTCGGATATAAAATGCAAATATTTATATGACCAACAACAACTTTAATATGAAGTCTTCCTTGCTTTATATTTAGCGCGCAGTCGGCATCAGCCTACACTCCTAAATCATTTCATAACTCGGCTTCCCGAAATAGAAACCTATCTGCTTTCAGTTCGAGTTTGTAATATAGGCCCGGGATTTTCTATTTTCGTACTAATATACCGGAAAGAGAGATTTAAAATGTAAAGGATTAAAGAAATCGCTTTTTTTTGAACTTTTTGAAATATATTTGATTTTTAGGATGCTAAAACAGAACTACAATAATTTTTTACTGTATTTAAAATAATTTAAATCGTTTATGAATTTCTATCACGTTTAGAACCGATACGGATTTCAAAAGTGTTATCAGCTTAAAAATCTTAACCGCGAAATCCTTAGTAACCGAGCAAATTAAAAAAAAGTTGTTCAACGATTCGAATTTTGAAATTTCAACCACCAGTTTTATTCACCGCCGAAAGGCGTTATCTTTGCATTATCACACACGGTTTTCACACCACTTCACCACTTTGTCACTACATGTCACTGTGTCACTAACTTACCATTGTGTTGTTTGTTAGATCGACGGAAGAGAGACTGTACCGTTCGGCAGTCCCACCCTGACTCCGAGATGGCGTTCCCGTTGGATTTACCAAGAGTCTCTCCCCCCTCCCAGTCGCCTCCCGATAATCACTCCATTCCATATATAGTTCGCCAAAACGCTAGGTATTCGAGTACCAGAGTGATTCCGCTTGCTGATCCGGGCGGCCGTATGTTACGAAAATAATTCCGTCCCATCGGTATTGGAATACCTCTCAATTGTTATAAATGTAGTGCAGTTAGATTGTTGCTAGGTGTATCTGTAATTGATTTTACCAGGGTTTCGTTTATAAATACTCGAAGGGATTCTGTTTTTAAACATTTCAATTACGATTTGAGTTCATCCTATTTCTAAAAGAAAAATACATACCAAATTATAATTCAAAATATTGTTTTTAAAGTTTAATATTTAATATATTTTCATAAAACATGAACATTTCTTAAATAAAATGGGTTTATTCAATTTTATAATATAATCATAAAATATCATCTCAAAACATTATGTAAATTCAACGGATCAACCTGAAATCTTTAATCTTCTGGTTAAGATTCTGAAACTAAGCCATGAAATCATAACAATAAAATACACACAATAAAACGTATGTTATGAAGGACATTGTTTTTCGTAGATTATTATTTTCATATGATTGTAATATTTCAATAAATAAATGTATGAAGATATATTTTCTATGGTTATTAGTTACTACTTATAAGTCCGGGTTCAATACCCTTGTCGCCACCCCACTTCTACCAGTGGGTGTTATAAGAGGCGAAACAAGGTAATTTTGCTAATAAACATCTTAAGCAAGAAAAGAGTGGGAGCCGAGCATTGTACCGATGTAATTACAACCCCCCTACAAATTCAGAAGATCGGCCTAAAGCAGCACTGCACTGTGTTTGCTACGATGAGCGGAGGCCCGAAGGCCTGTATTCTTCATCCCATCTTTTTCTCTTCCTCTCCCAATTTTCTATCATTAAGGGGATAAGGATAGGACCGTATCCCCTTTAGGCCGACAAGGTATCTGCGATATTTTGATGTTGTACATGTTTATGGGCTACAGTGAGTTACATCAGATGAACCGCATACTCAGTTTGCCTGCTCAAAAACATACTAGTTACGCAAACTTTTGAATTTTAATGAGGATTTGTTATTAGTTAGGAATCTAATCTAATAACTATTATAAGGGCGAAAGTTTGTAAGTATGGATGTATGGATGTTTGTTACTCTTTCACGCAAAAACTACTGCAGCGATTATGATGAAACTTGGTATACATACAGGTAAGGGTTCAGAATAACATATAGGCTACTTTGAATTGAATTGTTACGCGGGTGAAACCGCGGGGCGCGGCTAGTATTCTATAATATCTTGGTGGTTGAACACTAAATATATAAGAAATTCTATATGTCATGAAAAATAAAGTGCGGAAAACATACAACGCCTATTTTTTATTCTAATAAATAATTGTGTATTAGATCGCTTTCCTCTCTAGTTGTTTGTAATATGTATGTATGTGTAAGCTTTTTGTAAATGCGTAGATAAACCTTTAAAAAATGTTAAAACTATAAATAATGTTGATTTCACTGGGCATCTATATCAATTATTAATTATGCTTTGACAAAAAAAAATGCTGCTTCAAAATTAGTGCTGCTATTTTTTAAACATATTATACAAAATACTGCTAACGGTTTAGTGTGAAATGTATCTTATTAAATAATATTCTGTTTTCTGTTTAAAATTTATGTAATATTCTGTTTTAAAATTATCGATTGGTAAAAGCCGCCTCGACTTATTTTTGATAGTCATTCGTTTGTCGAAAATTATATTCAATAATTAATTATAATCAGATATTCAGGCTTGAAAATTCTTTGAAATTCGACACAAACACAAAAGGTCATTTAAACTTTTAAAATATAATTGTAATAATTTGTTTCATGAATCTACTCTTGCTTGGAAGTAAATTCTACTCAGAGTATACAAATAAATCGAATAGTTTCTACTTTTTCAGGGTGCACCTATGAGAATCGTAAGAGAAATATTGAGTACATTTCATCTTTTAAAATTATCTTTCCAATTATTTTTATAAAATAATGAAATTATGTATTAGTGGGTGTCTGAGCCTTATCATTCCACGAATCCTACTTCCTGCTAATATTATGATAATGTGAAAGTTTGGATGTTAACATGCTTGGGAGGTTGTGTCTCCTTTTCAGGTTTTCAAACTATCTTTGTACAGTATTTCAATCAGGAGCACGGAGGTAATTTCGATATGTTACCTTGATGAGGCGTGGGACGTATTTCACTGACGCAAACTCATAAAATTCTCTCCAGCCAAATTACTCAATATGCGCTAAGAATTTGGGATAAGTCATTGCATCGGAGGCAGACGTTTCCTGTTAGATTATTTCGAACTTTGACTACGTGCAATGGAATAAATATAAAATAATAATTTAAATAATTTGTACCAAATTTAATCCAAATCCGTTCAATCATTTATGGGTACTATAATAATAAACATCCTTATGACTAAAATATTATTTCCTAGATTCTATTGATTTATCATTTTTTCTATCACTATATTTGATGTTATGTTTTAATTCTAATTCAAATAAATTAATGATCAATTGAAATGTTTTAATATAAAATCAGACGGTCAAGTTCTCCCGCTGCTTACGCAAGCATCTGATCTTTCAGTGCTTATTTTTGGCACATCTTGTTTTTATAAATTCTCTTTTTATTCAATAAAATATTAGTAGGACAGTGTAATTATTAGGATATAGGCTTTATCTTTTTCCATCGAGTATCGAAGAAGCGATCCGGTGTTGATTACAATAAGGCTATTTCCGTAGAGATGACTAACATTATATAAATAGCGTCGCCCGCCCAGAGCATCTCGCTCCGAATAGAACTAATCGGTCAGGTGTTTGGAAATTTTTATAATAATCCTATTATTATACAACTATTTATACATATATTTTAGAAGAAGTTAAATTTACACTTCTATGGGGATCTCAAAGGTGACTCTTTGGCAAAAAAGCAAAAAATACTTTAAAGACTACGAAAGAAATGAAAGACGAAATATTTTGATGAAAGATCCAGTGTTGAAGTAGACAAATTCTTTTAAGATGATAAAACGGTTAACGGCCAAGGGTGCTTTGTACATATAAAAATCTTTTTAGAACACACAAACTTCTGGATCGTTAACGCTGCAGCTAATCTAGTATAAGCATCATCCTTATCCTTACTAATATAATAAATGTTAAATATAATTTATATAATAAAAGTTACCTTAAACTTTGTCTGTATGTTTGTGTGTCTCTTCTTGACGTATAAAACACTGCACCAATTTGGATGAACTTTTGGACGGACATTGTTTGAAACACTAGGAAGGACATACGATAGTTTTTATCCCGGAAATCCCACAGGAGATGGGTTATATACGCGGGAGACAGACCGGGCACAGCTATATTGTACAAAAACAATTCCAGGAGAATTTGATAATATTAGCCTTTAATGTTAGAAAGTTTACTGGTGTTGATGGATCTTTATTTAGGCGAGAGATGGTTCATTCATATTTAAGTTTAAAGAGAAAAATAATAATTGTGAACTAAATTCTCTCTTAAATGCTTTCCTGTAACTTTTCTGTAGGCGCTTTGTATCTGCTGCCATATCGATGACGTTTAAAGAAGACAAGAGATTATTAATATTTATTTTTTACACAAGTAGCATACATTAAATATGTAGGTATCTAAAATAAATAGATTTCGATTTCAAACATTACAGCAAGAATTCCTGTATTAAAATTGTTATAATAAGATGAACGAAAGAGGTAAGCAGCATAAGAAATATCAACTTCACACATAATTAAAAGCGAAAATATATTTTTTCACGTTATTATTCATATACTTTTTTCATGCCGTACTAATGTTAGGTGATTATTGCAACCTATGAACACCGACAACTAAGTGTCGCTAGTGCATTACCTTACAAAGGGGAAGATAAGGAGGGAAAGGATTTAATAAGAAACAACAGGACTAGATTAATAAATACAGATGTTGAAATACAACCACGCTTTCACTCACTCACGAAATATTACACTACCTACTGCTTCATACCATTTTCTATGGAAGTGGTAACCTTCCCCGTACAAACTTCGTGCTGAAGCAATGCTGGACTCCCTCACTTGAAATTAAAAATAGTAATAAAATAAATAGTCTGGGACTTTTAACACTACACCATCTAGTTCTAAACTAAGTAAAGCTTGTACAATGTAAACTAGATAACTGATAGACATATTAAACATACTTTCTTTTGTAAATACATACATACTATAGCTAAAACACCTAGACAGTATAAAATTACAATGTTCATCACAGCATAATTTTCTACTAGTAGGGATCGAACCCATATCCTTCGGCGTCATAGACCATTGCCACATCCACTGCGCCAATTGGATCGTCAAATAAATAAACCTTAAGTAAATAAATGTTATAATCTTCTATTCGACGTCTCTCTCTTGCCTGTCTCAAATAGTGTCTTTTGTTTACGCATTTCACGCGATCCATTCAAACAAACATTATTATGCGTACTACGTTACACTATGACTTGACTATGACGTCACAGCTATCTCCCTCTAATACACCCGTCTCGCTCGCTAACTTAGCCAACTTGTAGAACCGCCTTTCACTTACCACACTCTTCGAATCAGTTGGTAAAATGCTTAACACCAGTGTGGTTTTTGTGTAAAATGTATCATAAAATTAACAATGTGTAAAAAATATAGTCTTGTCATACCAAAGTTTTTGTGTGTATATTTAAGTTTACTGAATGGTATGTATTTTTTGGTTTAAAGTTATGCGCGGGAGGCGATTAGTTTTAAAATTTCTACATCCTTGTACAATAACATTGAGTAAATAAGCGTGATTGAGATCCATGCTTTTTATATTTTGGAATGAATTATGTTTATTTGCTATCTATTTAATATTGTTATCGCTTCACTATAAAAGTTTCTTTTTATTGAAAAAGAAATCGAAACAGCAATTCATACATACGCCAGGATTCTAGCATATGCAATGTTAATATTGTGAATACTACTGAAGTTTTTATATCCGGAAATATAAAATTTTAGACGATCATATTGGATTTGAATATTTTTTTTAAATTTTGAATGAGTAGTAATATACCGAATTACGGAAAAGCCAAAAAAGTTAATTATTATTTCGGCGGAAGGAAACTTAACTTATTTACTTTCATTAAAATTCATTATAATTATGAACGAGACGTACAATACTAATGATAATTGTCTAATTGAGTAAGTAGATTTATTGAATAATTAGCAGTCGTATACATCCATGAATATAGTTAATTTTCACCATAATGATATAAGTATTTAAACAAAGTAGTAATTTTTCAACATTTAAATTAAACTAAAACATCATTGCAGGATGAAAGTATAGTTATATAAACAAAGCAATGGGAACAAAACCATTGATGTTATTCAACATTCTTTTGTTTTAGTTTTAGGTACAGATGCCTTTATCCTCAGGGCGTACATATCACAACATGGCCTTCACGGAGAAATCGAGTTCTCACAGAAAAATGAAACCCTCATCAATATAAGAACAAACCTTAAACCTACTCTTCAATACCCAGACGGTGTGTGGAGGTGGACCATACACGAATTCCCAGTAGACTACAGAGATATCTCCAATGAAAGATGCTCAGAAAACAGTTTAGGAAAAGAATTAATCGATTTGACAGAAGAAATTGGCTTTCTGGTCGTACCTGGTAAAGATCATGCTGAATTCGAAAGTAAGAACTCCCTCATCGGTCCAAATGGACTGTGGGGAAAGAGTATTGTCTTAGAAACTGCGGAACGAGATAGAGTAATTTGCGCTTCAATATTTAGTACTGAGAATTTATATGAACAACATGCTTTTGCGAAATTTACAGCTCCTATAGCTGGTATGTTGCATTTTAGATGGATTTCCTCCAAAGAGTACGACCAGACTGATTCATATATCCAAGCTGATTTATACCATACGAAAGCTATAAATGAAAAAGAGTATACGAAGCATAAATGGAAGTTGTTTGTTACTGATATTTTTGATGCAGATAAAGGTAACCATGAAGACAATTGTGATGTTCTACAAGTTGTGTTCGATCCTGAGAATAGCGGCGATGGCATGACTGTTGGGGATTTAGACAGTAGGTTAGGGCTTATAAAAGTGGCTTCAGATCCTAATGTACAGAGAACTAAGAGGTTATATAAAGATGAAGTGCTAAATATTCTGAGAAGTGATATGGAGATTACGAAGAGGAGTTTGTACGTAGTGATTTATGACAATCGTCATACGGATAGCTTTGTGGCGTGCGCTAAACTACGTACGATGATCCCTAAAAGTACCAAGTGAGTTTATTAGTTAACAATGCTTTTATACGTCATTATAAAACAGTGTAATTAGTACTTTACAATTACTTTTCGTGTTTAAAACATCTTCATAACTTAATTACTTATAATGTAAAAACATTTGTACTCCATAATTTGAGATATTGTGGATTATAGGGTAATTATTTTATTCAACAGGGCCATTGTTAATATGGATGGTATCAGAGGTGTTGTAGAATTCTCTCAGCGTTCTCCCTTCGACATAACGTGGGCTAACTTCCAACTCGGAGCCTCTGACCAGGACTACGAGTCCAACCTTCGTTTCGTCAGCTCAATCACCCAGTACAGCATCAGGGAACTGCCTCCGAAACTGTATGAGGCTAAATATTGGGAAACTATGTGTAATACCACGGGAGGAATGTACAACCCTAATAATGTGGATCTGAAGAATGTTCCTCCAGCAGGTAATATTTTAAAGCATAAAAGTTTATGACAGATAGTTATTTAAAAGCTAAATTATTTAATTGTCGTTAAAGTCAGCGTTTTAGTAATCGTTCTGGTATTGTGAATGTAAATAAAATTGAACCTTTGAAATTACAACCATGTAAGTGCTTTTGATTGGTATGGTTGACTTTTAAATTTAACGAAGACATTAAAAATGTAGGCATGTAAAAATAATATCAATAACACCAATAAATATAGCGCATAAAGGTAGGTTTCCTGAACTCGTTGGAGCGACCGGGGCACACATGATTTAATACGTTCTTGCCATTAAGATATTTTTCCACAAGCTTCTATATACCTGTGCGATGCTAGGATTAATATAAAACAACTGCCAGGACTTTTATCTTTGACCTTTTAAACAGCAGACCGATCGACTTGGCTAAAACTGGTCACTTGCAGAAATGATGACTCATGGTTTCATTTCACATTATGATACAGATATTTAAATCATTGTTATTTTTTTATATCATATCTTATTATCAGTGATACAAATGCATATTCGGATACAAATACAGATATCTATACTTATAATAAAGTAGAGGGGTAAATTTTGTACATGAAATATATTTCCAAAATAACTATCGGGGTCGATTAGGGATCGAGCGGCTGTCTGTATAATCGTTATAAAACAAAAACTTCTCGACGGATTTTAACGAAACTTTCTATAATTATTTTACATACTCTTGAACTGGTTATGCTATACTTTTCGTCACGCTACAATCAATAGCAGAGCAGTCAAGGGAAATGTTGGGAAAGCGGGAGAAATTTCCAAGTTTTTTAATGTTCAAATGGTTAAAGCTACACAGAAATCATAAATGGGTTTGACCAAAATCTCTCACTGTGCACGCGCCTATACAAAAAACTGATTTTTTTACTAGTCACGAGTGAACCCGCGGGCGGCAAGCTTGTATATAGTAAGAGTGTGGAAGCATAATGGTTTCTGATTAAGTTCTGAGATATAGGATGTTTATTGTTAGATGTCCTATCCGTGACGACGTTCGCTTTGAGGCGTAAGAATCTTGCTGTAGATAATAATCTAAACATTAATAAAACCGTAACAAGCCTATGTACGTATATTAAAAAATTCTATGCGTCATTTCTAAGCAGTTTTTTAATGATGAAATGAAAATATGCTTTATTGCACACACCAAAATTAAAAAAAAAACAGAAAGCAAAATATCTTATATATTAAATAAAAGTCATGCACAATTGGCGGCATTATGGCTACAGAGCCATCTCTTCCAGGCAACCAAAAATAGGACAATTTAAATTAAATAAAATGAACAGCAGGTGGTGTTAAGGAAAAATAACGCACAACTTTTAATGATTTAAATAATTGATATGATTTACAACTTTAAGTTGTATAATTGTTTTCGTCTTTACTCGGGTGTTTCTAGATACTAGATAAAGAAAATATCGAGAAAGATGAATACATTTTGTCAAATCAAATAAAATCAGTTTACTGCGATCATAGGTAAAAAGTTGTCATGGCGAAGCTGCATTCAGAAAGCAAGTAAAAAAGTGTATGACATTAATGGCAATACACATTAGGTTTATAAGCCCTTTTAAGTATTATTTTAAGTGGTATAGTATTTCAAGTTGTGGTTATTGGTCCAGATTGGTCTAGTTATTTGTCCTTGCTTTTCTGTCACTTTCGAATCTATTTAAGATATTGAGTTTTATGTTTGGGTGTGGATTGGCAATCGGTACTAATAGTTATAGGTCGTTATTGTTAAGTGCAACTTACTAAAAGTACCCCGGGGTTTCATATTTTTCGTGGTGTAATGCTAGATGTCTAAAGCCTTCCTCATGAGTCTGCTAATCATAAAAAAGTATATCAGAATGAGCGCGTAAAAAAAAATAATTGACGTCTAACAATATTTGTGTAGACTTGCTATGTAACAAGCAACACTTTTTATTTTATCATTGAGTCATATCTGTGTTACAATCATGGATTGTAGCCGTAACGTAAACCAATTCAGTTGTAATATTTTGGGTCAAAGAAGTCAGAGCTTTTAAATTAAAATGTTAATGCGGTTATAATTTTATAACTATTTGACGCCAAATTCCAATTTCCAGTACAATCGAAGTATGATCTATTTAGGAATCTCACAATGGTCCAGTTCTATATTTACGAGAACGCAATGTCGGTCAGTATCTGCTGTAGGGTTGTCACCTTCAAATACTATACGAGTAATGAAATGAAATGAAATGTATTTTTATTTCCACCCACATATTAATCACATTTAGATACAAAGTAATTATACTATAAGGTTCCTAAAATACAGGAGACAGGAGTCCAAACTGAGTAAACCCCGTACTAAGAATCTTCTGTGCTCCGCTCTCGGAATTTCTTTTAAAACAAACTTGCTACTCAAATTAAACATTTTATACATATTGTAATAAAAAATATCGTAATTGCATTAAGCTTAATTTTAGATGACAAATAACCTGAATATCCTTAAAATATAAAAAAACGAGATAGCCTATCCTCAGACCTTATGCCCATAAAATTTATACGGTGCGTGAGTCTAATTTGCACTTGCCCGCTATTTTCAATGCGTATTCAGTCCTCTAAAATTACTACTATTAGTATTTTCTGGTTTTGGTTTTAACGCGAGTACATTTCATTTTAAATAAAATACTTTTTGAAGGATTTTATTTAATACGACTATTTTTTAATATTGTCCATATTTCAGCCCAAGCTTAACTTAGCGACAAAAATAGTATTCTTAATAAAAAAAAAACAATTTCATAGAATACACCGTAGCGCAGGTGGCAAGTGGTAACCCTATTTGTTTCTTGGTATGTTGCCAGTATGACGTTATACAACGGCGCTTGTAATTCGGATGTTACAGCCAATGCATTGTTGGTTGACTGATATTAATATGGTTAATTTTCAATAAATCTTATGATGTCAATTTTTTATTGAATGGTTTTAGGTTATCGAAATAGCCGTTCAAAAATGTATTTCCATAAGATATTATTTTGTTTTTTAAGGATTAATTAGTTAAACTGTAACAAATTACTAACGAAAGTAAATACATATAAGTAAATAAGTAAACAGGCAGTTAGGCAGTCTCTTATAGATAAAGAGTGATCTAACGCAATTATGGTGGAAAATATATATGGTATATAAAACATTTCAAACATATTACATATATAGTTCAGGCGAAAGATAGTATTTTTAAACACTCACTTGTATTTTTTATCCTATTTTCGTCTATTTCATTCTTAGAATTGGATTGTCTTCCGGACAGTTTTATGACATTTCTACTAAATTTTCAATTTAAGTGTACTATTATTTACTACTCGTACACCAAATTATTAACCTTTGTAATGTTAATCATATGAACACTGTTTCACTTGATCGATTCATTAATTTGGTCGAGATTTTTAAAGGTCCGTAACTAATACGTTTATACCTAGATAAACGGGACTCTTTTACTAAACCGCATGTTATTACTGTCTGTCTGTTTATCACAAGGTATCTCATGATCTATAATAGCTAGAATGATGAAATGTTACGTTGAAAAATAAATGAATGTGTGATATATGTGTGAATAATGAATGATAATTATTTACGTTGAATAATAAATGAAAATATTAAGGAGGTGGTCTCTATATCCGACTCGCACTTGACCAACAACAGAAACATGGATATCGATGGTTTCATAATTTTAATCTCAAACTTTCCAGGTTTAAGCACGCAGGATCACTACGCCATCGGTGACTTACTGGGGAAGTATAAAGACAGAACCGAGTATCTTAACCACAAATATCTGTTGCCTGGCTTGGCGAACGAGCTCAGTGGTTCATACTGGGATGTGTTTTTGCCGCTGAGTGGGAAATATAGTGTGATGCACAGAGCAATGGTGGTTACTAGGTAAGTTCGTGAGTATATAGAAACAGTGTGCTTGGAGACACTACTTTGTATATATACATACCGAACAAGCTAGAAAGCTTCTTCCAAATCTTTATCGCATGGCTTCACATCCGTAGAGAGATGGAACAAAAACAAAAAACTAAATTTTGTAAGATTAAAAAAAAATGACCTGCCTAGCTCTAAGCTGGATTAATAGAACCAATCCTCAGCGAACTAGTTTCGAGATATTTGACTTTGAAGTTTATTATCGTCATAATGTTATATTCTAACTCAACATATGGGTCCGTATCTTGTCTAATATTAATGCAATACTTTTTTTTTATCATTGGGGTCTTGTTGCTGATTGAACAAAGTTAACCTTAAAAATCCTTTAATATATGTGACTCAATTTTGGTGTCGCTGTGGGTTACTCCTTATGATCAATTGTTTTATTGCAGACGTCCACCAAAACGCGAGCTCTGCGCTACCATCCACTCCTATGAATACGGGACGGAGTATCAGACGCAAATGAGCTCAGCCCAAGTGGTGGTCCGCTATCCCATCGTCAGCCGGGTCATCTTCAGACAACCACTCGAAAGACCTTGGGAAGATACTACTGTTATTATTGAGAGTATGGTGAGTAGAAGAACTAAACATTGATCATTGCGTCGCGTTTTAAGCAATTGTTTTCAAGTTGATATAAACATTTACTGACCGACAATATCGATGGTATATTTAGTACCCTAATAGCAGTAGCTATAAGTAGATAATGTAAGATTTTAAACATATTTTGGCCAACACACCGATACCAAAGCTATCTATATTTTGGGTAGGTAAAATATCTGGCACGGTATTGAATATTTTGAGTGCCTGAATTCTTCAAAATAGAAAGTGAATACCTTTCTAATTTAATTATTATTTATAATCCAATGTCACCTGTATTTGAGTATATTTCTACAATGATAATATTGAGTCTCTTAAGTACTTGTTAGTAATCGAAGTTGATATTCTCCTGATTCATCCATTTGGGTCTTATAAAGCGATATTATAATACCTTTTACTCTTTAGATCCACGCCGATGGTGCAAACGTAAACAATACGCATGAGCACCGCTGGGCCATCCACGAGCACCCCCCTGGTAAGGACTACTACAACTGGACGGGGCGGTGTCTTAGCGCCGGTAAGATGTACGACCCACATGGGGTCGACACTGACACCAGGCATCCTGAGCAGTACTGCAAGGAGGGTATGGAAGGACTGTGCAGAATCGGGGACTTTACCACGAGGTAATGGATTGAAAGACTATGTATATTGATAGTATTCTCATTAACATTGATCTTCTAAACAACGCATCAACATTATCTTCCCAGCTAAAAGATTATTCTTTCAAAAGAGCGCTCAAAAAGTCAATTTGGAAAAATAAACAATTTGAATTCAAATTGGAAACCTATTCCAGAATCAGAATCTTACAGTGTTTTTTACTAATGTGGATTATAAGGCCACAATAAATCCACAAACAATACATTTCAGAAGTCACTACTAAGTACTCTAGAATTAAAGAACTATTTAACAAACAAAATTAAAATTTATAATTTCAGGCACGGAATGCTCTCAGTGGCTGGCCGCAAGAGAGACAGTGAAAGGCTAACCCGGAGACTGTTTACTGACACTGTCATAGGCTTAGCTGGAAAATTCTCGATCATGAGGAAGTCGCTGGTGATATATGATGACCATGGACCGGTTGCCAGAGGGGAGCGGATGGCGTGTGCTATGTAAGTGACTGTGAAGCTATTGGGGAAATATTCGAAGGCTTTTGCTTATTTAGTTTGGACAATAAAAAAGATCACGGGAAGGAACTCCAAAGGAATATGAATGAATGAATGAATGAGGTTTATACCGAAAAACAACCTGTAGAAACAGTGTAAAAGTATCAACCACGCATTACCTCAGTTGTAATAATCCAATACTCAGGTAATGTGTAAATTTTTTTAACGTAACTAAGAAAGAAACCTTCTCTTAGTTGAATAGACAAAAGTAAGAGATTGCGTTAGACTTTTTAGTTCCTCTTAGAGGTAATTGCACTTCGAAAATGATTATGGTAATGTTAAAATTTATATATAACTAGCTTTCCGCCTGCGGCTTCGCACGCGTGGACTACTATCCTTTCTTTCAAGTTGGATCAACCTGCACACGGTGTGAAAATTTGGTTAAAATTGGTTAAGTAGTTTAGAAGTCCATCGCGGACAAACACTGTGACACGTAATTTATATATATTAAGATTTACGATTCTTGTTAATATTTTCAGGGTGAACGGTCTGCACCGACGCAAGGCTGTAATCCGTGATTGGTTCGGCAATGGGGACTCTATATCGCTCACTGGAAAGTTTGAAATGACGCAACAGTCAGAATACGACATCACTAATATCCAACTGTCACTTGAAAATCTTCCTGACGATGCCAATAATTACAAGATTCACCTTGTAAGTGCCTTACTTAAGTTGTGATAATTTTCTTTTATGAATTCTATTACTAGTTTTTGTCCGCAACGTCAAGGGCATTAAATAAAGATAAAAAGTCCTATCACCTTAACCACCTAATATCCTCTCTGTGTACGAAATTTCATCAAAATCGGTTGCGGCGTGATATACCCATAAACATCCAAACTTTCACATTTATAATATGAGTCGGATTCAGGCGATATTTTTGAGAAAAGTAATTTTTTACCATTGTTTTGAAACTTATAACTTTTAACACACACTGATTTGATATTTCTGATATTTATTTAGACCCCAATAGAGAGAGAACTGGAATTTCCCTGTGAGAAGACTACAATTTACGACACGTATAACCCTTTTAATGTGAATAAAACGCTGAGCCCGCCTCCCACTAAAGGTAACTACTTAAATACTTTGTATTGATAGTTCTTGATGGAATTGCATATTTCTTTTATTTAAAGGGTCGGGTCGTGTTTAACTAAATAATTATTGTAAAAAGTGCTAATATAGTGGAATTGAAAGTATAAAAATGTGTTTGACATTAAAAAATGTAAAGGTTAGTTCTATTTTAATGCAAAAAATCTTCAATATAAAGATGATATTTTTCTAATTTTGAGTAGAGAACTATTTAGTCCAGCCAGAATTTATTGTAATTTAAACAAACGTACGGCTTTTTAGCCAACATCTAATGATGTTGTCTTATCAATACTCATATATAAAATTATAAAGATATTTTGCATTATTCATAATTTAATTCCAGGAACCGCAGACCAGTATGAGCTGGGGGATTTGGGTACTAAATATGGTTTGCTAGATGACTTAAAGAAATTCACGACATTTTACAATGAAACCCAGTTATCATTATATGGGGCTTACAGTATTTTGGGACGCTCTGTTGCAATACATAAAGTTGTGAGTATTTAATCTAATTTACTTAATATAATAATATGTATTTACCGGTTTTCGTAGATAAATTCTTCTGCTAGTTGTTTACTCAAAGTGGGTTTTGGCGTCAAAAATAAGAGATTTCTTACGATCTTTTCTTAGATATAATAAAGGCATTGCGTTTTATTTTATGTTATGATGTCTTTCTTCCAATTTTTCGCAAGAACGGTTATTGATGGTGTTATGTTCTATAGTTGTAGGTGAGCATTAAATAAAAGATTCAAATATCAGTAAGTAGGCACACAGCTCAACGGATACGTCTGCACGCCACAGATGACAGGTTTGAAGTGTCAGAAGTGACACTAGCGCCCCACTGGTCTGTGTGCTAACATTTATTATATATCGTGAACACCACAGATGGGTTAGACAAGGTGTTATGTGCCATGAATTATTAGAGTGTTTTATTTAATCACGAGCAAATTCTTTGCATAATAATTAACTCTGTACTGCGTTGTTATCCTCTAATATTGTAAAGAGGTAAACTTTATTTGCTTGGTTGTAATAAATAGGCTCAAAAACTCCTGGACCGATTTTAAAAATTCTTTCACAATTCGAAAGCTGCATTATCCATGAGTAACATAGGCTATATTTAACATAATGCTACGGGAGCGAAGTCACGCGGATCAGCTAGTCGTTTCAATATACAAACGAAAAGCGGTTTAAAATTTAAGCTGTATATGTCCCCAATTAGGTCTATGTATGTCTCTTATCTCACATATAACACTAAAATCTCTTTAGGCCCGTGACCGTCGCTGGGCATGTTCCTCCATCGAGCGCGGGTACAGTCCCTCCGAGGCCCGCGAGATCCGCGCCATCGCTTCCTTCCACCACCCGGGGGGGTTTGCGCATGGGTACATACGGTTCACGCAGCTGGTGCATAATGATGGGAGTACTAGTGACACTACTGTGGAGGTGAAGTTACGGCATCCGGGACTGTATGATCGTAACCTGGTAAGGTCATGGTTATCCTCTAATGCATGGTATCTATTTCACTTTAATGCTAGTTCATCTATTGAATAGCGCTAAATGTCCGGTAACTGTGACATTGGCAAATTACGTCTAAAATTTGTTTGACAGTTAACTTGAATAAATCCACATCTATTTACAGTATAACTAAAATCTTCTATTGAAATCTGAAATCTGGTATTGTTTATATTTCTCCAACGATATTAACGATATTGGTAACTTGTGCGAAAATGTTACCGAAATTGTAAATAAGCGTACATATAATTTTACAACATCCTAAAGTGAAATCAGAAATAATTGCACACTTGTCAAAGCTTTAATTAACAACGCGTCATTATCATTTTCAGTTCCAGTTTACCATGAAACTTTGTCTTGTCAAATTACGAGACTTCATGCCAAAAGTTCACAATAAGAATGTTTTCTTAAGAAGTGTTAGATGTTTTAATAAGAAACTAATTTTACGGGTCACTGCCTGAGGCCTTCATCAATCTAGGAAGACTGGTGGGCTTCATGGAGGAGTTGGGGTTGTTCAAATAGCGACCATCCCCTCTCACGCAAAATAGGCTCTTGACGTCGATTTGCGGAAAACATGCTCGCATTATTATTACATTATTAAGAAACTAATCTAAGCACTGTTTCAGACGCACCACCACCGCTGGGAGATATTCGTGAACCCAGTGGGGGTGGACGCGGCGGTGAAGGTGACCAACACGCGCTGCGTCGCCGGAGGGTACCGGTGGAACCCGTACTTTACGCAACTTGCTGATCCGCTTAATGTAAGCACATTGAAGAGTTAAAGTAAAGGCTAATTTGAAACCTACAAAATTTTTTCCGTAAAGTATAGCTCTAGTAACCTAATAAAATAGTTTTTATCTGAATTTTGTGATATATTTATATGAATAACAGAAGTTCAATTGCCGTATTTTCCTCTTATTCATTTTATTTCGTTCCAGATTTTAAAAGAGATCTTTTTATGCGTTCCATTTTAATTTCATCTTCATCTTAGATTATTTTATATTTATTATGGGAATTCAATCCGATCAATATTTTTTTGTAGCATGATTTATATAGCCAAGAGTGTGGTGCTGATAATCCATTAAGGTGTGATGTTGGAGACTTGACTGCGAGACTTGGAACTATCAGTAAGTCTTTCATTATACTTCTTCCAGTATTATTTATCCAATTAATAGAATTGTCCTGTGGTGTATACCCTATTCTTAAGATGGGAAAGTAACTGTTTTGGAAATTCATACATTATATAAACATACCTGTTTTCTATACGAAGGTCAAATGATATTTTAACCTTCATTTGACGAAAGCAGAAAGAAAAAAGGTTGAAAGACCGATAGATCTATTTCAAAAAGCTATTAATTAAACAAATGCGAGATTTGTTGGTTGGTCTTCGATTAGACGCCAAATAATTAAGTAGTGTATAATAACATACAGAATTATATACTTAGTTATATTATGAGTTATTTACATAAAGTAGAAGCAATTATATCTCTTTTGCAGGCGTCGGAGGAGATCGTCAAATGTTCATGGACAGTAACTTCCCTCTGGAGGGCACGGTCTCTGCCATGGGGAGGTCCATCGTGTTATTCGGACCAGAGAGGAGTTCGGAAAAGTTCGCTTGTGCTAACATACAGCCTGATAAAGACATCATCAAATATGTTAATATTATGAAGCCTCCGAGATTCGTTCTGTAAGTATATCCTTGGTCCTAATAACTTATGGAAGTGTAGAATAAAGAGGTTTATATTTGCTGTTATTGAATAATATTTTCTTTAAGACTATATTATACGGAAGTACATTTTCACTATCAATAACGTTTGCTACATTTGAATCTGTTTTAATTGATGTTACACTTGAAGAAAACTAAAAATGATGATTCAATTAAGTAATTAATGAATCTTCATTAAGATCTTATTAAGATCTCTTAATGAAAACTATCTGTTAATTTGCTAGTGCACTGATATTTCGGAGTCTGTACACCAGTGGCACTGTTGGTAGGTAACGAAAGTAAAAGAGGCAAAATGTTAGTATCGATAAACTCGAGTGCTATAAATTAAAAGATAATTTTAAATAAAGTACTTTTTAAAGCATTTTAAACGCGGTTGATTATACATTATTTTGCATTATTATTTAACCCCACGTTTCGAGCACTTTACAGTCTCCCGTGACCACGCTCGCTTTAAAGTGCTCGCGTTAAAACAAACACAAGATTATAATAGAAGATAATGTTTAATACACATCAAATTCAGGTCTACTAAGGAGCGAATATATATTCGTGATTAATATTATTTTTTTTATCTCTCCAGCGGATTTACCTTAGAGCGAACGTCTAATAATAGAACAAACATAAATTCATGATTAAATTTTCATTGTAACCAGGGGTCAGTTCCTCCAAGAGATCCGCAAAGTGATGGGCGTACCAGAGTGGATGGTGGGTGTGGACTCGCGCAAGACTCGAATCCTGCACAGCGGCGCCTGCATTCAGATCCTGCTGCACTTCCAGGGTCCTGATGCTAACAGACTCGAGCTGGACTTTACTAGGTTAGTATAAATAATAGATCATAACTTGCAGGCTTCTAAATTTTTGAAGAATTATACAACAAATGATATAGATAAAGTAATGACCGTACATATTCATATTGTATTTTTTTCACAAAAACTTTTAACCAATGCTTCATTCAGAGTTTCTGAGTATTTTGTTAAAACTGTCAATAGGAATGGATTGAGTAAAGTTCACTGTCAGATAAATTGCAGACGACATTTGACAAGAAATTTGGGTTGCTCTGAAACGCAATTATCACAGTTACCGGCGTTTAACGCTATTGAATAGATAAACTAGCGTTAAATTGCCTCCGAAACCAGGTATCAGAGATGTTAATAAATCAGCGCATATAAAATATAAACTGAGTTCCGCGTTTTCACCCGCATATATATGCGAATCCCGTAGGATTTACTATCTTTTAGGATTAACTATCTTTTATCACTCCTGGGGTTTCAAAGAATACATAGTTTTGGAGCCTATTCAATACAAACAAACGAACAATCAAATCTTTCAAAAATAAAAAATTCGTCAAAAGTTGAGACAAACGCAATGAAGCAAGACCGCCTATTATTTCTCTTATATAATAGTCAGTGTTGTTGTAATAATCAGTGCAATCATCTCTTGTTGTAATAATCAGTGCAATAAAGGACATATAAATATATTTATTGTACAGGTTACTGGCATCAGGGCGTTTAGATTCTCCGAGTATATTCATCCCCGGCTACATCGATACAAAGCGAAAGAGAACAGTCTCCTATCGACAGTGTGGGGTTACTGACCCGAACGAAAACAAGAAGAACAGTAAGTAGCATTATATAAGTATCAATAAGGGTTCTGTGCCTATAGACAAAAATATTACATTTATTAAAACAATATTTTCAAAAATTATACAAAAGGTAAATGGAATAAAGTATCCAGTTTCTTTTTCCTTTTTCTTTTTACAAACGACCAAAAGAATATAATTTTTTTTTTAAATAGATACGACTTCCTCACACTAAAAACTAGTTCTATTTGTTTATGTCTCTCTATCTATAAATGTTTGCCTGGAAGAGATGGCTCGATAGCCATAAGGCCGCCATATGTGCATGTCCTTTTATTATCTAATCTTATTGTGTTTATTTGTATATTTTATTTTGATGTGTACATTAAAGTGTTATCATTCATTCATTCAAAGTCAATGCCTCATTATCTACCAATTTCGATTTAACAAGATTTTGCACCGAGTTTGAATCTATCCAAACATTGAAACATCCAACTGTTTAGATGTTTGTGTGTCATTCACTATTAAATTTCACCCGAGCAAAACCAGGGCAGCAGCTAGTAGATAGAATAATTTTGTTAAATATTACCTTTTAATGTTTCAGAACATCCATTCTTCTTTTCCAAGCCGTCATCAGCTTCAGGGTTAAGCGGTGTAGCGACTACCACATTCCTTATGATCTCTATTTGGTTATTGTTATGTTAATATTTAACTTATTATGTGTAAATAAATTAATAATTTTATTGTTTGTTTGATTTTCCAACTAGCTATAAATACTGATGTACCTTTTGTTCGACACAATATTTGAATAAAAACGTTCTTTAACCGACTTACAAAAAAAGGAGGAGGTTATCAATTCGACCGTATTTTTTTTTTATTTTTTTTTTATGTATGTTACCGCATATCTCCGGCGTTTATGGACCGATTTGGAATTTTTTTTTTGCATTCGAAAGAGTAGAGTTCAGGTGTGGTCCCATATAAATTTGGTTCAAGTCAGATCATCCATGTGGAAGATATTCCAGGGAAC
>LQNK01000462.1:911550-951521 GCA_001586405.1 Phoebis sennae | reverse complement strand
CACAGGTAGCCTGGAAGAAATCGCTGCCTAGCGATAAGGCCGCCTCTTGTACATGTTTTCTCTGTTTACTTATGTTTTCTGTATGTGTTATGTTATGTTTGTGTGCAATAAAGTATTTTCTATCTATCTATCTTTCTATCTTCTAATAAATTGTGTCATTTTCGCACACCGTACGAAACGATCTTCTGCTGGGGGGTGATCATTACACCGGTGCAAGCCTGGACCAATCGTACAACCCTCGGCTCCCACTTTTTTATTGCTGAAGATGTGATGCAGCAAAATTACCCTCTGTCGCCTCTTACGAGACCCACGGGTATAAATGGGGTGGCGACACACAATTATAACCCATCGCCACACGGGAAAAATCGTAATCAATTTTAAAGTTTCCTTAGAATATCTTCATAACTCACCGTCTGGTTCGAGTTGTCGAGCACGACGACCGGTGGAACAGCCCCGGGCTCAGCCCTGGGCGCGCCGCCCTCCCGGTACGAACCCTCCGACAAGGGGGTGCTCCGGTCCGGCGATATGTCCATGTCTTGCAACGAGTGGTGGCCATCTGAAATACGCAATTCAATTAATATTAATGTTACAAATATGAAAGTTGAGTTTTTTGTATGTTTGAATGTTTGTCAATCACGAAGCAATAGCTGAACAAATTTTAATTAAATTTGGTATGCAGCACGTAAAAACCTATCTTGAATAAGTGAACATGTTTGTTGATCTACAGACTCCCAATTTAAAGAGATGGTAAACGGGGGCAGTAGCTATTTTAAAATAAATTCATTAGGACCACTTTACACAAAATATACCCATGGTAACGTTAAGTCGCTACTTCAAATCCAGCTCGAAGGACCGAAATATACAAACACTCAAATTACTCAAATTTCAATGGAGTTAAATGACAATATGTCCATATCCTGCGACGAGTGTTATCCATCTGAGCCGTGGCATAACCTTCCGCTGTATTGATTTTATTCAGTGCACTAATTCTGGGAAAATCTCTTTACAAATATTACGTGGAATGCAATTTTCAGTTTACGAACTCTGTGAAATTCGAAATCCAGGAGTTACTATTTACGTTAGCAAAGCTGAACGTATCATGTTTATTAAATTACGAAAATTAAGTTGAACAGCTAGGTAAAACTTACAAAAGCAAATTGAGATATGAATTGGTAATAAATATTCCGGAAATTGAATATATTTACATAACGTCAATCCCGATATATTCATAGGTTGATGTAGGTAAGTTTTCAAGTAATTAAGGTAATTTTTCTCTTTGACTCTGGATATACAATACGTGTTTCACCCAATTATGTATCATGCTTAAGTTTATGTCTAGGATGTTGTCATATGACATGTTTAGGAATATATTAAAATAAAAACAAAATGAACGCCTAAAATAAAATACTAAAAACCAATTTTTTCAACAAGAAGGAGTTTCTACTTTCTCTTTCGTTTATAAAATTAACAGAGAATAAACTTAAGATATTGTAGGACATTCTAAGTCCGACATAACCCAGTCGTTTTCCCGGGTATGCGAACGCATTTTCCCCACGTAAAAAAGGGTTCAAAGTCCCGTACTTCTGCAGAAATGTAACTCGTTTATATTCAACAAACTATCGTGTTGTTATTCACTATCTGATCCGCCTAGAATTCGCTCTTGCACAATAAAACAAATGGCATTAATTCAAATTACTTTATTCAAAGGGCACAAGAGTCACATAATAACCCTTTATCCATCTTTACGTCTTTTGGGAAATGATTTTTCAATAACATTAACAAACTTTTCGTCTAAAATTATTAGTCATAGTTTCAAACAAATTTCATAAACCCAATACAACTTCTTAATATAGGGTCTTATACAACTTGACTCTCAAAGATAATAGCGATTAGCTGAGCCAATGAAAATGTTCTCCGCAGAAGACAGTCCAAACTTCCTAGCTCCAGATTTTAGGCTCTGTAACGCAATCTAAAGGGGATTTTTTAAAGACTTTTGATAATTATAAGACTCACCTTTGCCGTCGTGCGCCGAGTGCGGCGCGTGTTTCGTCCGCGTGCGCTCGACGACGTTCTCGCGCGACCCGCTCCAGTACCGCTCGGAGGTGCTGTTCGTCCGTTTGCTCGACTTCTCCGACTCCCGCCGCCGCGACCGCGAGCTCGACCTTTTGTCGCGATCTGGGGAACGTTATAGATTAGCCAAAATGATTCTCTATAGAAAAGCGGAATCAGATCAAGGGATTTTATGCCCGGTTCCTATAACAATAAAACGAGTCGTTTACAATATCCTACTAGGCGTAAGTCTAAGATTATAATAAATGTGGCGTTAACAAAGCCACAAAAACATGGTTCCGATTGGTTGATTAAAACCGCTCGTTAATGAAAACGATTCGTATCTGTTATACTATGACAATCCGTCGTTTATAGGAACCGGGCCTTAATGTGCGTCTCAAGTGATGGCGCAACTCGTAGCTGTGCTGTGCTCGCATTCTGTGCTATTTAATGTGAATATATGCCTATATATTCACGTAAAAATTCGGTCCGCAACATATTCGGTGCGTTGACACTCGGGACGCACATCTATTCCGCATCTATGGGTCAATCCGGGGGTACCCGTAGAAGCGGAATTGTCCCAGAGGGACTACGTGTTTAACTCCAGTTGTAAATACTATTATATTTTTAACTCCACACGTATGAAAAGAAATCATCGACAGACCTTTTTGTAACAGTTGATTCCAAATAATCATATCTCAAGTACTTGCATTATGTATTGAATAGTTTTTTATTGCCTTTAATACTTAACGTAGATAGTTACATACGATTAAGGGTTTATTTAATACATAACTACGGTTGCCTTAAAATACGATAAACAGATTAAAAAGTCACCTCTCATTGACACTATGGAATAAATCGCATCAGAATAAATCGAAGAACTTAATTTTCTTATGTTTATGTTAATTTCATATTATTATCAATAATATCATTCCAATGTGAACAATACATTACACATGTTCATATTTATCCGAATACCTTTATATTTATAACATAGAAAAAATAATACTTTATTTATATTATACATATTGGCGTTAAAGCTTTCATAATAAATTGAAGGCACTTTCATAATAAAGTGAAAAAAAATGACCAATCTTTGACATAGTTCAAAGAGAGACTACAGATAGCATGTGGGTGTGCAACAACTAGGTTTCGTTAGTGTGTGGGAGGTCTGTAAGCTCAGATATATCCATTTATCCTGTACATTTTCCAATTTACGATGGACTAGCTGAAACCGGCGGTTTAAAGCCACCGTGGGTTAGTAACCAACTGGTTCACACCACAATACTAAAACCTAGTAAAATGAACGCCTCTCTTATTGGTGCATCGGAAGTTTGTCTAATTCCCTTCACTCATCAGTTTTTATTAATGAAGATGATCAGCGTTCTGTGCCCTGTCGAACCGAGATACATTTTTTTTCACGTCTCTACAGGAATCTTATCGTAAATGTATTAGCAGTATGGATTTTTGATATTTCCTCTATGCAAACAAATATCAAACCGCATGTACACGTTTACTTTGCTTTCACGATAGTTCAATTGCCATATAAGCTTTTTACTTAAAAAAGAGCCAGACAAGTTGGGAATATTATTAAATAAAACGGTCCCTGCTGCACTACACACAATCGGAGACATTCAATAAGACTTATTTGCTTCAAGCCTCAAAAGGATTGCACTATATAACGGTATTTGTCGATGCGGTATCAAAGGCTATTATAGAAATCACGTAAATAGGGTAAAACTTTTCATAACTAGAAGTGATTTTAGAATATATCCTAGTACTTTCGTTGTATTAGAAATTAAAAATATAGATTTAAGAGCGCATTCCGGAATTACGTGTTTTTTAAACCAAGTAACAAATAACGTTGCTACTATTATTTTTATTCACGATTTTGTTGGCAAATATACGATTTTATTGGCGTACAATAAATTTTAGTCAATTTTATAAAAAACTACTTCACGAAACTAAATGGAAAAAAATCAATGTATCATCAATACAGACCTATATTTTCATAAAATAAATATGGTAATCATTTTGCTATGCAAAATGTGGTTTAAAAAAATGGTTAAGTGAGCCCATTTTGAATTATATTCACATTCTTTTTTCAAATATTCAATTGCCGTTTTTTCATAATTGGCCCCTATAGGGCACTTAAACATTATATATTCCCTTGGACAAATAAAATAATAAATTTTGTGTTTCTATCATGATACAATTTGCCTTAAAAGAGTGTGCAGACGTGAGTTTTCGTGAAATACTATCCCGAAATTGCTTTCACATTGAAAAACAGTCAATATTGAATGTAATATAACGCTTTATTGCACTAAATCAAGATCTAATCTTTCTATAACCGTAATAATCATTGAATTTCCAAGGAGACGAACATGAAAGTGCCTAGTGCCCTATTTGAGAACTAGGAGATAGACTTCCTTTGACGCTCCACTTTGGATTAAATCACTGGGACGTGGCTTGAGCTATATTGTGGAGCGATTCTATTTAGGATTTAATCAAGTGTACTTGCAATTTAAACGACATATTGCGAAATTTGCGCTGTACTTTTGAAAAAATTGTATGAAGATTAAAGTCGCTCATCTTTGTGATTAAGCGTGATTAAATCGCTCAATGAATGCAAATAAATAAAATCGGAAAAGTGAGAGTAGTTCTCGGCAATGGAAATGCATAATTTGTGAAAATTTCTAGCTATCAGCGTTTACGACATACAGCCTGGCGACAGACAGACCGATAGCGGAGGCTTAGTTACAGGATTCTTTTAAGTAAGGAACTCTCTAATTAATAATTATGATATGTATAATTAGATGTTCTCCAAATAACTTTTTTTTTACTTGTGCTTCATTAAGACACATATTCATTGATATACTTTAAAATGAAAATGATGATTTTCTTTATAAAAAAAAACATTCTGGGACTTTTGTCCGCCATCTAATCAAACCTATCAAAACCTTTACTATAGCGTAAAAACAAACAATATACAATATAATGTTGCAATTCCAAAAACGATATTTTGTGGTACCATATCTACTGTCAATGCTCTATCATGTACTACACATTATAAAGAAATGATTTGAGTCACCGCTTAAGTGGGGTCTTCGTGCCTCATTATAATAAATAAGTAATCATTCAGCACTCAATCGATCAATATCACGTGGTATATTCCAGCGAGGCATTGCTTAATCAGAACTGTTAAAGAACAGAAACAAAAACCTCATTTTGTCGAAAAATTAAAACGGGTGCTTTTACAAACTTCGTATATTACATTTTATTTAAACAGGAACGCAAAAGTAGTTGTATATTTTATACTTTGTATTGATACTTCTTGATGAAAATTGCATATTAGACAAACACATTTTTATACTTTCAATTTCAATGTATATTATTACCAGATGCGCCCCAGGGCTTCGCACCCGTGGAAATATCGGGATATATAGCCTATAGCCTTCCTCGATAAATAAGTAATATAACAGTAAAACAATATTTCAAATCGGACCAGTAAGTTCCTGAGATTAGCGCGTTCAAACAAACGAACTATTAGTATAGATAATATTGTAGAAATAAGTGTTTGTCTTTAAATAAAACCAAAAGTTGATTTTCAGGTGATATTCGCAAATAGTCGAGTATAAAGCTGGCTATATTTGCATGTGTCTGAGTGTCTTATAACGGATCGCAAGTAAATAGGTCGAACAGAACACGTCGATACGTCGAGCCAGTAACTTTTGTGCACTACGGAAGCTGTATTGAATCAGAAATCTAATGTTAACAGTGGAAATTAATGTGATCTAGTTGTCCAATTTATTATGTGGTTCATTTTGCTCTTCTTAAAGTAAATTTCTCCGAAAAAGTTCTTCGTCTTTTAGGCATATTGAATGAGTTATAAAATGCCGTTTCGATATCTTGCTACAATGAAAATATTATATAAAAGAATCTTTAAAAAAATATTCAAGAACTCATCCTGTATTATTTATAGTAAATCTGATAATTTGGTAAAACCGCCTTAACCCACAATCAGGAAACTATGAAGATAACAATTCATTTACTAAGATTCACATATTAACATCCTTGGTTGTATTATACTGATAATATATTCCTGATGCAATGGTTATTGTAACTTAACAATATAGTTCTACGTAAATACATAAAATATTTTTCAAGGTACATCTCTTCGCAGCCCAGTGAATTAAGTACAATAAGCGTATAAACGTGATGAAAACTATGATGTAATTATATGACAGCACGTTTTATGCAATATAATTTTTATTGGGTTCAAAGCGTGACGGGCGAAAGGATTTTTGCTGATATGAACTTGCAAAAGATACATTGATACTTTGTAATAGGCGTATTACAGTCTTAGAGTAAAATAGATCGATCTGTCACAGTGAGAATAAAAGAAAATAGGACGTTTCAAGGAAATGCGATCAAAAGGGATATGACGTGACGTGACGTAAAAATTGAACGAATTAAGTATCTACGTCCAACAAAGCCTAATTTGGATCCGTATTTGAAAGACGACCAAGATACTATACTTATGTGTAAATGCAATTCGAAAATACCACTACAGTTAACGTCTAAACGGTAACGGACAATGATTGAGAGGTAAGGGCGTATAAAGTCAATTGAGCTCACCATGGAATGCATGTGGACGCAGGCCATAGAAATCTTCCGTCTACAAACTGCGTGGGGATACATTCAAAGGTTACTTGGCACGAGGCAGCGAGCCGCCCGTGATTGCCTGAAGAGAGAAGCGTCCGTAAAGTTCTGAGGACTCTAATGTCTGATGTCTATGAGACGATTCCTAAACTTTCGCATGTAGCAGATTTTGGAAGTTCATCCCTCTTATTTACCGGTTCCCAAAATTTCAGCGAGAGAATCTCTATTATTTAATAAGAAAACGGTTTAATAAACTAAATACTAAAATTTATATCCTGTGTAAATAGGTCACGATCGTTTTAGTCGTCAATATCATCACCATCCTGTACGTTTCGTCTCAATTCTTGTATGATTGGCCTGATATAACAAGAATGCAAGAACGTTCCTAGCCTAGGTCTAAAGGAGGAGTCACTTTACGAAACTAACACCCGTATTCTAAGAAGTTACCTTAATTTTACTTCCACTCAGGTTACGTCAAATATGACGTATCCATCCGTTAAATTTTCTTCTCGGAAATTTTCTTAACGTGAGTGGACGTGAGTTAGGAGAGTTTTTTACCGACTCAGAATGTAAATTTTTGTTGACAGAGGTTGAGTGAAGTCGAGGAATGTACGAAATATTAGAATACAGGTGTAAGACATTGAAAAAAGTTGGTTCCATGGTACAAGTATATTTCAGCAGTCGCATCAATACTTTAATAATCATGGTGGGCTGGAACCGTATTGATTTCTATACGACGCGACAGTGGGTGCACTTTACCCAACCCCATACAATTTTCATAATGCAGTGGTTTATATATACAACGGATGATTGACTGGTCGAGCGAGCCAACGTGCTATGAAAACGATACAAAATTACGCTTGGTGCTAATTGTTTTTCGAATTCTGAAATAAAGATGATTCTAAATTGTCCAAAAGAACATTAGGGATGAAATTGACTCTTTACCGACAATCTTATTAATATTATAAATGTGAAAGTTTGCTTGTCTGTACGTATGTTTGGATGTTTGTGTGTTAAGCACGCTGGAGCCACAAAACGGCTTGATGAAATACTTGTATGAGGCGATTAATTTATTGATCTATATACCCCGATTTAAGATGTGATGCCACGGACAGAAACTGTGTGTGTTGAAGTGTTTTAATAAATGCATTTGCTAAAGATGTTCCCATCTTTCTAAGATAATAAAATACCAAATAAACAACCGTCTTATTCCGTGCTAATTACTTCTCTTATTTAATAAAATAAATCCAACATTCCGTCTTCGCTTCTACACAACAAAGGTCATAAATTCTAATTAAACTTTTAGCAAAAAGATGTTCCAGTCGTCGCTAATTTAAAACGTAACTGCATTTATCAGCGGAACCCGGACGAGCTTTCATGATAACTCGAATCAAATTAAAAAATCCTTTCACCCTTGCCTAGAATTCAAATTAGAAAATAAAATGATAAAAGGAACGCAGCACGAATAGTGATATAGGCGAGCTTTATTTAAATCAATAGGACGCTGAAAAACAGAAGGAGGTTTTAATTATTGCTTCATACGATTTTTCAGGACTTAACAGCTTTAACAAGCTTTATTCTTCACGATGATACATTACATTACATGAAGTTAAGTTTTAGTTTGCAGTTTTCATGCACTAATGCCCAGTTCCTATAAAAGTAAAACGAGTCGTTGTTCTTACGGACAGTAAGATACATCCTATTAGGCGTAAGTCTAAACCGTATCTATAATAAACGCATCGTTAATATAACAACAAAAACTTGATTCTAATTGGTTGATGATAACCGCTCGTCGCTATGACGTTCCATCGTTTACAGTAATCGGGTCTTATTGAGGTTTATGCATTATTTTACTAAACTTCGCAGCTCTTTGTTTTACGATATCTTTGTATATGCAATTTCTGCATGATCTAGGAACACAATTACGGTTCACTCAGTAGAGTAATACAGTATATTACTTACTCAGTAACACGATTTTATCAAGCTATTAAACTGTTTACAAGCTTTATATGAAGTTTGTCCCTTTTCAATTACAATAAAATAATCCACGAAACGTTCACAAACAAGATAAAAAATGTGTTACTGTAATTTTAACTTAGTCATTATTTTATACATTTTTTAGTTTGATGTATAAGAAGAAGTGATTTTGCCTTACTGGTAGTGCTACATCTAATTAAGAAACAAGAAAATAATGAATGAATGAATGAATTCTTTATTGTGTGTATTATACATAAAACTTAAAAATTAAAATATGGTATCTAACATAACACAGAAAAGGCGATCTCATCGCTTAGAGAGATTTCTGCCAGACAACCTTTAGGAGAGGATAAGCTTCACAGAAAGAGGAAGAGATGCAATTCTTAGTTTAATAGTCATTATATAATAATCATTATATTACAGTTATAATTAGTATCTAACAAAATCAGTGTAAGACTTCGTAATAATGTGATGGAGTCAACAGGACACGTAAAAATGTACACAAAAATAGCTCTATGTGTATACTATTCGAGAGACGAGATATACGAACATTTGCAAGAAACTTAATCGCACAAAGTACTACTTTCCATAAAATATTCCTTTGAAGACCTAATTTACAGCCAGAGTGGAGGTAGAACATACTTTGCTTTTGAATGAAAATTACACCCTTGTAAAAGAGTAAAATTTTGCCATCGGGCTATTTAAGTAGACTTATAGTTTTCAAAGCAAAGGACTGACATGGAAACATTCTTTAAAGGACTTTAAAAAGTCTGGTAAGCAAATAACGTTGCATTTATATTGAAATAGGATTTCCCGCAAATACCGACCAGACGGCAGACAGGCAGATTTGCTTCCGTTCGCTTGCTTCTTGGAAGACTCAATAAGTAGATTTGCTGCTTCGCGCCAAATTTTATGATTGTGAATCAATATATTTTGCTCGGTAAATACTTTCGAGTGAAATTACGGCTCATTTTTATATATGATACGTTACCTTAAATGTAGTTATTCAATATTTCATAATATAATTATACCTTGAACTTTAATTATTATATTATTATTTTAAACATTTAAATCACAATATACAATACACTCATTGATTTATAGTTCGATGCTTAGTACGATTTTTCATGTTGGAGGCTCCTTCAGACGAAATATCGTATTTACCCAGAGGTAGAAAATAAATCACATACATTATTGAAATTAATATTTGTACAAATCCTAATAGTAAAAAAGTCGAAATCATTTCGAAGATATTATCTTAAATTTTCTTGATAAAATAATATAAACCTCTACGGATTTTGTGTTTCCAGGATCATTTTAATGATCAAGATTTTTCCTTCTAACGGTTTCGGGTATCGTGCAGGGAGGTACAGCTGCATTTTATAAAAATGTCATATATTTACATAATTTAATTCACAAAAGAGCTGTACAACTAACATACCTACTACACACATACAATCTCTACACTCATTAAAAAATACAGTTTTATTTTAATTCTGACTAATTTAAAAAAATAGTCAGTATTAACCTTTTGCTAATTGCAACTACCTCCATCTGTAATAGTCTTGAAACTTTGCAAACGACGAAACAAACATCTAACAATATACCTAGCTTACATCTCACATTTTGTAAGAACATAAACTAGAAAGCCGCTACACAATATTACACGACGCGAGCGTAGCTCAATACTCGCTTTTCAGTTTGAAAAATCGCTAGAAAGTTACAAGTCGGAGCGACCCACATAGATTATATAAGATCAAAGGAGTCGAGGAGACCTAACAAAGTAATTCATTAAAATGTTGTGGGTGGATTGCTGGAAAGAAACTTATTAAATTCACGTTTCGCGGCCATACTACATAATTTATACGCAAAGTTCGCAATTTCTCAATCGGTCGCTAACTTTGCAACCCTTACAAGTGGTATTGTATTATTTCTTTAAAATCAAAAGGTAGCATACTTTATAAATGGCTAATGGTTACGTTCATAGAAACTTTATAAATTACTTGTTGGATTTTAGTACGATTATCATCAATAGTATGATTTCTGAAGGATATAAAGCATCTAAACTAGTTCATTATTAAATACAAAATAAATAAACAACAATAAAATATCGATATCAGTGTTTAAGGCATTGTACAACGGTTGAAAATATCAAAACAATATAACTACAACGTGAGGCCTCCTCCATTTCTAAGTAAAAGCACTTCTCGAAATTGAGGCACTTGGGAGATTTCTCAGAACGAGAACTTTATACATGGCAACAAAAGCTTAAGGATCGGTATTATTTTTCCTAACGTATAGGTAGTGAATTATTTTTTTAATTATCACAATTCTTTTTGGTACATTTGTTGTATTTTGTATTTTGTGTGTCAGGATAAATTTTATACACAGGGTATTTTCCCAAAGTATGTCCATTTTTAAAGGATGTTCTAAATGGATACTATGATCAGTTAATAAATTAAATTATTTTATTTTTTAAGTTTTAAACACACGCAAGTACCAGACATGTGCTTAGTGAAGTGGTCTTCTTTGATAACTATGCCTAACCCGGCGCCAGATATGTGTTCAAACATGTAACAGTATAAAATGTCCGTGTCACATGTGAACACTTATTTGATCACATATTTGTACTGGCCGGTGTTAAATAAACGGTTAGAGAAAACGGTTAAGCGGCAACGAGCTCTAGTTCTAATTTAAAGTTTACAAATGAAACTTATCATAAAATTAAAGTTAAACCCGTATGTATTTCTATTACGAAATCTTATCGCGATTCCGCCAAGGATCTATGTATTGATTGTGACAATAAATAGAGCGGAGAAAGTCGCGAGCAACAAACTACTGCTGTGTTAAATATACATTTAGGATGGCCCTATAAGGTATATAACTTAATTAAGACAGAATTGAACAGAACTAAATGTACCTATTGATGGTTTTAGTAAGGGTTAGGCATACTTTATGAAGTTTTCGAATTTATCGTATTAACAAACAACTTTTATGAGCTTCTGTAAATGATTATAATGACTTATAAGTTTTCAAGTATAATGGAAATTGTATATAGACTGTTTTACAAGAACACAATATTTATAAATGTTTGGTAAAACCCTCCCAAAAATGGAAATATGTAAATTATAATGGAAATGCATTTTTTGCATTTAATTTGCTATTTAAACAAGAATTTAAATAGCAAATTTGACAATTAACAAGAATTAAATCTATAAATTTCAGAAAACATAAGAGTCGTTAAGAATAATAAAAATAATTGTAATCATAACACATTTCATTATTCCTGATGTTTATTTATTTAAGCTTGCATATTGTGGAATATATTTTCATCACTTAATAAAGAGGAAATAAAATCTCTAATTGATCCATCTCCCACTTATTATTGTTCCCATGAATTCTTTTTACAATACATACAATATTTTTCCGATAACCTATTTCCTATGGAGTAAATAATGCCACTCTATTTTGCTAGCAATCCAATTAGAGGCAGGAAACTCATTACTTTCATACACTTATCGTGTAATAGAAGAACAAATTAATTAGAAATTATATTTAAATCTCGGATAGTTGTTTATTAAATACTTTTCTATATAAAGCTGGAAATATAAATATAAAAGTGAGATATATTTATGTGATATTTAATTAAATGCCTTTAAAATAATAGTCGTATTCATGTGAATAATAAATAACCAGATGATAAATGATGATTTAAAATGCAATTATGGCAATATACAATTTGTATAAGGATGCCACGAACAATCTGTGGTGTACAAAAGATTTTTAAAATAACGTCTCTAAAAATAAATATTTACTATATGTGGATATATTAGCACAGATAAAGATCAAATGCCCCTGAAATAACAATTAATAGCTTCTATGTTAAATAATAAAATTTCTTAAATTACACATAAATAATAATAATTACATACAGGAAAATCTGGCAAACATAGCACAACCCCAAAAATAGGTATAGCACATACATCCCTTCCGTCATAAATAAGCCCGCACACTCAGAAAGCCCCGACCGTTCTCCAACAATTACTTAGATTCCTAAACTTACAACTAATAAAAAAAATAAAACAACTCACTACTTCTCGACGACGACGACGAATACGCAGTCTGGTGTTCTTTGGATGAATTCTTCCTTGTGTCCCACTCTTTGGGCTTCTCCCACTGTGACACTTCAAGTTCACTGTTATAGTAATATTTCTTGCCCGATGAACTAATGTGTTCCGACCACTCACTAGAGGGTGCGCTCGAGGGCGGCGCACTCCTCTTATAATATTTGCTACTCGAATTAACACTACTGTTCATTCCACTAGTCCTTTTTTTCTCGGTTTCACATCGTTCGTGGTTGTTCTTCTCTCTCTCGGTGTCTTTGCTGCGCTTCTCCTTCGGCGATCTGACGTCTGAAATCCAATTAATAGTTATAATTGTACTTTGTCTTGACAAATTTGTTATTGTTTTTATCGGATTTTTTCCAAAATTGATAAAAATAAATATAAATATACAATAATAAACTCCTAAGGAATATTCTTTTCTGTAACAACTTTTATTATAAAATGTAAGACTTTTTAAAAAAATCTATCATGGCAAATGGATTTAATAATGACTGAAATTAACCAGGTATTTAACAAATGGTAAAAGTTCAATAGTCATAAATGTGTTATATTTGATGTATGTTTAGTCCTAAGACTGAAGTGGTAATTACTTATTTATAATGACTTATCATCCAGATATCCAACTCATTCTGTTTATTAATAGAAAATTAATAAAATATTTCATTAGATACTTCCTTGTTACATACTTTTTGTAGATTTTAATAGTAGTTACAGCTGTTGATCGCAAGAATTTTAAATGATTAATATGTTTTATGCATAGTGTGTAAATGAGTAAAAATATTGAATACCATATAAAAAATTGCATTGCATTTTTATTTACAAATTTCGCATGACTTTTTGCCTTTGTCTAAAAGGGACATGGGAATATTGGTTATTCTATAAATGTTTGCAATTATTTTAAATGAAAATAAATACAAATTAATTATTCTTATGGTAGGGACATCATGGATAGACAAAAGCCCATGAGAAGATAAAAGACTATTTACTGAGGCCAATATATCTATGTGATAAATCAATTATTGATACAAAACATATTTAATTCATTGCAATAAATTGACTAAGAAAATAGAGCAGTTGGAAATGAAATTTTAATTCAGAAAATTCTATTGACATTATCAAGTCAATATTGAAAATTATAATGTTAATATTGTAAAAGGATAGGATATATGATTTAGTTGGAAAGAAGAATGCTATTAATTAAATGCAATAATTAATAATTTCGCATATGCAATTTATGGGATAGCCAACAGATAATAATCTTAATTATAGAAAATATATTAATGCCTAACACAGAAATGAAATGCTATTAATTTAATTTCAATAACTCAACATGATCACTGAATAACTTTGATACTTGATTGAACCCAAAAAGGGGCTAAAGATTGATTGAAGAAGCAGGAAATAATATTTAATAATAAACTTAAATATGGGCAAGGAATAAATCAAAAAGCATGATCCAAATTAAGCACAAATACCCAACATATAATTTGCTTCAAGTCAATCATTTCTGTTGTTTATAATTTGTTGTTATTTTTAATTGAATATTTACTGTTTCTATAACAATGATCCTCTTATAAATGTAGTTGGATGTTTCAATGAACTTAACAAGAAAAACTTTTAAATAAAGACTCTAGAATAATTAAGAAAATTCAAGTCTTATATAGATACATTCCATGGTATTATAGAAATTAATACATTACATCTAACAAAACTATTTGTTTTGGAAGGAGCTTGTTTTGTAAACAAAATTAAGATATTATTTATTTAAGATTTAAAAAGTATAAAAAAATATGTTCACATGAATCTTCATTTTAAAATAATTAGATACAGGGCAAATTATAAGAATCAATATCTGAAGAATTAATTATTTTAATTAAAATATGCATTTTAAATAATTACTGAGTATGCATTACCTGTATACTTATTCCTAGAGGATTTGTAGTCTCTATCTCTCTCCTTCTCTGAACCTTTCTGCATGTAGGAATTTCTAGATGTGACATATCCTCGGTCGTCAACCATGTGGTAGTGGTGGTGTGAGTGGCCAGAGTGTCCCATGTGCCCGTGGGACATGTTCCCATTGGGGGATCGGAGTGGTGTGTACCGCTCAGATGATCCATAATCATTCGCCCTCTTGGAATTATATTTCTGTTTAGGAAACATTTTTGTTACACTATTAGTATCCCCTAACTCTTAAAATGGTCAATCATATTTACGAAACACAAACTCCAATAACATGATAACACAAAGTTCCTTGTGTCAAAACTTTCTGTTTGATAGTTTGTTTTGATATTAATCACGAAAATAACTTTTCGAAACACGGCCGTCAAATACGTTACCGAAATGTATTTACAAATATGACACAAAAACATGTATTTAATTTAATTTGATACTGTAAATGCACGAATTAATAAGTGAAATTTTTATCGACGTTAGATGCTACCCTTCCAGCGTTTGTCCCATAAATACGATATTATGAATTAACTGGGGCGAACTTCAAGTGGTTAAAAGTAGGAAAAGAATGGGCGCAATGTGTTATTACGTCGAGAAGTACCTAAACGAACTCGGTACTATAATGCTTTAGAAATCGTACAAAGTTAGCAACTCTTTACTTATAAAGTTTCTCATACGTCTTACCTGATATGGATGGGCCTGATGCTTCTCAAAGTACCTGAAATCAGACAAAAACATTTAGTGTTCCCATCCGAGTTACAGCAAAACTCAATCGGCGACCGCCATCTACAGATTGCTAGGTCTAAGCATCGAAAAGATTACCGTACCCATCGCTTATTCGGTGAGGTTTCCTTGCATGCATTACCATCAATGCAAATATACGATTTTTACGGCCTCAGTAATAAAATTTAAACAGAGACCACTGTCATTAAAACAGATTTACAGGAGGCCGTGATATATCTTGATGGACGCCATGTCACATTCGAGACACTCAAGAGAGAGTCGATAGAGACGCGAAAGAGATAAAAACTACACCAACGACGAGAGTGTAGAGGAACGACGAGGACATCCGACATCTGTTTAGTTTTGTCTATGAAAATTAAATTTGATTAGCAAATGTATGAATATTGGATTATCAAAATTAATGTTTTAATATTTAGTATTCCGATTTGTGGTTAATACTTGCATTTATCACTTCTAGTAATGTCCATCCATTTATACTTGATATCACATATTAAAATAATTAGGTATTTGATATTTAAGTTTCCTAACTTTGGGCACGAACTTTATATAAATTAAGTAGGTATTACTCAAAATGTAAAATTTGGAAAATTTACGTGTTATATTTAAATGAATTTCCAAATTGATAATATATATATAATTGTATTTTTTCTTAAACCATTTAAAATAATGTTTACTAAGAAATATGGAGAAAAAATAGTGTGCGTATAATGTAGTAAGATATCTGTAATTAATACATATCATTCATAAGAAAAATTTGACTGAACGAAATCTTATGATAAATTTACAATTATATAATTCCAAATTATATTGTATATCTTTAATCATCACTTATAATAATTTTTCCTAAAAGCATGCAAATATATTATAAATAATATAAATATACCCTATTTAAACTAAATGTATTTAAACCATTTTTTACGAATGCAAAACATTAAACCAAATTAACGTAAATCCTATTTAGGGAACTTCGAATTTGATTTGAATATCTATTTTTCGTTGGTTCTCTGAATCTGAATGAAATTCTTATTCTTCTCTATAAATTAGCTTTATTTTGTTGTCTGTGGAATGTTTTTGACTTTGGCTTGTCTTTACCCAAATGTCAAATATTAAATTTTTTCTACTTGTCGTTTATAGTCTACAGAACAAGGAAAAAAACTAACCTAGCAGATTTTAATTTGGTAGTTAATTATAAATTAAAAAAATGTCTATTCCAGTCGATTTAGAGTTAAAAAAGGCATTTTCGGAATTGCAAGTGAAAATGCACGAAACGAGTAAGAAAATACAAGTGATCGATACGCAAATTGATGTGTTAAAACAAGTCATGCGACATGTTGATATCACCCAACACGAAATCGGCACCTTACCACCTGATACAAAAACTTACGATTGCGTCGGAAGAATGTTTCTTTTAACAGATTTGGAAGAAGTAAAACAAAATTTGGTCAGTAAGGTTGGTCAACTGAATACGCGCACGACGGAACTCGAAGAAAACAAGCAATATTTGGAGAAAAATTTAAAGGAGAGTCAAGATAATCTTAGAGAAATGGTACAGCAACGCAAGGAACAGGGAGAAAAGTTCACATAACAAAAGATAATCATTATATATCGGATGGTTGGTAACACCATCATTTGAGGCAAGACAAAACAATATTTTATATCGCTATTCAGGAAATAGCAAAATCGGCTAGATATTAAAATTACAAAACCTAATAAAATTTAAACCATGCCTCCACTTTATATGTTAGCTTCTCATTGTTTGTAACTTAGTAACTAATGCTTATATTTTTAAAATTATTTATTAATAAAAGATAATTGTAACATTCATTGTTTTATTTCATATTTGCTATATTTAGATTGTATGATATCATTTTAACAGGTTTTAGTGATTTCCAAGAAATTACTTAGAACCCTGTTTTGTTGATGATGGAAAAGATTAAGAGTCTTTTAATAGAATCTTGCAAATGAATATTTATTTGTATCTCGTTAACTTAGTCATATTTCATATGACCCTTTGTTCATTGCAGTTTCATGCCCATAGCATAATGCTGTACAGCCTTCTCTGATTTACACTATCTTACACACAAAAATTCAAATCTGTTCAAATAATTTATTTTTATAAACAGCAGGCAAGTAACACATGTGGTTAACTGACCGACCGCAGGCCATGGACATCTACATCAAAGTGTTGCAGATGCCTTGCCGGATTGAAGGTAGGGAAAAGAATAAAGATTAGTTATGGGAAATTGGGAGGAAAGGAAGGGAATACAGGCCTCCAGGCCCCTTTATACTGTATGAAACAATGCAATATTGCTTGGTAATTTCCCTGGAGCAAGCTTGGCCCAATTGTGCACTGCTTGGCTCAAACTCTTTTATTGCTGAAAATGTTATGCAGCAGAATTAACATCTGTCACTTCTTACGACACCTACATGTAGAAATGGGGTGGCGACATACAAGTATTAGATAACCCAGAAGCAACCTCACTGTATTGTGAATATGGTCAAATCTTTTAAAATTCTTGCTTTCATATGATAGGTTACACACTATTAACAGGGTTTCTGTATATGCTCTTATCAATTGCAAGTTATAAAAATCATGTATGCATATGGACTAATATAGGTTATGCTTCCAAGCTGTGCCTAAATAAAGTCTTAATGGGTATTATAATGTATTTATTTTAAGAGCAAGGTGATGTACCTTATTTGCTATGCCAGACTAAGCTTTCTATCAATTCTCAATTCTGGTATAAACCCCAGAGATGGGTTGTTGCAACACTAATCAAACAAATTGTGTTAGATGTGCACTTAACAAGTTAAAAAGCTAGCACGAAAGCTTATCAAATATAGTGTCAAATTATAAGAGTTTTTACAATGTCTATTTCATTTCATAAAATAAAAATATGTAGAATCTGGTAGTATAGGGGGGATACGGATTGATAACATTATAATTTCTCAAAATATCTGTAAGAGGCTTTTTGTGTAACATATTATACAGTGCAGTATTATTTTTTACAACATCTTAAATATAGAAGGGAATTAAAGAAATTCAGAAGCACATTGAAAATCTTTATTTTCATTTTTACACAGAAATATTATTTTCATTGTTTCTTACATCAATTCTTAACACTAAGTCCAGTGAATTATAATATTATTAAAATTATTCTTATATAGCGAAAGTATAATTATATAATTTTAATAAAACATGATTTAAAACAATTATCAAATATTTACACAACAAGGAAAAGAAAATTTAAACATAAAATTTTAATTAATAATAACAAATACATGATGTGACCTTAATAAGCAATACGTAAATTAAAGCTAAAAGCTTAGAAGCGATTTATTATTAATTATTTATTATAGTTATAATCCTCAAATAAAATTATTTAAAAAATTACTACTGATATTGCATGGCCTGCTCAAGAGAATGAGTACATTGCGTAAAAAATTCAACTATAAATGCTAGTTATGCTAACAAAATGTACAGTTAAAATAAAAATAACTCCTTACGCTACGTTCAGACACGAAAAATGCTACGAACTGTTTTGTTCACATTGAATATTTATTAATTCACTATATAATATGTTGAAACTGACAGCAAACTACACATCTGGGTTTAACATCGATTTGTTTCAATATTTAATCGAGAATTACATTCAAATGGACCTAAGGGGAAATATGCCTGTAATGCTAACATCAATAATTTCAATATAACACGAACATAGAAGATTCCACATATAAATATTATGCATAAGATAAAATTGTCATGACGTAGAACAGCGATCGTAATATTATTATGAAACATTCATAAAATTCACAAAAAATGTATGGCAAACCTACAAACAATTCAATAATTCCGATAACATCCTTTGCATTCTGGGTCGTAACACGTATAAGTCCACTGGCATTGAGGTTGGCCGTAAAGCCAATATTATATCCACGAGGGTCTGTTGATGGAGTCGTAAGGCTGGCGCACGCCGAGCGGGGGCGGGTACGTGGGCACGGGCGGGTACAGGCCCATGATCTGCGCGCCCGTCTGCCGCTGCAGCTCCTCCTGGTAGCGCTGGATGTACTGCTGGTACAGCGGCGACGACGTCTCCGAGCCCACGAACGGATACCCCGCCCGGACCTGCGAGTGAGCGATGAACGGGAACGAGCTCGCACTGTGATTCGCGTTCTGGTGCGCTGGCTTCACCAACTTCTCGGCGCTCGCTTCGTTATTCCTCTGCTGGTGGGCGACCGCAGCTGCCATGTAATTCGCGGCCATCAACTGGCTTGTACTGTTACGGAAATCGTCAATCGAAAATCCTGCATTTTCTCCGTACATTCCACTCAGAGCCATGTTGGTTGATGCTCCGAAGTTGAACGCGGTGGTCGGCATTATACTTGTCTTGACCGATGTCAGCACATCGTTGCCACAAGATGTGGGATGCTGGTAGGTTTGTGCGGTGGGTAGAGTCTGTTTCGTGTCCGTTGTTCTCTTTCGTTTTGGCTTTGTCTTAGCTTCGATCTGAGTATTAGCTGGAGTAGTGGTATTCTTGTATATGTTATTATCTTTGCTCATGGATACCGCGGGTTGCGAGTAGATGTTGCTGTGGGAAACCGTCGTGTTGACGTCAGAAACGAGGCCTTTGTTGAACATCTGAGCCATTTGGAAAGTCTTGTCATGGTACAACGATGAAGTAGTGGTAGCAAAGCTAGATAGATATCGTTCGTCGTTGGAGTATCTTTCCAACATTTGAGGAATATTGGGCAAGTTTCGCAGAGTATCAATGGGAAGGGTAGAATGAGTGCTGTAAGGAGTTTTGTAAGGAATCGAGGAGACGAGTGGGAGGTTTTGTACCAGTTTTTCGGCTTTCTGGGCTTTAGATATAGCTTCAATGTTTTTAGCGATCGCGTCATCCGCAATCGACGTCACATTTGTATTGTCGGGTTTGTGCATTCCCCTCGGGTTGGGGATCCTCAGTTCGGACGGGATACTCTGGGATAATTCTTGTGGTCGCTGATTACTCAGTCGCGGCATGTTCGCGTAATTGTTGTATTGTTGATGTTGGAGATTCTTGTAATTCAACGCCGCCGCAGCCTCAGCTTTGTTCTTTTCTTCGTTATTGACGGCATATGCGGAAGAATAGTCAGATGGTAAAATATCTTTGCGCATTTGGTTAGGGTTCTTCCAGTTGCCATAGTCCAAGGCTGTGGAGGACGCTATATTGTTTGCGTACAATTTTTTATTGGCCAGTTCGAAGTCGTTCAGTGAAAAGTTACTTATTGACTGGCCAGACGTCAGATCGTATTGATTTTGATGGGCATGTGCTATGTTCTGATTGATGCTCATGTCAGGGTGCTGTCGTTCATGCGAATGCGCGGGAGTCATGTTGCATGAAGTGATGTTGGGCTTCGTTAGCGGTTTTGGCAACTGTTGGCTGTTAATACCGAGATTGATGGCGATGGCTTCGATTTCATATCCCTTGTGTGCTTGAGTGACCTTAGCGTCACGAAGGTAGTCCATTTCGCGCGTATCAGTGCTATTCCTGCGGTCTTCGGAATTGAAGTATCCCATATTGACCATATCAACTCCGTCTTTCTTCGACATTCCGAGTGGTTTGGTTAAGTCAACGTTGTTCATGTCTCGTTTATTGGCGTGCGCGGGTTCGTTGTTCTCATACACAGGCTTCCGCATGTCATATTGTTGTCTATCTGTGTGTGCGGTGTATTCAGGCGGTCGCATGTCTCTGGTATTGTTCAGTTTCGAAACTTGATTCCTTTCGCTCAAAGCGAGAGCGATATCGTCTACAGATGGCGCCGTCGCCATGTTAGTCACTTGCGGCTTAGGGTAGTCGTTTTTCTGTGGTTCCACTGGCTCTTTGTTTACAACAACTTTCTCAGGCTGAGTTTGCTCCGGCTCGTTATAAGTACGCTTTTTCACTGGGAACAATGAAGGTTTCTGTTCTTGGATATGTGCGTTTTGCATCTGTTGAGCGTTAGGCGGTGTTTGGGGCGAAAGTTGGGGTTGTGAATAATTAGTTTGCACTGGAGAATACTGTGAGGATGGTGAGTATGGGCTGTTGAAATGGTTCGGATACGTCTCCGGGGCGACAGAAGTATAATCTTCATTGGGTCTAGGCGGTTTATTGAGAGCTGTCGCTTTGGTGGAGTCGTAGTACGGCGGAGCGTTTTGAGTGTAAGTCGGTAGCGGACTTTTGTTGTGATCGACGAAATAGTTCGGAGTGGCTGAACCGGGAGCGGTCGACGAAGACGCGTATACGTGTTGTGGGTACGGCGAGTATGGAGACTGTGGGCCTTCGCGAGGACTGCAGCTCTTTTCTGGGCTACTTTTAAGGGATGTCGTATCTTGGTAGAACCCGGCTCGGACTGTCCCGTTTATTATTGGATATGTAATCTTCTGGAAATCATCGTTTCGTGGTGAAGCCGGTGAGCGAAGTAGCGGCGATGTGTGGGACATTTGATGCCGCGGCGAGTCCAGGTCTTGGCTGAACGATGATCGCTCTGAGATAGAACTGCCCGTACTTGTTCGTCTTTGACGAGGAGTGGCCGACATGCTGGGATGGGGGCTATCACCACCGTCTGGGTTCGGGGAGTTCGGATCATTTGGAGGGTCGAATTTAACCGCCCCCACTCTTGGGCTTGATTTAACTTCATTAGTTTCCTGTGGTTTTTCCTCATTTTCGGTTTCTTCAGCCTTCTTCTTGGTCGTTGTTGTGGGGGCTGTGGTTTTAGGCGCCCCGAAAGCTTTGAACCAAGCGCTTAGATTGGGTGTCGCTTTCTCTTGACTTGGTTTCATGACAAACGGCAGTTCAGTCTCAACTTCCGCATCCTTCTTAGAGCTGACGACAGGTTTCTCCTCTGGTTCTTTTTCGACTACAATTTCTGGGATTTTCGTGTCTCCTTCGGTTTCAGTTGCTTTAGTAGCAGTTTTCTGTTCTTTTTCTTCGTCATCTTTGCCAAAGTTATGATCGTCTCCGAGTGTAAAGTTCACAGTAGGCAGAACAGATCCGAGGCTTAATTTTGGGCTCGGTTCTTCGTCTTTCGGCTCACTAGCTTGGCCGGTAGCATCGCCATCTTCTGTTTTATCAGCAGTGGGTTTATTGGCCAGATTGGTTAATAAATTGCCCTTGCTTTTTCCGGGTTGAAGTCTGTCGATGGTTCTTTGTATTTCGCGCCGCTTCATCAGTTTTGGCTCACGAGAAGATGGGCGTTTTCTCGAAGCTTCTTTGCGGCTAGCGAGTGATCTCTCTCCCTGGGAGAGTTCGTCGTCTTGACGACTGCTGCTGTCTTGTTCTTCAGTAGAGACTGTTGGAGCAGGACTGTCGCAAGGTGAACTGACAGTAGATCCCTTGGGAGCATCATCAAGCCATTTACTTATATCCTTCACAGCTTCTTCCAGTGCCTCAGATGCAGATTCGTTCTTAGCCGAACTCTTTTTGACCAACTTTTTATTTGTGCACTTTCCTTTGACGCTCTCCAGAGGCTCGTCATCAGAGCAATCTTCATCACTGTCTTCTTCTTTATAATCTTTCTTCTTTTCCACTCGCCGAGTACTGCGCGGTGTGAACAAACTAGCGAACAGAGATGTGTCCTTGTATTTCTCATTTTTAGCTTTCAGTTTTTCGATAGTTTCTCGTAGCTTTTGATTCTTCTCCTTTTCTGGGATATTCAGATTCTGTTTGAGCTTGTCACTTTTTTGTTTGTAATCAAATAGTGATTCCCACACATCTTTAGCCGCATGTCGTCGCCGTTCTTTGATTTTGTCGTACTTATCTTTCAGAAATTCGCATTCGGCGTGATGTTTAGATGTAGCGGGTTGATCATAGTCAATTTTGTCGAAGTTGTCAGCTTTGCTCGTCTCTGGTTTATCGAGTTCAGTGGGGGAAGGGGAGGGGGTGTGAATAGAGGGGAGAGGGCTGGCACTGCGACTTCTATTTGAGCTAGAAAGCGACTCCTGAGATTCGCTGCGCTTCAAAACCTCAGGCGGCTCTGGCTCTGGGTCATGATGTTTGCTCTTCTTCTTCTTCTGCCTCGACTTCTTGCCCTCCTTGTCTTTGTTTTTGCCGTGCTTCTGCTTCTTGCTGTGCTTGCTCTTTGAACCATGTTGTTTGTTCTTCTTGTGGTTTTTGGAATGTTTCCCATGCCGGTGATGGTGGCCTTTACGCTTTTTTTTGCCCTTTTCTTTGTCTTTTTCCTTTTCCTTGTCTTTGTCCTTGTCTTTATCTTTGTGATCTTCTTTAGACTTTTTCGTGTCTTCTTCTTCCTCGTCTTCGTCGTCAGGTTTCTTGTCTTTATTATCTTTGCCTTTGTCGGCGGTATTGGCCGCGTCAGATTCGTCAATGTCTTTGTCAGTATCACCATTTTCTGGCTCGTCATCATCAGGCTTCTCCTTTTTTATATTCGAGGTGCTCGATTTAGCTTCTGTAAATAAAATGTAGAGAATTGTAGCAATTTATATTGACAAAATTGTACTTATGTCACAATAGTACAAGTAAATATACATTATATTTACTTGGAAAGGCGGACATAACAAAAAAAATCTTGCATATGATAGTATAAGAATAGAGCAGAATAGGAATCGGGAGTGTATTAATGGAATGCATAAAAGTACCATGAATTGAATTTGAATGAAATGTTGTACAGAAATTCTTTGAAACCAGAGGAAGGACAAAGGACAGTTTTTATCCCGAAAATCCTACGGGAGGGTGAGATATACATAAAAAAAATTAAGTACCAGATTCATCTGAGTGAGATTTTCGTTTTTTCCGCTTCCCCGGGGCCTGTCGAGCTGGCGAATCACTGGCCTTCCTTTTCTGCCGTCGCGATGGAGTAGGGAGCTGGTACTCCACGGCTATCTCCTCGTCTGAAGAGGACACTCTGTATATGTACTTCTCGGTTAGGCGGTCGAACGCCGCTTGCAGGTTGTCCACCATTGCTGTGTATTCTGTAAATGAAATCTGGGAGTTTTATAGTCTGACAATAAGTTTAATTTGACTCGGGTTAAAAAAAGCAATCTAAATATTTAAAGTATGTAAGAAGCTCAATAAAAGCTCGGAAATGGTTTAACAAATTGTCATATACGACTTAAGATGGGATTTTTTTATCCATGACGACACTCGTCTACAATCGGACGACATTACCCAATTCTATACAAGTTAGTTTAAAATAGTCACATTTATCTTATGTTACCAACTAGTATATTTATTTGAAGATTGCATGTAATATATATTGTAAGAAACTAATAGAGGGGCTTTGTATAATTATGTGGAACGTAATAAAAATGTACTGTGATTCTACACAACTGGCCAATTATAGAACTAGTCAGCTAACAACAAATCACAGCTAGTCATAAAGACTATTAGCAAACTGAGAGAAGTTGGGTCGTGACGCCAATAAGACGTTCGAGCACCAGGCGCAATCGGTACCAATGCGCCCAGATACTGAACGCGCTTACTCTTTTAAAGGACTTTGATGACAGCTGACAACTAACAATTGGACTTTTGCATAGAAAGATGACATTCAAAACTTGTTAAAACATGAAATCACAAAATGTTTCTGACAATATATATATATTTTTTGTTAAGAACTATTGAATTAACTTGCATATGTTTCAGTCCACTCACCATTATCCTGTCCATTGTACAGCCTGCAATTATTCACAATGAGTTTGAAGTCTGCCTTGAACGTTGAGAAGTCTGCATAGTATCCGCTATCCAACCTCTCCTCCATCTTGTGTAAATCCATGGGCCTCCGTATAACGGTGTAGTAGTTCGGAGCATACTCCTCCTCTACCGGGTCGAGGAATGGCCAGGCGTCTTCGTGGTTGGTGAGCTGCTCTAGCACTTTGTACATGTCTATTTGTATGTCTTCATCTGTTTGGCTGAATCTGTCATAGAATAGAGATTTTACATATAAATCAAACGAAAAATAAATGTGTTTTTATATGTATACTGCTATGAGTCTCTGTTTATCTCTTTTCAGTATTATATGTTGTGTATGTTGTGCTTTTGAAATTACTTTGAATGAACGAATAGCTTTTTATCGGAAAAAGTGGAGTTAGTTCTAAAAATACTCATATACTCAAAGTATTTGTATTTTTATAACGTATTGAAGTATTGATATTAATAGATTTTTTTAAGATGGTTTAAACTCATTTTAAAATCAAATTTCTCTTTAGATTATAAGTAATGATATTTTACAGATCGTTGACTGTTTCAAAAGCATTATTTAAACCTATCTCCCCTGCGGGCCTAACATGCTTATTGTGTCGCGTGGCATCTTTGGCACACGTGCCTTTGGTTGTAAGATATATATGAAGGAGGATTTAATAATTTTTATAACACAATGTTTATAACACAGATTATAGTTTATAAAATTTGGCATTACTGTTACTAGCGGTAAGGTGAAAAATTATGTGGTTAGAGGTGAATTTTCTCTCTTAAGATGGCGGGTGAACTTGTCAAATGTGTAGCGCATAAGTTGTAGATAAAGGTTGTAAAGAGTTCAATTAACAATACTTAAAGAAGAGGACAAGTGTTTCGGTGACGAGCCGATCACTCCCCCTAAATGTATGACGGGTACTTACATCTGTGACGTCTTCACTTTGCGCCTAGTGCTGTTGACGGGTTCGTCGTTGTCCGGTATCAGTATTTGGCCGGTTGCGGAGGCGAGCGAGTTGTTCGTCTTGCGGCCGGTTCTTATTGGCGGATCTGGTGGTGGTTCGCCCTGTGTACAATACAATGTAAGTTATTCACTTGAATAAACTTAGGAAAAGTCAATCTTAAGAAGTTACCACCGGTTCGAGACATTGACTGTAGATTCATTAATTTTTAACAATTCATGTTTATTCTTCTTAGCAGAAACATTTACATAGTAGATACTACATAGATTGTATGACAGACACATGCCTTTCTATATATGTTTAAGACTAACTTTGTTAAAAAATACCATATTTAATGAGTATTCAGGGTACTACCTTAAATACCTATTCTGAATATATATTTCTGCAACAGAGGGAGGGTAATGTTTATCGAGCGTATGTGTGTTTGTATGTCCATTTCTTAGGCACGAGCTGGACGGATTTAGAAATGTTGGATTCGATATGGTAGTGTTAATTTATTATGGTGATATTATAGGCTATTCCCCTTTTGCAAAATGAAGGGGGAGGTAATGATTTTTTTTTAAATAATTCACTCAGGTTTTCTCATAGACAACAATAAATTAAGCTTATTTGTATGTGTGTTCACTAGCTATAAACAAAGATCATCATCACTTTTAAAAAGATAAGAGATAGATGATTGAGAAAGTTTATTTCTTCATAAAATCATTAGTTTCGTGAAATTATTATTTTCATTTATAAAGGAATTTTCAAGGATGTAGGACTAACATTGAACAAATCACATGCCATCCTCATTCCATAATTGTCAATTCAAGGATAAGGTTGTAAATAAATAGAAAAAACTTTTGTGGAGGATGGTATTATTCCTCCAACGAAAAGGGAGGATCCTCGACCAATCCGAAACAAAGGACTGGCCGGCCGTAAGGCCCCGAGGATTGATGTTTGGAAATGGTATATATGCTTAGCAGCGAAAACATTTCGACATCGCGATTTAGGAAATGTGACGTCACGGGACGCCACACTTTTTAACAAAATTCAAATAAGCGAAGAATTCTATTTTTACAGTCGTTTTTATAACTTACTTTGTGCGTAGCAGCCGAGTTTTTTGACTTCTTGCCTTTGTTCTTGGTTTTAGCATTTTTCTGAGGCATCTCTTCGGGTTCCGAGCTGTCGGAGCTGTCCGACGCGTCTGACGATGATGATGATACCGACTTGGATCTAAAAAGCACCAACTGAATATGAATCTCTCATAATATATATTCGACTACCTCGTTGGTCCGGGTGGGGCCGAAAAAAAATGTTGTTGAAATTTTTCTAACAAAAAGTCTTAGTAGCAGCCCCGAGTCTGGAAGTTGGGAGTGTAAGAACACTTCCGTGCCTCGGAGAGCACCTCGATCATGCGCCTGATATCTCTCCGTCAGTCTGCCGTCCCATTCGGCTATGAGAGTAAAGGAATAGAGAGCGCACCTGCGTTTGCGCACACACTTGTGCACTTTAATATCTCCTGCGTACCTGGCTGATCTTTGTTTAGATTGACCGCCAAGATCGCTGTCGGTCGGGGAGCATTATTCTCATCATAAAAGGAAAATAATGTTTCAAATGACGTTCTTCTTCTTTATCCTGCCCTCATCCTACTAGATGGGGTCGGCACAGCATCTATTTATCTTCCATATTCCTCTAACAGCCGTCATCTCCTTAGTCACACCTGTCACACTCCTATCTCAATTCACACAAACCATCCACACTTTTTTCAGTCTCCCTCTCACTTCATCCGCATTCATATCCAAGACACAAATTAAAAGTCTAAGGTAACAGAATTACCGCGTCCGGGAGTTTAAAAACAACGCGGAATTGACTTAAAAACTAGACTAAAAAGATTTTACGACACTATTGACATTTTTTCATTGTGTGGCTAGTGGCTAATGTGAGTCGAAGTTGTTGAAGTCGATCGACGGCCTTTGACCTGGTTTCAAGAGAAATCTTAATGAAAAAAGACAAAGGCCGAGACTTAACGTGCTTGCTGTAGTACGGAGACGCTCGGTTCTAGTTCATTCATAACATGAGCCCATGGTGTTAATATGGAAAGATGATTATTTAATTTCAAGTGATGCTAAAAGTAGCTTTCCTAGAGTCTATCAAAGCTCTCTCTGCCCAAAATTGACTAAATAAGAATAGGAACTTGTTTAATGTAATCTAATCTTTCAGTTCTTTAAACCTAAAACCTATTGTACTTGGGATGCACTAGTCGTGTTTTATTGGCTTTTCAACAGATTTATCTCTTTTTAAGCACAGGCCTTACTCCCCTCGTAAGATCTTAGCTCTCCTTGCAGTGCAAATCTTTTTATGTGTTTACATGAGTTGATAAAAAAATAAAATTTTGATACAAAATATTAGCAAAATACTCGCTAGGCTCAATCCTTGGATCTAGGTTTTACTTAATAATAGAACATCTGTATACAAGTTGTCGCATGCTCTGCTCTGAGCGTCTATCACAGCACAGCTGTAAAACAAGAAAGAAAAAGGACAGAAACCGAGAGTATTGAATTGTGGGAACCGTCAATCCTAAATCCTTAGAACGTTAGTATTCATCATGAGTTATAATGTGCTAGTAAGTAGTAGTGCTAAATAAATTATTTTGTCTTCAAACCTCACCTTAACAAATTCCTCCGCTTGGCGCGATTCCGCCTCGCAAGATCTTGGCTTTCCTTGCTGTCCGAGTCCTTGGACGTCTCCACATCAGTTGTCGCCTTGCTGCTCTCCTCCTCTTCCTTCTGCCGAATCTTCTGCAGCACACGGCTGGACGTGCGCCGTGGTGCCAATTCGAGTAACCTTTGAGATGGTATAGGCAAGTTAATTACATGTTATAGCGTACAGGGCCAATATATTAAAAGTGTATACAGTCGCGTTATTGTTAAACACATTTTCTAAGAGCACGCTAAAATCGCCGTATCTGCAAGCAGTAGTAGTATTTATTTCATACTAGCTTTCCGCCCGCGGCTTCGCCCGCGTGGACTACAAATTTCTGTACTTTGTGAATTTTCGAAGTAGAAGTGGTATGACAACTTTTAAGATTTAGAAACGTACGTTTGTAAAAATATATCTAGTAAAATAAAGTTGATGTTTCCATGGATTTAACACATATTTGCATATGGACGCAAATAATATCTTCTGCATGTTGGTAAGTCTTTGTTGTAATTAGCCACCATTATCGTAATCTACTTTCGAGATCAAGAGAAGGCTACATTTATTAATAAAAAGTGCTTTAAATAACACTTAAAAGATTAAATTTAATGTACCTACGCGCTTTGATGATGTGTTTTGATGGATTACTTTCAACCCTCATATCCTTTTTATTTGTTAACCGATTTGAATGAAACAAACACTAAAACCTCCGGGGGGCTAGCCGTAATACATAATCGAAAACCGTATTTAAATCGGTTAAGTCGTTTCGAAGTTGACTGCGTACAAACGCCCGACAAACAGACAAACAGACAAACCGACAAACAGACAAAAATTCTAAAAATCATTGTTTTGAGTTTAGAATCATAAATGAAACACGAAACACTATTTTTTTCTTGAAAATATTAAATGTACAGACACGGCTAGTCTACGATTTTATTATATGTATAGATTCAATGACGTTATGTTTTCATTCACAATTTGAAAACACTCATCATCAATTCCCGTGACTCCTCAATAGGAGCATAGAGCTCGCAGCAAAGCTTTCCATTGCGAACGGGAAAAATTTGAAAACACTAAATGAGTAGAATCGATAAATACTTATCAAAAAAATACTACTAGTAGTAGTGTGATATCGATCACACTATGGTTTAAATATAAAAGTAATCCCCCCAATTTGCCAAAACTAATAGCCCACTGATTTATGAAGGTCGGATAAACAAAAGTTATCACCTAATAATACAACTTCAACAAGACTCGGACACCTTACTGTGTCAATTATTAAAAGTTCCAAAATTAATGAAAAAATCAAAAACTTATTTTACATTACACAAGAAATAGTTAAGGGTAAATGTCTTAGCTACTCGGCGTTATAGCGACATCACAACAAAATATGACCCTACTCGGTACTGCTTAAATATAAATCATTACAGATTAAAAATTTGCCTCCCCTACCCGGTTACTAAATCCACTCCTACAAATATTCACATACGAGAGCTACTAAACACCAATGCAACAAAACATTCATTTAAATATTTCGCAGCAAAAAGTTTGTCACCGCGCGCTCCCCGTCCGAATACAATATCACAATGATAGCAAATCGTAGCAAAGTTTCGTTTTCAGGTATTACTCTGCATGTGGGGGTGTTAAAAACTCACGTGTTTTGTGCCGCGCGGGGTGCGAGAGACGGTTTTTATACGATTGCATTTAACGGGGATGTTAATGACACAATATAAACTATTATATGGTATGTGAAATAAATAATGGTATGAAGAATGGAACGACTTTGTTTGGAACTCAATGTTGAGTGTACTTTATACTGATGATCCTTTGTTTATATGATATTATTTGTACGTTAATAGTTCCCTAATTTAGCAGATATTTAATTCTGACCTAATTCAATTAATAACATATTAGTACTTGCACACTTTTCAACCTTCTACTGTTATCAACTTAGTAAAAGTAATCGCATACTCTTGACGATCGTTTGATCTAAAGAGAGAAAAGTATTGACTACAATACAAGTTATTATTATCATCGAATTTCGATGAGTCGCAGGCCTACATGATACCTAATATATTAGAGAGCTTCTGATTTCTCTATTCTGATTTTCTCTCTCTCTTCTAATTTCTTCTCTTTACTAATAATCGCAACAAAACGCACACAGTAAAAATTATTGTCTTTTCATAGCATTGGTAAACTTTAATACATAATCAATAAAACCAATCAACTTATCTAAAAAAGCGACATGAAATAGAGGTGAAAGAAAATTTGACGGGCCTCTCTCCTAGAATTCTCAAATTAAATGAAGACCGCAATCTTAATTTGGGACATCCCTAGTCTATGAAATTTATGTTAATTATTAAAACACGAACTGATCCTGACACGGCTTCGCTCCCGCAGCATAATGTTATATATAGGCTATATACTACACGGTACTCGTGGTCAATGTAGCTTTCAAAAGGTGAAAGAATTTTTAAAATCGGACCAGTAGTTTTTGGGCCTATTCATTACAACCAACCAAACAAACAAAGTTTTCCTCTTTATAATATTAGTGTTGATATAATGTGTCGCATGGAAATCATTCGAGCATTAAGAACCTATACGGTTTTGGGAACAAAAACAGTCCTTTGTATCAAAAGCATTATTCGTAAAATTGATGGAAATTCATTTGAATTCCCGAAATATTCCAATATCGTTCTGACCAAATATTTCTAGAAAACTTTAATCCGTATGACAATACAAAGTGTCGTGGGAAACTGCATCGTGCGGTTTGTTTTATATGAAACATGGTATGAAAACGTAACATTGTTTCGGTTTAAGCTCACACCAAATGACTATTAAAAAATCTTAAGAGACTCAAACGGCGGGCGAGTAGGTCTTTAGTGGCCGATTGAGATAATGAGACCCCTCAACGGTACCTGCGTGTCCACCGTTCCGTAATTACGCTGTACCTCAAGAGACCAGCGTAGACTGGACGCAAACTGTAATTAAAATTAAATCCCGCGAAGCAGAAACAACCGTCAAAGCGTCATCGAGGAACTATATTCCCTGGCATACCTGTGATATAGTTTCGATAAGTTGCAGGAAATAAGTAACCGGCAGCGGTTTTATGAGCGGGGAATTTCAAACTGTTCCTGATCAATATTGGCACACACAAAAGGCAATAGTTATACGTCCAATAACATTTTAAAAGCAATTTCGTGTTAATTCACGAATTTCTTATATTAAGTACGCGTAATCTACCTGTGCACTTTAGCTTAGGGAGGGAGCCCTCCAAAGCAAAGCGGTCAGTGTATTTCGCCTACACTTTATTATACAACAGTAGAGCATACTTCTGCATGTATGTATGTGCAATACTCTCTGAATTCTTTCCGCCTACCCTCAGGCGTCTTGCAGCACCACTGGTGGAATCAGTATGCACAAGCAACAGAGTCTGGTTAGAACTTAACCTCATGAGACGAAGAAGTTCATATTTGACATTTAGTTTTGTCACAAAACACGAGAATCAGTTATATATTACCTAAACGTAGATCTGGTTATTTTATATTAATTGCAAATGCATTTTGCTAATTAATTATAACGCAATCTGTTTAACATGATAAAACGTACCGTACATTTTAGTTGTAGTAAATGCTCGATCCATCGCAATAAGTGATTTATAATTAAACTTGAACGAGCATGCAAACTACTATATAGTATTTTGTATAAATATCCACTCAGAAAGTATATGTACATAAGACTTACTCATATACAAAATCTCCCTGGGAAACATATATTTAAACAACTTCATAGTAGTACTAGCCGCTCGCTTCGCACGTAATACATACAAAGCCTTCCTCTTGAATCATTATCCTAAGCCTATATACGATGGTTTCAAAGATATAAGTATACATAGGGGCAGACAGCGGGAAGCGACGATGCTTTATACTATGTAGTGAAGAATAAGAGTCAATACAAAAAGCGAAAATCTGATGGAATGATCTAAAGAGATGATGATGTTATTCACATCACTCTAACATGCTTTACATGTATAAAGTCCTTTCCATAATATTAATTCCGTGAACCACAAAGTATTAAAACTGTATTTAGTGCAGAGCTGCTTAAAATTAATGCTACAATAGTATGCTCGTAATTTCGTTCAAAACGTAGGTTAGTGTTTATGTAAGTTTAATCCAACATGAAAATAATGCAAATATGTTAGATATTTGATTTAATTATTTATTTAAATTGCTGCACTTCGCTGGCAAATGCATGAGCTATGAGAACAATTCTTTTAAGAAAATTGTACAACGGTGGAAATCTTTGACAAAGTTATTCATAAAAATTTAAATCTTCAAATCTTCTTTGTTTTTTGAGTTTTGTACAATGATAAAATACATTCATTGCAATTTACATTATAACCTCCAGTACTATAAACTATTGAAAGTGCAATCATAACATTCGCAAACAGCACACAAAAGCTTGCAGAAAATAAAAAAGTTGCATTGCATCTAAACATTGGTAAGAAATACAAAACAAACGGAAAATAACGTAAATAGTTAACAATATAATAGCCTTCTAATGCACAGTGCAATCAACAGCCTGCATGTCTTACGGCGAACTGCATTTGAAACGTGTAAATAATTAAATAGCATGAAAGGACAGGTCAATAATTTCAAATCAATAAAAGCACAAAAATAGTATTATACTCCATATTAAATAATTTATTGAAGCTAAGCCGTAATGGGCCCGCAAAGTGGAACATTGATGCATTACTAATTTGGTGTCATTTATTTCAATATGCCACTGTCATTAGATGAAATTTAAATATTGTTTATCCAAGCTTTTATAAGTATTGGAGAATAGTAAAGTTTGGTCTTTCTTTCGTTATTCAAAGATTTTAAACAGTCAAATGTTATAATTTTAAATGAATTTTTACAAGATACAATAGAGACAGAGACAATTTATTGGTTTCCATTGTATGTATTTCATATTGTTATTAATTAATTCTTTAAAAATCTGTGTTTTTTAAAAAATCAAATTTGGCTTATATTAGGTCAGTCATTTTTACATAATCAAGTACCTTATAGATGTATTAAGATTAATTAGGTTTACATATTAAACTTCTCGTCAGAAATGTGACTTTTAATGAACGCTTGTATATTGAGACTATTATTTCTACAATTTCTCAAGAACTTTTAATGCATTTAAAATATAGGTCACAAATGCTTATGAAAGTCCTATTGTAATGTGGAGTGACATTGTAAAACAACAATGTACAATGCAGTGGTAACAATACAAGAAAATGTAAAGTTATTTGATCCTATTAGATATTTGAGCGCATCTCACATCTTACACATGACCTTTTTCATGAAAGATGAAAGTTTACACTAACATTAGAAATGTACAAGGTCTGGGTATATGATATGATTTTCAGAAGTACTTTACAATTGCATTTGAATGTTATATTGCAGAAATTTGTATTCAAAATTGCATTTGATTATTATTATTCATAATATATGATTAGTTATGTATTTGTAAACATCAATGTTTTAGAAAAGAAAGCAACAAGTTTTTTGTGTGTTAAAAGGTTGAGAAAAATGTCCTGTTGATGGTAATATACTAGTAATATCATCAATTACTTTTTATAGCCAGATTTGTTGACTGTCCAGAGACTTAGACATAGTTACATTATTTTGTAATCTTAGAGATAATTCAATATAAAAAATCGGTAAAAATTCTCCAAAATTAGTAGTCTCAAGTTATATAATTGTGATTACAACCTAATAAATAAAATAAAACTTGTATTAAATGGACCCAAACTGCCTTTGACTGATCTTTGGTATAATTATTGATTATATTACTGTATGTAATGTAATTTTTAGTTATTTTGATATCATGAATATTTGCATTAAACAAGTTTAAAATCATTGCATTGATTATATTTCAATGTATTATAAAAATACTCTCAATACTATTTGGAATCCTAAAAATTGGGTAAAAATAAGTGAACAACAAAATAAAATAAAAATTAGACAAGAATAGCACATAGTCATAATAGAGAATATGTTTCAATAACACTAACCTCTTGCGTTGCAATCGTTCCTTCTCCTGAAAGAGTCTTGGTATTTCTGGCATAAAATTCTGAGAGAGTGATCGGAACAGTTCCTTCTCAACCTTGCTGTTGGCCTTGCAGAACTTCTGTGTCAGGTGGGTCCAATCTTCTTCCGTAAAGCACACGACCTGCCACACCCTTTCCGTTTCATCATCGTTCCAATCCTCGCCATGTAGCCAGCCCCGCTTCTTATCCTTATTCTTCTTTTTCTTTTTCCCCTTCGGTTTCTTTATTATATCCTCTCTGTACAATCTTGTGCCGTAGAAATACCAGTACGCTGAGTCATTGTCGTCCCATCTATACGAGGAAAATGATTCCTTAACTATTCTAAGACCAATTTAAATGTATGTTTCACTTATAAACAAGCTACATACCCGAGTGGTTCCACTCTCAGACTCTCCGCTTCGAGGTTCTTAAACAAATCAAATACATCCTCAGCGTCCAATCGGAAATCACATAATGCATACAAGATCTCAACTTTTCTGCGTAGTGGCAGAAATTGGAAGTCAATGTCAGTATTGAATGGGTTGTATCGGCCTGATTCCTGACATTTTTGCCGGAATAGACGTCTCAAATACATCTGCAAGAAATTTTGATTTGAAACAACGAAAATATAAGTATACAAACAATTATATGTTCAAACTTTGGCAAAATTACCTGATAATTAAACGCTGAGATGTCATTGTTGCCCAAACAACCATTTAAGAGACGAACAATTAACTCTGTCAGCAAAGAACTACCAGAGTCCTCGGTGCCGTCTGTTAGAAGAGCTTCCTCGAGCTCCTACGATATTCCGAAGTATTTATAAACAATAATAAAGAATTCTTACAGTTTATAAAGCGTAACAACACAAATCATTACGAGTTCATAATTATACTCACTTCAATGTCAAAATCCAGAAGATTGAAAGCAGTCCGAAATAATGAGCAAAAATACGCAATACTCGGTACTTCCCACCATGATTGTATGTCAAGGAACCGTGAGAAATTCATTCAGGGATGTTGTATGGAGAAAAACACAAACTGATTCTCTTTTTTTCACTGAATCCTACTTAGAACTCGATAAAAGATGGTAACATAACCTTAAACCACTACTCCTTCGCTGTTCGAGGAAGGAATCTATACGAAACGCGCTTCCATATTATTAGGATTGCTTCAGAATGATGTAATTAGGTTTTGCAAAATTTATTTTTTATTCTCAAACACAGACACGAATATGCGTTGTGTATTGGAGAACACAAACGCCATAACAGTTTATAAGTTATTCAACTGCAATACTAGCAGCAATTGAAATATAATTTTTTTGTACTGAATGTTAGTTAGAAATATTATAAAAATATCTTAATCATTTTAATATTGTTTAAATTATTTAAATAAGGTAAAAAATATGTGGATTATAAATAAGAAACTTATAAAATCACTCAACGATCTCAGTGCAAACGGAAGTTATTATAGATAAGTACATCTTGTTTTGTTTTATTTTTGCTTCGCCTCTATAATCTCTTATTTCATTGATCACAAATTTATTCGGTACACCATAGACTTAAAAACGTACGTATTATAATATATTCTACACAAATTTAATTGAATAATAGTTATTTAAAATTATTATTTGAAATAAAAAATATTCATCTGTTTCATCAATTGTATTTATCGTTAAAAATATTATTTTAATTATATCATATACATCAACACAATTTTATGAAGTTATATGAATACATAGTATTGTTTATTTCAAATTAATAGGTTTTGTAAAAATATTGCAATTTTATTAATTTTTTTTTCCCTGAAACATCCAATAACGTAGTCTGCAGTTATCTATGGTTTTCTATCCAAGTTCTGTTTTAATGTATTATGTTATTCACTCTGTGGAGTTTAATTTCGCTAACAACTTCAACATTTTTAATTAATGCCAAGTGCCAAAATTTAGATAAAAGTACAATAAAATTTATTTTTAGAAAAATGAGAAAAATAGATAGTATGCTATTCAGAATTATCAATCTGTAAAATATGTAATAAAGTTTATTGTCAGTGATTTTATACCAGTGAGCACTAATTGAATACGGCTTTATAGGGAGTAACCCATCCAAAGTATGAAATGTACAATCAATAAATTATTGATGCTTGTTAGTATGTTCCCTGCATTTGCATTTAGTTTTAGAGCCCTTGCGATTTTATAAAATTCTTTGTAGAATATAAGTCACAATAAGTAAACAGTAATTAAAATTATCAATATAATAAACAAATATTTGTTGTTTAATTAGCGCTTATCAGTCGTTATGAGCGGATGATGTAAATATATTTTTTATTTGTCTCAGAGTTGAAAGCTGTGTCGTTCAAGTGCAGAAAAAATAAGTGTTTTTAAAAATATAATTATTAGAGAGTTTTGGAACTATGCCTATATATGAAAAGCAGAGATGCCCCGGGATATATTGAGCGATAGCCTAGCTGTGTTGCGTATAGTAGAGGTAATTTTTATTTTTTTAACATTTATTAATTAAACTTGTATTAATCAGACCTCATTTTGTGAACAAGGCACTTGTGTGTTTTAAACACAAATCTGAATTAAGATCTCAAATTTTTGTATGTGATGCACAAATTGTTAATAGGTTTTGATAGCCAGCAATATATTATTTTATATTAATATTTAAGTAGATTTCTTATAACATACCAGCATTATATAAGTATAATTATAATAATTTAAGCATGAAGATGAAGAAGACTGGCCACCTGACGATAAGATGTCCTGCAAGCAAGGTACAAAGAAACCAGTGAACGGGAACAAATCTCAGAGTGCTAGCAAGGATGACTGTGCATGTTACTATAATTATGGGTGAGTAAATTACAAATAATGAAGGATGAAGGAAGAATTAGCACAGTGCACCTTGCTTTTCTGATATATTCACATTACTATGGAATTTATAACTTCCAGAAGTGTCTATAGAACATATGCTATACTATGCCAATTCCAATAAATGTAATCCAGAACAATAATGTGGCCTTTTTTATTGGTGTTGGAAAGTAAATTGAATTTTATTCAGGCCAAAATCTACATGAAAGTCCTCAGTTTTAAAACATCTTTAAAATGCTGATAATTGTAATGATAGATAAAATGGCTCTAGTTAAAAGGATTTTTTTAATAATAAAAGTATTTTATACTTATTAACATGTACATAAAAACTAAATAAAAATAAAGATCAAACTTTCATCAACAATTAAGACATTGGAAAAAATAACCAATTTAATCAATAAATTTTCAGTTCAGTGCCTCATTTGTCATTACAACACAGGTATAATGTTGAGCTCATATTATTTAAATTAATATTAGTATTATACCCATAGAGAATGATGTTTAGTCTTAAGTTTGATAAACATGAGACTTGCAGATACATACAATATAGAGAACTACATTGTCTCCTGTATAAGTACTATTATTCCTTGTCACAGTTAAATTGCAATGATGCTGACAAAGGAGGAGCGACATTTATAATTGTGTATCTCGTCAAGATTTCTTATCTTAGAATCTGTAAACACCCACTCCCAAGAACTACAGGAAACCGTAGATTTGTTCACTAAGCATTGATTGCTGTAGCATGAAGTCATGTTTCTATTAACTTTAGTGTACTATAGAATATAGTGAACAATATTGTCTCTTCTGTGTTATAAACCACATTATGGATAAGAAAAAACAGTTAAGTTTTAGATATCAAAAATTGTTCAAAGGATAAGAATAATATTATAAAAATAATATAAATTATTATTTTTTTTTATTATTTATCATCAAACAGTCTTTAATTCTATTTAAATGTTTTTTTATAGATAGATTTTAAGTAATATTGAACACAAATAATATGTCTTGATTTTGTGTAAAAAATAGCATTCTCTACATTTAATTTTTCAATAATCTGTCAATTCATGGATGCTATCTTAAGCAGAACTACTCAATCTTAATTTTATTATGAATCTTTCCTACTCAATGTTCATCAATTGCTAAACGTTCCTCTTTAAGACTCGGCGACACCACCTCCAACCGTCAGAATGACCCAGTGTACCAGTACAAAACAAACAGCCTCCCCGCAGCCAGCGGAATCTCGCAGAACTGGGACAACCTGGTCTGCTCAGCGTTAAGAATATCCCCGGAGGACATAGCTAACCAGCTGTCACTGCTGGACTTGCCGTGCTTCAAGGCTATACGGCCAGAGGAGCTGGTGAACTGTGGATGGACTAAATTGAATAAAGCCACGGTGGCACCTAATGTTGTGGCGTTCACTAAACGGTTTAATAGGGTGAGTGTTGTATTTATTTGTGTGCATTGTATGTTAAAATAGGGCTATGAATGAAAGCAAGATACTATACAAACGGGTTATTTATTTTATTAAAGTACTTTTATAGTAATAAAAAAAGGGTGTAACTTAAGTATTGCATTGGTCAAAAATCTTACATTGCTCTACTTATATGTAAATATAGCCAGTAAAATACAAATATTTACATATATTTTTTTAAAATTTTTTTATATGATGGTCATATATTTGTGGCTCCATACTGACGAAATGTTTAAATAATGAAATGTGCTTAGTTCGACACCCAAATGTGAAAAAATATTATCTCCCAAATAATTTTTAAAGGCCCCTGATAATTAAGTCAAATATTAGTAGATGAAACTGTTTATAAATAATACATTTTCTAACGTATTTTTAATAGAAAAGATAAATATTGAATAACAATGCTGTTCATAAGAAATAAAAACCTGATTTGAATATGAAGTCATAACAATAGATTCTAGATTGTATCTAGTTTAGATATCAGATAGTCATATGAACTAAGGAATGAGGATGGACCTCATAAGTACCTCTTATTAACACAATGTTTATTTCTTCTGTATTATCTATACTAATACTAGCTGTGCTCCGCGGCTTCACCCGCATATATAGCCCGATCCCGTGGGATTTCCGGGATTAAAAGTATCCTAAGTCATTCTCCTGGTCCTAAGCCTTTTGCCTACGAATTTTCAGCTAAATCGGTTCAGCCGTTCTTGAGTTATAGTGGAGTAACTAACACGACTTTATTTT
>LQNK01000462.1:885985-903431 GCA_001586405.1 Phoebis sennae | reverse complement strand
ATTTTAACCATGGTTTTGGTATCTATAGAACATACATATTGCATACCAATTACTCTTTTTGAAAAATATTCAATGTACAGAAATGGTTCGGTTACTCTTTTATTATATGTATAGATTGTGCTTCTTGAAAAGGAAAAAAAAATGTAAAGAAAATAGTAAAGTCAACAATTTTACTTTTCTCTGTTATATAAGTTACGTTAAAAAATGGCGGTACGAAGGTGGTCGGGTCAGCTGAGGAATACATTGTTCAGTATAATGTAAACCCATTTGAATAAAAAGTATGAAATTTAAATCTAGACTGTTCAGTGCATAAATTCAAGGGTATGTCTACACGGTGTTTTAATACATGTGTCGTACGTTTGATATCGTTTCAATTATTTGCAAAATATATTACTTAAAACACTAGTTAATTTGACATATTTAGCACATGAGTATAATAATTTTAAATCTAATCTGCAGAATCAATGTAGCAAACCCTTACCACGGGATTTTTAATCATCTTTCTAAAATGTTATAATCATAATGTAACTATCTATATTGTGGGTGGGGGTTCTTCTAAAGTGCCTTTTTACCAACTTTTTACATTTAGTGAAACTGAAATTGATATAAATGCATCATCTTTTCAAATGTTCAAAAAATAAGTTTTTAACTTTATTATTTAAATAGCTTTTTAGTGTGTTTTGTAACAATATTAATTAGTAAAGCTGTGCCAACATTTAAGTTAGATACATAAGTCGCGATTATAATTTAATCTAAATCTAATTTAGCAATAAGACCTATGTATCTAGTTGGTAAGCCTAAATAAATAAAAATGTTGTCTGGAAGAAATTGCTCTAGGCAATAAGACCGCCTTTTGCACACTTATAAATTAAGAAAGACATTTTTGTAACTTTATTTTTATTAAGTGCAATAAAGGATGAAAATAAAATAAAATAAATAAAATCAACTCGAATTTCGAATTTCAATTGGGGACGGATCTTTTTTAAATAAATGAACGTAAAATTGTACGCAATCGGATATCTATTATTGAAATGTATTTATAGTTCCTGGAAGAGATAAGCAAGTTATGCGTGTTTGTGTTCGTTATCGATGAGGGTGCATATCTATGTATTGCTTTTTATTTGCTTCTGTACTTGTCGGTACAAGGAGTTTGGTTACGTTTTAAGTTTTAAGACTTGAATTGGATGATAAATATGGTTATAATGTAAATATTACGGGAATTAAAATAAACGTTAATGTCTAAATTCTATTTGTTGAATATTTAGTATTTAGTTTTATTAAAGTAAAAAACCGCATTTAATCCGTAAATATCACGTTTTTTTTTTCAGATTAATTTCTTGCGTTTTTAAATTACTATTTAATGTTGTATTAAAGCTTTATATCTGGTACTAGATCATCTGATAATCATGGACCCGCGTGAGAGATAGTGATTTCTTTTGATTTGAGAATGAATTCGAACTTCCCAGGAAAATATGTGCCTGTGCCTCCCCTATACCCCACTAATCTAGTCTAGTGACAATCACAGGTCACACAATCTAGTCTAGGACAATCCAAGAAGAACATTTTTGTAGTATCAACAAAAATTAAAAATAAATAATTTGGAATATTCTTTATATTATGCAATTTTTTTTTATTTTGCGAGGTTTATATGTCTGTATTGTTCTAGGTATATTCCTAACGGACCTAGTGTACATAGACATGGCCCATCCCGCGGGTTCACCGCATCGAGCCACCAAAATGGCCGTCGTATTGAAGGCCTTAGAACGATACCAGACGTCGGAGTATGATATAGCACCGGTGACGCATGTGGCCAACTTCCTGAATAGCGTGCGGTATATTGAGGAGCTCCAGAAGTTTCTAGAAGACGATCAGTATAAGTGAGTTTGCACCTTATGTTCTAGTGATTAAGCTTTATTTTCCCTTGTCAACGATACCAGACGTCGGAGTATGATACAGCACCAGTGACGTAAATGGCCAATTCTGTGCGGTTTAAAGATATGTTATGTTTAAATTTGTCTTCTGTTTTTGAGTTGTAAAGTAAGACTGCTTTTCCTTAGCCCCAAATAAATTAAATCTTATATAATATCTCATAAGATAAACCATTTAAAAGTCTTTACACACACTGAGAGAGAGAGAGACAGGGAGGAAAGGAGAGAGAGAGAGATAGAGCGAAGAGTTTTAAGAGGATCAAGTGCATTTTTTAAATTTTTATTATTAAAAACAACAGAAGTTACCAGATAGAAGAGAAGTTACCAACAGAAGTTATCAGAAGATACAAACCACTAAGGTATTTCAATATAATTTATTTTATAATTAAATTCCAGGTTATCTCTAAAACTGGAGCCGCCCTCGCCCGTCGGCAGCTGTTCAGGGTCGAAAGAGTCGATAAAGGAGACGGGGGCGAGCCCATTCACGCTGTCCCCCTCCCACCGGCTGGGGTCCGGCTCGCTGCGGGTGCAGGGCACGTACGCGCAGGGCAAGTTCGTCCCGACGCACAGGAAGTGCAGATCGCTCGGATCTAAGTATGTTTTTTTTTTTTTTAATTTTTTTTTTATACTGCGGATGCTCATTTTCTTTAACGATTAGTAGATTTAAGTATTTCTAAGTAAAGGTCTTGATTATTATACTTGAAACTGATTAAATAAATTTGGGAAGAGTTTATGAAAATGTGTATACTACTTTAGTAATCAGTTTTCTTTTAATTGAAATAAATTTAAGACATATATGTTCCGATGAATTGTTTTAAAAAAAAGTTGTTATAGGGGGTGGTATTTGAAAATGATTTTATGTCGAATTGAGTTGTACTTGAATATGGTCCAACACTACCGAGACGATTTCAATATACAATTAGAATTAAATAACAGAGTGAAGTAAAAAAATGTGACATTTCTAAATATTGTTTTAAACTTTTCTTTTGCACACAGTCCCGTCAATTTCAGTTGTTTGTTTGAAGGGTAAGGATTATTCGGGATAGCTAAATGTGTACATTGACCATTTTGCTCATACTCTAACGTTACTCATATGTCATTAGTGTTAATAAATGTGTGGCGTGTCTCTTGTCGTATGTCCAAATTCTCTATTGACGCTTAACTTTGAGGAATGCTTTAATATAAATCTGTCGGCTTTCATGAAAGTTCCTCAAAGTTGAGTACCGTTTCGGTATTTGGACGTTATTCTTTAGCCCAAATATATGAGACTTGAGGGTTTTTTTTGCAATTTTTTCTTGAAAACATGATGGATGATGTTATTTATTGTTATATATTAGAAAACAAAAACAACCGATTGTTTTACAAGTGTTGAAGTTTGATGAATTTGGCAGTTATTTAAAAAAAATAAATTTATATTTTAATAGTAAGAAAATATAAAATAATTACAACTATGGATAGATAATATAATACTTTTTTATATAGTCTACATATGTTTGGTCGAATATATGTTCTAATCTTTTGGTCCTCTCGTTATTTGTTGTTAGTAATCTTTAGAACCGAGACATAATCATAATATTTTTGTACGGTTGTTTTCACAAAATATGGCTTTGGTAATATTTTTTAACAAATAAAAAATATTTGTGAAGTTTTACCAAAAATTACTATGTACTACTACACAAATGTTGTTATAGATTTTGAGCCTTCTATTTCATAAAATTAGTTTTTGCGTATTATGTATACCACACTCTTCATATTGTTTATGAAATAATAAACAAATAAAGCAAAAGGTTTTTATTCAATAAGTAAAATAAAAAAAATGTCTATTTAAAAAAAGAAATAATAGACGAACAAAAAAAAAATTTGTAGTCAATAAGTAAAAAAAAAATCCATTTAAAAAAGTAGCCATTTGAAAGAAATTAACCGTACAATTTGTCCGTCGACAACCGACTAGGTTTCGTAGCGCGAGTTTGCCGCGAAATTTTCACAAGGTCAATTTCGGTGTTGGGTGAGTCGAACATGGTATTAGCCTGTGTATTGGTGTTAGTGTTGGATAGATGCGGGGTTGGAAATGCGATGCGGCGCCAAATACTAATTTTTTGTGACTGACTATTCTGTAAAATATTATATGTACATAAAAAAATTACCGGGTTTTTTCGGGCATGCGGGTTTTCATCGAAATAGTATATAAAGCATATGGATTACTAGTAAATAATTTCTGGTTTATATCTGAGAGTAAGAAAAAATTGGCCTTTTGCACTTGTTTTGCAAAAAAAAACTTAACACAATTTAAAAAAAAACAATTTTTTTATATAAATGTCACCTTGAATTGTATTGAAACCTATTATTACATATCTATATATGATATTATAAAATTTCTGTATTCATTGTACACTTTTAATATAATTTGCGTTTACAATAAGCACATTCCATGTATGTTTTTCGTTGTTTTTTTTCTATCGTCTTCGAGGTTATATTAGTTTTTGGCGCCAATTCCATCGCTTTTTTAATTCTCGAGAGTAAAGCATGCTTGCCTTTTGGGCGTATCGACTCCAACGAACAGTAATATAGAATATGGGTTAGCACGGCTTACAAATTCACAATATAATTTGTAAATAATAGGTTTGCTTTGCATTGTACAAAATAATGAAATAATCTGCTAGGGGTTTGTTTTTTTATGAGTTGGCTTAAAGCATAAATATTATAGTAATTATATTACGTTATGTATTTGCGGCTTGTAAGCAATCAAGTAAATTGGTACTGAAATTATATCGTATTTCGCTTTAAATTGATAGTTAAATTATTTTTATTTTGAGCCTGCTGTGTCCCATTATTGTTCTGTTTGGGCAATCGTGGACCACTTTAAATTAAATAATAAATAATTAAGTGATAAAATGGTTTTGTATTTTTAAAAGCTTAAATAAAATATTAAACGACACATAGATAACATGAAAATATGGTTATGTCTTGTGGTCGAATAACATGTTACTAGTAATTGTGCATGGTTTTATAGTGGTATGATTTAACTCGTATATCTGTGTAGTAGATATTCATGACTTTGTATATCATAGTAGATTTTGTTGCTTTATTTAAAATTGTAGATAACATACAGTTATTTATAAGTTTGATGGTGAGATCACTTAAAATACGTGGTGGAATTAAATGCGGGAAATGTCATTTTGACAAGTATAGATATAATAATATTTTTTTTCTAAATTAAATTTATTTAGCGGTTTTCACCAATACCGCGCTATAGTTTTAACATGTCGACATAGAATCGGTTGCAGAATTAGTGATCAATTATTATGTATGTATATGTTATTATATATTTTATGAAATTATTTTCTTCTTCTGAGTAAACAGTTATGTTGTCCTACAACAACAAAGGTACATGACATTCACACAAACAATTTAATAATATATGTTATTGATTTTTGTGTTAGGTACTTAAACCATGAAAGAGCTTGTATAGCTTAACTGTAAATTATTACGCTGTATATATCAACGCATGTTTTGCCTGAATGCATGTCAATTCACCTCCAATAATTTGTTAAAGTTACCCTACAACATTTTACTGACTTAGTTCTATTTGACTAAAATCTTATATATAGAGCATAGTCCTTGGGTAAAGGTAGAAATTAAATCAGATACAAAAAATTATGGCCTAGATTCAAGTCTTAAATGAGTTTGAAGTTTGAGGCCAGATAATTATTTTTTTTGTGTTTAACACTTAGTTAAACGATAAGTTGTGTCTTACACTTAATATAAATTATTCGTCTGAGTCATATACTTTTGAAAGAAACGGTCGTGATTTTGGTTTGAATGACGTTAAAGACTTTGCAATCTACCTCCATTTAGGTAGCATTAATGTATCTATTTATGTACTTGATAGACTGTATTGTCACTTCTTGATGGAATTTTATAAAATTTATAGAATTAAAGTTTTTTTCACACTATTTCCACGTTTATTAAGAAAGAAGGGAAGAAAGAGAAAGCTTATTTGACATAAAGACATAACACAATACATTTATGATAACAATAATAAAAAAAAAACTTTATTTAATTTACGACCGGTTTCGGACGATCATCATCAGGTATTTATGGCTAACATTTATTTCTAGTATCAGTATATTAATGTTTGTTTCTCTCGCAGTATATTTGGCAAGGGGCATACAGACGACAAGGACAGCAAGACGCCGGCCGGCTCGGTGAACCTGCTCGACGATACTCTGCTCGAGTCGCCGAGCTCTATGGTCGATAAGATGTCGGAGTCGTTGCCTTTTAGGTGAAGACAATTTAGATTACTAAGAAAAAATAATGTCTTGAACCTTTAAATGATCATCCCCCATTATAGATAGTGTCATTCACGAATTTTTGAATTTGGAAACATTTTACTATGGTCGCAATACTTTGTCTTGATTAGTCTATTTATTTTAGTGTGCGTGTGCACACTTGAGTAATGAGTGTGTACCTATAAAACTTCACACTTGTTGTAGCTTGCATACATATACTGTCAACGATTGAGAATAATATTGGGGCGCATCTTCGTGGATGAATTTATCTATACTATTATAGATATGATGTTCAATTTCTTATATTGCGTTGGATGTCAGGTTATATTAATTAGGGTGAAATTATATTTCAAAAATTAACATATTCTTGCCTGAAAATTTAAACTTTTATTATGATATCCTACTTGAATTTATGGTCAAAACTATACCAATGTCTAATAAAGTAGGTCTTCAAAACAGAAAAAAGAAAGTTTCAAGATAATTCTATCCTCAAAACTATTTTAAATCATCAATATTATTATGAAATGTTAGAATTAAGTAGTGATGTGTTAATCTGCCCACAAAGAACACAATATCAAAATGTCTTCCTTAATAGAGACTATAAAAACAGTGTCAATGGACAAGTTTAGTTTTACTCTAGTTAGCAGTTTAAGCTAAAATAAAATTACTTGTTAGTCTTAAGGCTAGATTGTAATCTTTATAGGGCATTAGCTTTATATTATGTTAGTGGTCTATAAATATTAAAAAAAATCAATATTATTAAGTTTCAAACGTTATAACTCTTTTATACAGCGATCTCTCAACGGCTGAATCGATAGGCTGCGACTACCAGAGCTACGTGCGCCGGAAGACAATAGTGAAAGACGGGAGGAAGATATCACTTTCGTCCTGGCAGAGGTACTGGCTGCAGATCACCGCCAACATCATGATTTTCTTCGCTTCCAAGTCTTTTAAAGGGTGAGAAAACTTATATATTTTTTTTCCTATAACGAACCAAGTAGTGGTTGGAATCATCATTTTAATTGCGATATAGCCATGTTGGCTAATAAGCAATTTTTTCGACTTAAATTTCTAATAAAAGTTTTTGTTAGAAATTTAATGACATATTTCTTATTGTCCATAATAAATGAAAGACATATTGTAGAAGTAGCGCTTTAATAAGGCCTGCATTCCCATCCCATTCCCCTCCCATCCTGTTCTACTCCTCTTCCAATTTTCCATCATTGATCCTCCCTTTTCTTCGAGTTTCGTAGACTTCGGTCAGTCACTTAACATCGGATGTACCGCTTGTCTGCTATAACATAAAAAAATGTGCATTAATCTAGTTTGTGTTTCGTCACATTGTGTATTATTGTGGAGTTAAATAAATAACTTTGTCCTTGTCTTTTAGTTAAGAGAATTTGGTGAATTGTATTTCAAAGAATTTCTTAGTTTCCATTTATTGGAATGTTTGATTTTTTTATGAATTTGCTATCAAAATGTAATGACACTTATTTCTGTGTGTATAGAGCAAAACATTTCAACAATTTTATTTATATATTCTTAAGCAACTTATTTTAATTAATTTTGTTGTTCCACAGAACAACGAGAAGCGACTTCAGCAAAGAGAAGTGCAAAGTGCTAACACTTCACGCCGGCTGGCGAGCCGTGTGGCTGGAAACGGAAGCAAGCGACGCCTTCCAACTTGTGGATCAACACGCGCACACTATCTACAAGTTTAAGTGAGTTTTAAAAAGGGTTACAGCAATTTTTAATATAAACATTTTAAATGACACCATTATTAAGTTAAGTGTAAAGTGATACGACCAAGTGACGCCACCCACGTCTTAGTACATGAAAATTTTTATTTTTAGTTTTAGTAATATTTTTTGTGAAAAGTTTTTAATTGATAAAACTTTGTCCATTTTTTTCCATTAACATTATAATCTCCTAACATTATAATCACTATAATTAATTTCTAAATTTTCATGAATACGAACTTACTTTATTGTTCAGTTATTTATTATTTGAATTTTTGTCACTTCTAAGGTAAATAATGATTTCATTTTGTCCACAGAACCGGGTCGGAGGTGACAGCAAAGCAATGGGTGTCGAAGATCAACAGCGTCACAAACAAAATGGTGCAGCCGCTGCCGGCGAACCTCATGTCGTTCGAGTAGCGTACGTACGAGTAGAATACATGTACAAACATACGAATTTCGGCCTTACTATGTAGTTATATTGTCCGTTAAAGTACACGAGGGGTCTCGTTCGGTGGGTATAGTATTTGCACGTGCTAATCAAAATGATATTAAAGTTTGGTGAAAAATACGCATTTTAAACCTTACTACGTATTTAAGTACATTCGAAGGGTCTCGTTCGATGGGAACGTATAGTATTTGTACGTGCAAATTAGAAATGATATAAAAGTTGGGCAAAAATACGTACTTCGAGCCTTATTATGTATGTAAATATCCGCTAAAGGAAACGTTGACCGGTCTCATTCGGTGGGAACGTATAGTACATGTCTGGAATACAAAATTGTATGAAACAGTTGTTCATTAATACGAATTTTGAACCTTACACTATATGAAATCGACGTGTTTGAAATATTTGTAGAAGAACTCTCATCAACGAATAGTATATTTTTAATAAAACCAGTACAAGTCACTTTTGAGTGTATTTTACACGATAGTTTTTTTACATTGAAAGATACATAAAATATAATACAAAAAAGGATAAAGGCTCCATCATACAGGCGTGTTATTATAGGTCGGTAATATTGCATGCGTTTTGCGGTGTTATGGAGTTACACAGTGTGATAATAACACCACAAGAAGTAGTTACGTTTCTCCGACCTGCGATATTCCGAAAATAGTTCTAGAATGTTTTGTATCAGGACTCCAAACCTTAGTACTTGTATGACGTTTGGTTTTAACTACAGTTTGAAAGCATTAACGCAACACCGCATTCGATATTTTCGACGTATAATAATGCGCCTGTGTGGGAGAGCCTTAACGTGTTCTCACTCTTAAAGTTGTACGTAAGTTTTATGTTTGATGTAATAAGCAATAAAATTGTACATTGACGATGTATCTATAGCAATTTCTAAAAATATTTGCTTAATTTCACGATATTCATAAATAAACATGAAAAACGCCCATTACTTATTTGTAGTGTTGAATATTTTAAATGATAGTTTTTTTGACATAAAAAATAAAAATTTAGGAGTCATTTGTGAGGCGATGTTAAGATGTTCCGTAAACCACTCGATAATTGGCACTAATTTAGACGTGTACTTAACACGTGTCTAACACGAAGACGCTTGGATTAGACAATAAATCTTCATCGAGCGTTGAATTTGTATAAATATATATACAGGGTGGAATCTAATGCCAGTAGGGATAGTACTCATAACACTGCAGATAGAAAAATTTACTCGAAGATAACATTTCCTTATTTTCGAATAGAGAATGCATTCAATGATTTTCGAAAATTCGCTTGCTAGGCCCGGGAATCCAACTGACTGAAATCATTTATAACTACACTCTTTGCTTTTATAGCATCAATTGCTAGTGACAACTTTAAGGATGAAATATCTTCTACATACATGTTATATAATGTAGTATGTACATTCTTCTATAAATACATGTTATATAAAGTAGCTCAAACATTTTTAGGCTATCTCAACACATAGTTATATCGCATTTAAGAATTTTTTTAGAAAGAGTTACGGAAATCTTTGAAAGCATTTTTCTTTCTAATGAAAAATGACGGAATGTTTTTTTCGAGTTAAATTTTCTATCTACCGTACTAAAAGTACTTTCCCTCCAGACGGTATTACAAAATTCCACTCTGTATATAAAATTCCTATCGATTTCACAATTTATTCATATACGCGTGTAGTTATTTAATTTTTCAAGAGGCTTAAAACTAGGTTATAAGTGCAAATGTGTTCTGAATCTCAGACTGCATTAGTTCGCGGTGCGCCCGCGAGATGGCGTTGTCTACAATTACCTTAAAAACCTTTTTTCTATTACTAGTGTATGTTTGCGTGTGAGAACGTCAGAAATTTATATGCTTGCCAAAAAATTATAATGTCGCATGAAAATTAGGAGTACAAGTGAATTTGTACCTTATGTTTATGTATCGTTAAGTTACTTTTGTTTATATTCCAAATATTCTTTAATTCTTTCGTGAATAGTTGTTTTTTTTATATTATTTTCTTGTATAGATATGTTTACTTTGAGTGTACTGTCACAAATTTAGTGTAAACAAGTCGAAAGTTCGATTGTCTTGCTGATCTGAAAATATTAGGAAAGGATCTTTTTTGCCTTTTAAAAAAGAATGAGTCGTCCATAAATCCTATACAATAATTATTGACTGAGGCTATGTTAGACTTATTTAAAAGTTTGAATTTAATTTTTTTTTGGACTTATTTAATTAATTTTACATGGCTCTTTATTCTCTTCATCTCTTTATGAAATTAACGGGTTTTTTTTAAATAAGACTTCATAATGTTGCTCTGAATTACAAAAAAAGTATCGAATGCCTGCTTGACTATTTTCTTTATAAACAAACAATTCTTACTTTAAATAATAAACTTAAAGTGTATACATAGAAGCAATACAGAGTCTATTGTGTTCATAGTTCATATTTATAACGAACAAGCTATTGTAGTGTCAAGCGTACTTAACACGTAGTTTTAGTGAGACACTTTGACACTAACGACTAGAAAGTACACATGCTTTGAATGCATATTTTGTTCGATACAAATCGTATGGTGTTATTTTGTTTTTTTTTTTATTTGTTATGTTAATCCTTTAGTGCTAGTGTTCGTAATGAAATTAATTTAAAATCAACTCTAAGGAGTTGGTTTTAAGTTAGTTTTGGTATGACACGTTATACTCAACTCGAATGTTTTTTTTATTTAATAAATCATATATTTTTGTATCATTTTATTTTTGTTTTCTCTTTACCTTCCCGTCTCGTTCTTTATTTTGTTTTTTTTAGATTTTATAATAGGAAGGATCGTTATTGATAATTTTGAAAGGAATGGCCTAAAATATCAAGAAATATTAATAATTAATGTTTTTCTTCCATTTCTAAGTGAATTCAATTTCAGATTAAGCAAGTAAGCTTGGATAGACTAATGTTATGAAACTTCTATATTACAAGAAATTTTAGTAATATCGTAACCAGAGGAGTATTACCGTGGCCTGTCTTACATCAAGGTGGTTTACGTTCAATACAGTCTTTAACATAAGGGCATACGGGGCCAGTTTCCCATCCTCAGAACCTCGAAGGACATACAATTTCTCTCACATTTAATATCAAAATATTTTGGTCGGGCGCATAATTTTCTCGTTGCCCGAAAGATCATTTTCAGATTTATTCGAATCAATATAATAATTTGATCCGATACCAGACATTTACTTGAATTTATAATCTAGAGTCTTTAATGTCTATTTACAAGCTACATTTTTTCAACATTAATGACATTGTATTTCAATAATATATTTGATTACCCATAAAAAAGTAGGTACATAATAATGAAATGAATATGGACTTTTTAATTTCCGAAATAGATTTTATTTTTTTATATTAATAAAATAACTGTATAGCTCAATTGTTTTGGAGAAAGGGCCCTAAATTCTGGTGTGCCTAGGGCCCAGCATGATCTAAGACGGCCCTGGTTATGTATCACGTGCACATTTATAAGAATTTAAACGCCACCAAGAGACGGCAGCACTGGGGGTGTCATTGCATTTGAATTTTATCCCAATTCATAAAGTTATTGATATTCCTTTAAAAAACGGCTAAATTTACTATTGTTGTAAAATGTTGGAATCGTCCAATCGGGTCTATTATTATAATCAATGGCAACGTGTTCTATGAGGATAGAAATAGGACTTTTAAGATTTTACCGTTTTCACTAAGTCTATTCCTTTTAAATATTTCAACCTTAAAAAATTTCACTGCAGATAATATAAAATGTAGCTTCTGCCTGCGACTACATTAAATTCCATTTCCAATCCGAGTTCCATAGATCAATTTAAATTGTCCTATCACATAATCTAGCCAATAGCCTATCTGTATATAACTTTTATCAAAATCCATTCAGTAATTACGGCTTGATACATAAACATCCACCTTGTAAGGGATTAAAAATCATTACGATTTCTATAATAAAACTCCTACCTTAAAGGCAGGCAACGAACCCATGAGCCTTCATTACTTGTGGGAGCTTACATACGGCGTTGATCACTTAACAAAAAGTACAAACTCAAATTCAACGTCCAACTGAAGCAAAATAAAGGCTTCTCGAATATTCGATTTCATTTTAAATTCATATCGAAAATGGAATTTATTACACAACTTTTAATGGATACCGGTCGAATGGAAATAATTGAAAAGTCATAGTTTGAAAGAGTTTGCGTAAGTTAAATGGAAAGACTAAATAGAGCTGAAAGAATACAGCATATTGGATTAATTCAACTTCGAATTGAGGTGAAATACGATCTTAATGGATTGCGATTTGCAATCCATATTTATTCATTGGTGAGCATGCTGTTTGTTAGACAAGCCTAATGTTTTAAAAACAAAAAAATAATGGGGCCAACACACTGTGGGTTGGTTGCCCGGAGGCCTGTATTCCCATCCCATACCTCTGTCATCCTATTCTACTCCTCTCCCAACTTCTTATCATTAAACTATAACCTTACTTGCAATGTATAAAAAAGGTTGATGCACTGGGTGAGACGAGTGGTACTACTGACTGCTGTACGAATACTCTTTGTTAAATGCAATGTGCGAGTTATATATTATTCGCACATCACAACAGCTTCCTTCAATCCGGCAAGTCATCTGCAACCCTTTAATGTTGTAGATGTTCATGACCTGCGGTCAGTCACTTAACATCAGGTAAACTGTATCTTACTATACTATAAAAAAGATTACGATATTTCATTAACAATAACCCATTTAAGCAATAGTAGCCATACATTTCTATTAAACAATCAAATAATTTTCATCTACGTATACAAATTAACTCCATTTAACTACCATATTCCGGAATACACAAATGTGTAAAGCTGTTTGATTTTCCAACCTAGCCAACACCGCTTTGACTAAATATTTGCTATTGGCAGTATTTGATTCCAGTTGCATTTTCCTGTAGAGCCGTATGTAGGTGACCTCGTATGCTGGGTTTAACAATGCACGCTTGAAAGCGCTTTGCGTTAAATACTGAGATATTAGTGTGAAAATATATTTTGCTGTAATTTTAACCATTAATATTCTATTAGTATTTAGTTTGGTTGTAATGAATAGGCTCAAAAACTATTGGACCAATTTTAAAAATTCTTCACCATTCGAAAGCTACATTATCCACGAATAACAAAGGCTATATTTTATAGGCAATATATAACATATTCTGCGGGAGCGAAGGCGTTCGGATCAGCTAGTTATTAATATATTAGTATCTAGATTGATTAATTAGTAGTACATACAAGAAACAATTATAAATTCTATAATACTTTCATTCACGAATAAGCTAGTTTTCAATATTTTTATACCTTCAGAATGTCTAGGCTTGAGAATAGAGACGTGGCAAAACATGCTATATAAATATTTTTATTCCGTAGCATAATATTTGCAGGACGTGTATCCTAAAAAAATACATGATTCTGCTGTAAAAGCGAAAGGCTGTATATGCTCTACACCGCCAATGTATATTATGTAGTTCTCTTTTGTATCCCAATGCAATGTATAAACCCTTGTATTGTAAAATGTACACTATATTGTTATTGTTGACTTTTCCAACAATACACGCGATACAAAATACATTGCAAATAAATAACGCAAAGTTTTCTGTATTGCGTATATTAATGCCCTGGATGCTTCCCATTATTCCTGGAAAGGCATTTCATCTGGAATTTCACGCGTTTGTAGCTCGGGGTTGGCTTTCCTCTAGGGACTGTGGATGACCTATTTTTCCAACACAGACACGGTTTAATATTATCTTTGTTTGATTTTTAAAAAGTCCTTGTAAGGGATTAAAAATGTAGATCTTTTTAATTGGACAACGTGATCTATAATAAATGAGAAAAGTTAAAAAAATGTAGAAGGATACTTTACCTTTTATACTGTAATTGGAAAAAAAACCGTGTCTTAAATACAAAACACAATCTATCAGCCTAACTATTGTTAGGTATGTATAGAATGATTACGCGTTATTTGATAACTTCTCCAAATTTTCTTTTCCATTTCCATTATTGTGTTAAAATATGGCAAACTTTTCTTTTACTTGGTACATAAAGGTCACGTAATGTACTTTCGTAACGTCGAAGCTAAAATGTTTACAAACTCAGAATATTTAGTAGCAAGTCCTAGCAATTGTACATAAAGGACACGTAATGTACTTAGGAATCGTATTTAATCTATCATACAATTACTTCTCACGTGAAACTCGAAGCTAAAATGTTGACAAATTCATAATAATTAGTAGCAAGCCGTAGCAATTGTACATAAAGGACACGTAATGTAATTTGGGGGCGTTTAAACTACCATATAATTCTCATGTGAAAGTCGAAACTGAAAATCTCACAAATTCAGAATATTTAGTAGCAATTCGTAGCAATCGAATCGGCTCAATATAAATTGTATCGCTTGGTAAGAAGCAAATCCAATCACAGTTCTGGTCGTTGGATGCCGCTGCGGTAGGTCAGGGAACTTTGTATAAAGGAGATTACGTTTTAAGCGCACATTTAATTTTGTTTGTATTTGAGCTTTTAAGGGATCTTTCTCTTTTGGATAAATTGATTTATGAAATTAGGGAAATAAAAAAGTATTAAAAAAAACATTTGCCAGATATTTTTTTGCCGATTTGCTGATTGCCTGTGTATATTTATTTTTTGTGTTTTTTTTTATTTGGCGAACTGAAAATCTATAAACGTAATAATAAAAAGAGTTCAAGACCGTAGAGCAAGACGGTTGATTGGATTATTCAATTTCAGATCTTCGTAAAAATCTTCATTGTAATAAATTGTTTTGAATTAGTAATTACTCGAGTTTCTTGTCAGTTCTCACTGGACACTGAAAAACCGCTGTGCTGTTGTTGGTTAATAAAAAAGCGCATCTAGACGTTCTGAAAGCACTTCGAATATTCAAAGAATTAGGACCATTTTTGGGAAGGTCTGTGAGGCAAGCTGAAAACTTGTATGTTGCCTCTCCAATTATGCCCTGACCTGAAACTGTAGTGGGACTTTTTTAAACCTGGCAGGTAAAAAGGCCCACCACATTATGCAGGCAATATGATAACTTGCTACTTTTAATACCCTGTTAAAATTACAAGTGGCATCAAATACATTTAAATATAATTATTTATGTTTTTGTAAAATATTTTTGAACGCGCCGCGCCGGCACCAACGAATGGCAATGTCAAATACCCGGCAATGTTAAAAATAAAATTCTTTAGCTTATTTTTTTTCTATACTTTAAACTAAACTATAACACTTTAATAATTGCACATTGCCTCACACATTAGTCACAAAAAAATTTATTCTTATAATTTTCGGGGTTAATTTAGATTTAGCCCTGTTACTCACTAACCAGAGCAGTTCTGTTCAATCCGCAGTTCCACGTTGGGGTATAATAAAAGAGGCATCAGAAAAGTTTTCGGCTTTTAAAAATTTTAAATTTAACTTCGACTTTGTTCATATTCACGCTTCGCTTCATTTCGTCATACTCGGGTCGTATTATTTAAGGATAATACTTATAGACTAAAAGTATTATTTAAGCAAAATTTCTAAGCTCTTAGTCTGTATATGCCTGAGTTACAGTTTTTAAGAAATAGGAATATAGGTTACACCCCCATTTCAAGACGTAAAAAGATTGTAAATATCTTGAATTAGGTAAATGTAAGGTTAGTAATATTTAAAGCAGTTAAGTTTTAAGAATAATATAGTTACAATTTGTTACCAAAATTGCGTTTACAAATCCCTCTCCTCTCCCCCATTTATAAACGTGATAAGCACTAAACCACGTTTGTAAATTATAATAATTATAATATACCAGAAACGTAGCTTACCCGTGTGGCGACGGGTTAGAATACATGTGTCGCCACCCCATTTCTACCCGTGGGTGTCGTAAGAGGCGACAGAGGGTTATTCTGCTGCATAACATCTTCAGCGATAAAAGAGTGGTAGCCGAGCATTGCACAATTGGGCCAAGCTCGCACCGGTGCAATTACCACCTCCCCAGCAGAAGACCGGCGTGAAGCAGTATTGCACTGTGTTTCGTACGGTGAGCGGGTGTCCGGAGGCCTGTATTCCCATCCTATTTCTCTCCCTATCCTACTCTTCTCCCGTCCTGTCCTACTCTTCTCCCAACTTCCTATCATTAATCCTTTCCTTATCCTCGCCCCTCCTTCAAGCTGGCAAGGCATCTCGACACTCTGATGTTGAAGATGTTCATGGGCTGCGGTCAGTCATTTAACATCAGGTGAACCGTATGCCCCGCTTGCCTGCTATATCATAAAAAAAAATTATATAATAAAACTGTATGCAGGTTGAATTTTAGAACTGATAGACACATTTACATTTTTAATAATAGAGAGTTATACCCCTATTTCAAGACGTAAAAACATTGTAAATAGTAATTATAAGGTCATTGTTTATACTCAGGTTAATATTTAAAGACATAACATTTAATACATTTACAATTCGTTACAATAACTTATTCATCTCATAATCTTTCACGTCCTCATGTACATAGTATAATAGTGTGATTAATCTTATTTATAATTTTAAGGATTATACTTTAAGCATAGTATGTATATTTTTGTATAGTTTTTAAGGAAACAAGAGAGTTTAACCCCTATTTCAAGGCGTAAAAAGATTGTAAATAACTCGCATTAAGTAATTGTTAGGTCATAGTTTATCGGCAGGCTAATATTTACATCACATAATATTTAATACATTCTCAATTCGTTGAACTTAATTGCAGTTACAAATTCTCTACATAATAATAATGGCCTGTCTTTCTATCCCATTCCTCTCTCATCCTGTTCTACTCCTCTCCCAGCTTCCTATCATTAATCTCCTTATCCCTTCCTCCAAGCCGGCAAGGCATCTGCGACACTCCTATGTTGCAGATGTTCATGCACTGCGGTCAGTCACTTAACATCAGGTGAACCGCATGTCCCGCTTGCCTGCTTTGACATAAAAAAAAAATAGTAATGGATACTAT
>LQNK01000462.1:845241-884176 GCA_001586405.1 Phoebis sennae | reverse complement strand
TTAAAAATTTTGTCTGAAAAAAAAAACTAATTCTATATATTTACGATATAGCAAATAATGGAACAAATGAAATATATTAAAATATACTTTAAAAGTAATTTTAAAAAATATGTACTTTTCTCGCCACCCGCGTTCCCGTACATGTCCACGCTTGTGGCCTGACAGAAGACCGGCTGGGCGATGTTAAATGACCTTGTATGCATTATCGCAAAAGTATTGAAATGCACGATCTAACGACAACGGTTTCGGGCGGTAAAATTAATTAGATGATTCACTAGATTTTTTTAAAGTTGAACGCATTATCATAGTATTCTGTGCTGAAAGGGTTATAAGTTACGAAATTACAGAGAGAAAAATTCAATGTATGTGTACTTTTACATTGTAACGATTCCAACACTTTACAGCAAATGTGAATACGGATAGATTGAAATGGGAAATGTTCTGTTGGTTTAAAATGAACACCTAAATAGTTGAAAAGTATACCAGCTAGTCGTTCCTGCGAGTTTGTGTGTTGACTTTGTTTATCCATTACATTCAAAATTAAAAACAGTATTTGTTTTATATCTCTGATTATGGCTTATATTTTATTAATTTCTATAACACTGAGGATAAAAGACTACATGGTCACCCATCATTAAACTGACTGCCTAAATATCCTTAACCTTATGAGCATTAATTTTGAATATCTTAAAAATCTTCAATTATTTATGAATTTAATAGCATAGTTACTAAAAATGTAACTAAAATTATTAAACATTTCTCGCATGAATATACCATTTTTGGCTAATAGATATAGTGTTAAAGCAGACGAAAAGCAATATTAGTTTAAGGAACAACCAGGCAACAAAGGACTTATAGGTTTAGTTTGATAACATGTAAGAGAATAATTATGCTATAGAGAGCGCTTAAAGCATCTACAGTTTACGTATAGTCAATTCAGCTGAATCCTTGTTTTATTAACATAAAATAATCTGAATGATTTGCCAGAAAATGATTTCTATAAAAAAAGGAGTTGTTTTACTTATGGACAGTACAATATCCTACTAGGCGTTAGTTCAATGCGTATCTACAATAAATATTAAAACTTGGTTCTGATTCGTTGATTAAAACTATTCGTATCTGTTATACTACTTATGAGATTCCGTCGTTTATAGGAACCGTAAATACCATAGATAATCCGGTATAATACATGTGCATCACATGTATTGCACATCGTAGAAACTTATTTTTTGTCGCATTTTCTTCTGATTTAATATTTGTTATTGAGCGTTGAAAAACTGTATAATGATTGAGTTTGGGGCTGATAATATTCATGCTTCGGTTCATATCTTCATAATCGTGCTATTAATCTGATTTTAAATTTTAAGAATACTTTTAGAGCGTAGAATGTATCATCGTATGCCTCGGTTATAGTTTCTAAGAAATAGGTAGGTATATGAGAGGAACACCCCTATTTCAAGACGTAAAAACATTGTAAATATCGTGCATTAAGTAATTATAAAGTCATAGTTTATTGTTAGTTTAATATATAACGCAAATCACATAACATTTAATAAACTCGTTGAACTATGTGCGGCGACATCTTCTCCTTTTATTAATACTTACACTTTATGTTTGTAAATTATAATAATGGATATTGCTATTTGTAAAGTCTGCCAACATTTCACCAAACAACCAAAATTTTTAAGGAATACAGATTTCAAATCTTGATTTAAAAATTGAAAGCCGTATTCACAAACAATACTTGTGTAAGTAAAATAAAATACTATGCGAAGTTAGATATTTCTCAAGGCGATCCAAATGACAATGCGCCTCTCGAGTACCTACCGTCTTAGAATAGATTTTTGGACCCCTGTGCGTTGTGAGAACCCACAGCATTGTTTGTGAGTACGGGTGTGAGTCTCGATTTGACTTCCAAATTAACGATACATGAACTATGTAATATCAATGGCCCTAATATCAATACATTTGGCCAAATACGCATTTGGCCTTATGAAATAAGCCGATCGACAAACAGAGACAGATTGTTTAAGCTACAGACCGCTTTCTTACTTAAGTGGTAACGCGTTAAAAGACCAGTTTAATCTCCAGTCAAGTCCCAAATAAAAATGTCTCAATCTATCAGGGCACTATAATAGAAATTGATCAGTGAAACAGATTTAACATTCACCCGTTGCCCCAATTCATTCGGGGCAAACGTGGACACGGGGTTTTACTTACAGCCTACAAAAATATTTTTAACATGAATAAATCCGCGAAAGAAACTTATGTATGTAAGGGCTTAACATATCCTTATTATAAGTTATAAATAACGCTTGCCTTATCACAATATATGCTATAATATATATTATAGTCCCAAATGTATGAGAATATTTCATAAATAATTTTAGTGCAAACAAAATGTAGAATTTAGTAACTCACAGTCCTGCGAAATTTATATTCTTTGTTACAAATAATCCTGTATATTATGTAATGTTAAAGAATATGGAAGAGATGTTTTTGTAATGTTTAAATAAAACATGTATTTTATCATTAAATTAATTGCATTTCCAAGCCAATTTAATGCTCACATATTTTTCTATTCATTATGACATTTCACGCATATATCCTCAGCTATTAAGAATAAAATATATATGTAAAACGAGCAATAAAACATACTATTAAGACTTTGTAGAAATCTGAAGAACCCTTCGACTGGTGTTGTATGCAGAAATTATTATACCTAAACAAGATAATTCCGTAATTTTTTAAATTTAAATATTATTATAATACTAAAATAAAGCCACTTATTCTTTCTTTTTTTAAGATATCTATATCTTAGCGCCATCTGTAATTCGAAATATCCCCAAATATTTTTGTATTGAATTTATATGTAGACCGTGCTTATTGGGAGCAATTCATAATTTAAATGATATTTTTATTGATACACTTATAACATTTCAAAATCATAGCTAGGCGAGAGATGAATGTCTATATTTAAAGGTGGGAAATAGTTTAAAGACCTTTTAAAATTAATGCCCAAATACCTATCTCATATCAATTTGAAATGCATATGTTTTGAAAATTATATAAAATTTAAGTTAAATACTGTTATAGATACTAAAAGGCTTACTATTATGAAGCCTAAAGTATATAATTGTCTATTTTCGTTTTATTTCCTTCGTCTACCTAAGATTTTGCTAAAACAGATTATATCAGGTGGCATACCTCTGCGAACATTTATACCAATCATCTATTTTTATAATACTGTTATGGACATTCATAAATTATATTATTAACGCATTCATCATATCCGTACCTGAACTTATAACATATATTTTAAAGGACAACACTAAATAATATCTCAATATCTTGTTAACCAAAAGGAATGTATTTAAATCTTGTTACAGATAACGCAAATATTATGTTTGAAGCATAATAAAATATATGGTCATATTTATTTATATGTAGGACTAAGCACTCAAAATTTGTCAACTTTATCCATTCACAATAAAACGATAAACACGTAAATCGTAACAAATTATAACATACTAATTAAAATATAATACTTCAATATATGTAATAGAAATAGAAATGCCTTACCTACCACCATATAAGCATATAAATAAGACATAAATATGTCTTCTTTATACTACTGTGATGTCAACTTAAATAACAACAACTTAATACTACAGAAGTTACTACATAGGAGATAGATAAAAAGGTCAGTCATAATATTGTTTCAGGTCTGTTTTTCGACGAATCCGTAAATACAATGTATCTAACATTTTCACATTTTTTTAGCTGTTTTAATTGCTACACATTCCAATTGCAGCAGCATTGTTTTCAAAATTCCCGCATTGAATTTCACGTGAGTTCATTTAAACGTTTGACCATCACATTGGTTTAGTTTTAAATATGCGTAGTAGTTTGTAGAAGAGTTACAAGAGGTTCTGGTTTCGATATACGTACGAATATATAATAACATCTTATGGTCCAGTACAAGGACTTACTCTCAGTACAATATATATGTTTTAGGCGGAGCTTCCTGTACTTCGATAAATTTTTACTGAATGTTTTATTTTCTACAAGCTCTAGTGATGGCTTGCGGGATGTACCCTAATTAAAAGCTCTGCAAAACCTTAATAGAGTTAGCAGGATCTATCGGGGTTGAAAACAAAACAAAACTGTATTGTTATTTATTGTAATACCATTGTAAGCAAATTTAGTAGTCTTTTCGTATTGTTTCCTTTATCATTCCATACCATTCAAAGGTTAACTGTGGAAGAAGTTTTATTCTATCGAAAATTTGTATTATTCCCATTTCTAACAATTTCTGTATTGAAGAATGTTTTCATTAGGCACTTATACATTTCCAAATGCTCTCAAACGTAATTTTCGCTGAAATTGGAACATCAGTATCAGACTCGCACTCGGTAATAATTAATGTTAGTATCTATAGGCTCTGACCGCTCCCCATATATTACCGGAAAGCTCGATACCCACAAATCATGTATGCATGGATACCTATTTTCGTCCGAGAGCTGGGACCGTTTTTTGAGTAGGTATTTGAGGCAAGATGAAAACTTGTGTGATGCCTTTCCTATTATACCCCGACATGGTACTACAGACCTGGCTGGTGAAGAAAAAAAATTAAGACAGTCCTGACAATGTTAAAACCTACGTTAGGTTTTAACATTGTCAGGCGCGTTAAAAAATATGTAAAAACATAAGTATATACAACATGTATTTGAGAAGTTGACGTTTTAACTGAGTATTACTTATAGTTAAAACAAAGTATTCTCAAAAAGAAAGGTCTTTATGGTTGGACTTTTCAGCAAATTAATCCTCGATAGATACCAGCTAGGTCTTCAGTCCCATTTCGGCGTATAATAGGAGAGGCATCAGGCAAGTTTTCAGCTTGCCTCAAACACCTTCCCAAAAAATGGCCCTAGCTCTTGGAATATTTGGCTGACGTGCAACGTATTTAGGTGAACCGAGTTTCACTAGAATTTCTAGCCCAATACTCTTTAACACAAGAGTGGTTATCATATCCTTCGGTAAATTCAAAGGCACATTTTCAAGGAGCACCGGTCGAAGGTGCCTATACCTAGAAGATCCATCCATCCATTCAGCCCGATGGCGTCCACTGTTGGATATAGGCCCACCCAAAGAGGGCCAGAGTATGCGGTCCTTAGCCACTGACATCCACCTACTTCCAGCGGCTTTGACTATGTCATCAGTCCATCATGTGGGAGGCCGTCCAACGCTATGCTTTCCTGTTCGAGATAGGTTTCGAAAAACCAAGCTCCTCTTATTTATCCAATGCAATGTTATTGAACAAAGCGGATGAGTAGGGAATAAAAGACAAATATAAAGGAAATATGGATCCCCAAGACCGGCATCTATTCACCTAACGCAGTACATTATCATTGAAAGCGTTAATGTCGGTATTTCGAAGGTAGCAGTCTCTCCGAGCGAGGCAATATTACAATATTAATGATTACCTAGTTGCGTAACGTAACATATACCGTAGTTGTATTTAGGCTATCGAAAATTATTATTAATTCGGCAAAATATTGATTGTCCTTCATCGGGTATTTTTATATGCTCCACAGACAATTAATAGTTTTTCTGTCTACGTGCGTCTGCCCTATACTATAATAATTTTTCGCCAAAAAATAGAACCGACTTCCTACTTTTTTCTACTTTTAAGAGTGACTTAAAAGTAGAAAAAATCACTTTTATTTTATTTTTGTTGAAATCTATACAAAAATACGTGAAAAAAACTTGTTAAATTAAAAATAGATAAAGGCACAATGGGTATGGCTTATTCTGTTGATTTTCGAGGAGTTCCACCAGAAGTTTAAACCAAACTTATATAGGTCTACACTGACACTCTACTCTTTCGAATGCAAATAAAAAAAATCCAGGTCCTCAAACGCCGGAGATATCCGGTAACATACATAAAAATACGGTCGAATTGAGAACCTCCTCCTTTTTTGAAAGTCGGTTAAATATATAGGCGATCGTGGCTGTCACTCACTAGGTCAATATAGTTTGTAGGCCAGTGAGGTCATTGGCTTATTTCCCTTTTGAGCTAGCCAACTGGCCATTAAGAATTCTGGTCTATGTAGATAAGCCAAAAATACACTTATTAAGTTCCAGCCGTACACACAAAGTTTTATAGCTTACAATATTTAACATGCTCTTTGTTTATCATGTAAAACTTTACGTAAGTAAAGAGTATTAAAAAAGAGTACTCCATTTAATTTTTTTATAGAAAATACGTATCTAATAAACAATTATAAAACTTTTTTTTTACTTTTACGGTAACTTTGATTTACATATTATTGATTATATATTATTAAATTCATTAGCTGGTCTCATTCATTTCAAGTATCTTTTCAATATGGCTTAAAAAGTAAAACCACACAGACGGATACAAATAATATGGAAGCTTAGTGACTTAGTAACAGGACTTGGCACCCTTATAAAACGTTACAAAGCTTGCCAACTCTTAGTAAAAGCTACCGACACTATAATAAATATACGTAATATTATCATAATTTTTCCTTATGTCTCAGTAATGACTTATTCAAAGAGAAAATCTCAGTTCATCCATATATTTTCGATGTCAATATTTTTTATGCCGTTGCGGTACTTTTTAATTTTTTATTACACCGCAAATATAGGAAAAATATCGGTTCCAATCCGGAAGGATTAATGCACTGTGTATATATAATAAATATATGTAATACGCGTTAACATAATTTGATTTAAGATGTAATGCAAGTAATGAAATATTGTACCATTGTGAAAATGTGTACAAAAATTATTTTGTAAAGAGGCGTCAATATATTTTTGTTATCTATAGATATTTAAGGACACACAATAATGCTATATAAATACATACCTTTTGGTTTTAACATGCCACTGTTTTTTCATTATATCGCTTTAAAGATTGTAAATAAGATTGGATTATCACTGCTCTTGTGTTCAATAAAATATAAACTAATTGATGTTGTTTTATTTCCAAACCGAAATCACGTTTTTATTCAGATATATGTTCGAAAAGTATTTATACTTAAAATATAACAACAATTAAAAAAGCATTCGAACCTTTGAAATTGAACCGACATAGTAATCAAAACGAATATATTTTTATTTTAGCTAGCTCACTTGCTCTTTATTAAAATTATAATGAAAGCATTTTATCCTATATACTTATTGTTTCTTCTAAAATATTTCCATTTTAATGTTTAAATGAACGCTTTCACGAAGTCGATGAAATGTATCATCACATATTTTTTTTATTTTTATTAACACAAACAATTAAAGTTAATCACCAATTTCACTCTCGATTAAGTGACCCGATTGTTTTTTTTAAGTGACAAAAAGTGATGTTGAATCGATGGTAAGAAGGTGGGGTGCGCGCGCTTTCCTGCATTACGGTGGCGGTCGGCGTAGGGGGCAGACGTCGCCCGGACGGAGCCGCACGTAAGTAACTTTCAAAACTTTTATGATACATAGTTATGTAACACTGTGACGCAAGGCGAAAGTTTTGGGACTGAAAAATATTAAAAATATTTTTTTTCGACACTGACTTGTAATTTTTTTAAATAAATAATTAAAAAATCTAAATCTTTATAAAAATAAATAGGAAATTTATAGAAAAATAAAAATTAAAATAACAAAAACTATTTTACGTTGTGTACAAATTTCCGTAGCGCCCGCGTAGCGATTACCTCGTAACCGCTTTCGAATTTATTTAATTTCAGTGCGAATGTTAGCAGTATGGGTGCTTATATAAAATTAAAATATATGTTTAGGCTTATATAATATGAGATGGGTCTGGGGAAACATTCAATTTCCTTGATTAGTTTCTAAATCTGGAACGAGCATGGAAGTGTCGTTGTATTTATTGCATCGAATATTTATATTCGGGATTAATCGAAGTAGTTATAAATGAATAAATATAAAAAAAACATTTATTCACTCTATATATTTTATTAAATAAATATTAATTGGGTTATTACTCAAGTATAAACATTTTGAAAGAGGGTCCCGCTGACGGCCCTCTAAGAGTAATTCTTTAGCGTAAAGAGAACAAAATGTTACTATTAAATAGTATCAATAACTATTTATTTATTAACACACGAATAATTTATGTTACGAATATCCATATTCATTAAAATCGTTCATATATTTAATGGATTTTCGTGGATTCCGAACGGAATTGAATTCAAAACCATAAATATTTGGAAATTTAATATATTTGAAGAATTTTGTAATCATTATATATACGTTAATATAATATTATGATTTAAAAGTTGTATTTTAATTCGAAATTAAATGTTTCAATTAATATAGTTGCAATAATTAGTCGTCATTATAAATTCAGATCTGCAATCGACTTCATTAAGCTGAATTAATAATTATAATCAGGAGTTCAATTAATGCGGATTATTGTTTAATATATATTGAATAGATTAATGAAAAGCATATATTGGAGCACATAATTGGGATAAATCCGATTATGTGATATTATAAATATTAATTATTAACGCCGAATAGTTTTAATATTTTGCTTCACAGTTGTGTTGCGGTTATATTAGCAACGTTTTGATATCAGTAGTCCGTGAATTGTTATTTTGTAATTGTAATGTACATTATACAGGGTGACTTTTTAATTGTTATTTTGTAATTGTAATGTACATTATACAGGTTGACTTTTTAGCCTAGGGACGCGGTGAAGAAGCGTGTTCAGTATTCGCTTCTGAATGCGAGTATGTAAAAAATACAACCTTATTTTTTCATATAATTATCCAGGGATTACAATATGCATTAACAACGTGTGCGCTAGTATGAATGGTGTGTGTACTATGTCATTATAATACGCGAAATTCAATCAAGTCGCACTGTGAGATATTCGGATCTAAGGTAAAATACATACTATGATATATTATGTTCACATATTCAAAATATTTTAGGAAACGTTACGTTCTACTTCTATGTATTTGTATTTTTATTTATGCGTACGAGACACAAATAATCATGAACGTTGATTGCGTCTCATCGACTAAAAAATCACATTGTATATATTTATAGTTACACATTATTTATAAGATTGTACTTTAGTATATGCATAGTTTTTTTAGTCAGAGTAGGGCGTCTCTAACCTCCGATAGCCTTCTTGAACTTCAGGATCCTATAAGGGATCCTCTTAGACCAGGTTCAATGAACCTACAGTCAAATATCAGATGTTTTTCAAACAAGTTATATTAAGAAATTTTCTCAATCCATTTGCTTCTTAAAAATTTAATAAAGACAGAAGGACGTGGAACTTAACGCGGGATTCTTTCCGCCATTTATTATATAACTATAATATTATGCAAAGACAATATTTTATTCAGATACGATTACAATACGATTGTTCTCTGCATGCAGTTCGGCAAATTACATTCCGGCTAGAACAATACGCGTCAGTCTGAACAGCTGTAATCGCTAATCTGATGCATACGAGACTGATCATCCGTGAAATCCCGTTACATGCTTGAAACTTACTTGAAACAGACTAGCAGGAGCAATGTTACAATTGGTTGATTGTATGCAAGGGTATCTATGTTGTATGCAATCGAACATGTAACTGTCACAAATTCAGCACATTTTTCTCAATGTAAAGATTGTTCTGTTATTAATATATGTATAAATAATAAATAAATATTCGTGGACATTAACACAACGCCAACTAATCAACTAAGCAAAGCTTGTACTGTGGAAGCTGGTTAACTGATAGACATATTGCAATATACTTTTTTGTAAATACATACATACTATAGATAAATTAACTTCCAGACAGTTGAAAATTATACCACTTGTCTACTGGGATAAAACCAGCACCCTTCGCCGCAATAGACCATTCCTGTGTCTACTGCGCCGATCAGGTTAACAATGAATAATGACATAGTTATCTTCGAATCAACTGGTTGATTTCATAAAATTCTTACTTATGATATACTACACGTGCGGTTAAATGATAGTATTATAAATGGCGACACATTAAGTCACCTCTTGATCTATCTATGGACGTTACAAGAGCATCTACTCGAGTTTCTTGCCGATTCTTCTCGGTATAGACAGCCTACGGAACCGGTGGTAAAAAAATATGTCAATTTAGATGACGTTCTCAAAGCGCCTCCAAAGTGGCCGATTCAGAAAATAAACAATTCGAGTTTGACTTTGACTTGTAAAAAGTTATCCCTAAAAAGTAAAATTTATCTCTTAATATCGAAATTGTAAAAGTTATCTTTGAGTTATGCCTCAACTTGGGAACGATTTTACTCATTGAATTCATATTGTTTTTTTTTTTAATTTTATTCTTACATATACAAAGAATGGGAATATTAAGCAGAAAATGGAAAAACGCAAACCTAACGACAACTATAACTATGTTAATTTCACTCAAAGTAAGACAAGACAACGCTTATCAATCGGCTAGTTATATTTAAGATATTCCTGAATTCGTAAACACTGTCCTCTTAGAAATAATAGGTTAGTTATACAATCTGTCCAAGACCGCTGAAACATGAAATTAATTAAATACGCGTTAATAATAATTAGTGCGTAAACAAGGGTTCTATTGAAATAGGTCACAGATATAATTTCAATTGGATTGGAGTCCCGAATTATTTTAGTCTATGTGTAATGTTATGCCTGGATAGACAATCATAATATATTAAATTGGTTTTTCCGCATGGCTTCACTCCCGTAGCATAATGTTATATACACTAAAATTTTCCTCAAAGTAATTTGTTTTAAAAGTTGAGTTGAAAAAAGATACATAATTTAATAAATCTATAACAAAACAAGATTTCATACATATTTTTCAATGAAAAATATCTTAAGCTTCATTCCTATGATTGAGAGGGAAGTCTGACATGAAAGCAGCTTATAAAATATTGATATTACGTTTGAAACTGTAGAAAATCTTGCAGTGTACAGAAAATTGAGCTGTGTCGCGACTCGACACTTATTTAGTAAAATTGTAGGTGAATTCGCTCAGCTTTGTAATTTGATTCTTGAACTCAATTTATAAATATATCAATATTCCTGGATATTTAACACAACGTCATCTAGATGACGCTTGCTATGATAGATGCTTTGCAAGCTTTGCTTAGTTTCGGTCTAGACCCAAACCACCTTGGAAGCTGCAGCACAACTTAGGCGTTAAGAATTTCGAAATAATGCTCCGATCTTAAACTGGATAAATAAGAAAAAGCCATATCTTCCAATGGAAAAATAATTTCATTTTTTAGTGTGAAGTCTGTTCTATTGTTTCGTAAAACGCTAATATTATTAAATGAAGTTTTCCAAATAAACATTTAAAGACACCATCATCACTACACTAAAGCAAAGTCGCTTCCCGCGTTTGTCTCTATGTATGCTTAGATCTTTAAAACTATACAACGGATTCTGATGCATTTTTTTTAAATAGATAGAATGATTTAATGAGGTTTATATGTATAACATGTATAATATCCCACGTGCATTAGCTAAATATCAGCCGGGGCGGGTCGCTAGTAAAAAATAAACATCAGCTGGCCACACCTCGGTGTCGGAGAAGGTATAGCGTTTATTAACGTTTAATAATAATAATAGCTACGAACGCTGCATAGTGGTCAATATTTACAGATATACTATATACTTCGTATTGTTGCTTCCTGATGGAATTGTACATATCATTTCTATATAGGGAAAAACACATTAACATAGATTTTTTTTTTTTTTTATGTAACAGAGGGCAAGCGGAGCATGCGGTTCACCTGATGGAAAGTGACTGACCGCAGCCCATGAACATCCACAACAGTAAACTATCGCAAATGCCTTGCCAGCTTGAAGGAAAGGGGGGGGGGATAAGAGGAGAGGAGAGGAATGGGAAGGGAAAAGAGGCCTCCGGACACCCGCTCACCGTACGAAACACAGTGTTACACTGCTTCATGCCGGTTTTCTGCTGGGGGGGTGGTAAATACACCGGTGCGAGCTGGGCCCAATCATGCTATGCTCGGCTACCACTCTTTTGTAGCTAAAGATGTTATACAGCACAATTACCCTCTGTCGCCTCTTACGACACCCACGGGTAGAAATGGGGTGGCGACACATGTATTCTAACCCGTCGCCACACTTGGTAAATAATTTATTTATTCATAGAACAGATACATTACATTACATTGATCAAGGCGCTAGTATTCTGCTAGGACGCTAAAGGGAAAGCAGGTACACCAAGTAAAACCATTTCTAATTTTCAAATTCCACCATATTATTATGAATACCTGTCGTGAATAATGTTGCAATATTGAATTCATAAAATGTGGAATTTGAAAAGTAGAAATGTTTTTCTCGAAATAGAATCTTAACAGAGGATAGCGCAGGGGATATTATTACAATATATTTGTGCGCACAGGAATTGTTTGTGTGTATATACAGGTCTATTCCCTTACTCTCATAACATGATGTGTAGGGAGTCCGACGACCGACGTCAACTGGTACAGGACAAACGACTTTATGTACACTCCTGTACTTATTCACTAATCCGATTCGGGTCGGAACGAAGTCGTTTCTACCGAAAATTGTAAGAATCTTGTTTCGAATTCGCTACTTTCCATTCGGATTCGCAATTGTGAGTCGCCTGGACGACTGGATAAGCTATCTATAGACCTTTTCGGCGAAATTCTTCAAAATCGATTATATTCTGTTTGCGAGTAAAATATAAGCCGCATTATATTTCGAGATGAGTAAGTGGGATGTTTTTAAGCGGATCACTTCAGCACCTCTACAATTCAATTCTTATATCTTCTTAAAATAAACTTATGACGCCATGACGGGCTTCAGTTTATAATATTAATTTTATTTTAGGAGATAATATGGCATTTTATTTAAAAGTATTCTTTTTTAGAACATATGTGGAAAATAGATAATTTCTCTTTAAACGAACGATGACTTGTGAAATGCACAAGCCTTGCGCAGAAAAGGCATAATTTAATTCCTTGCAAAGTCTTATAACTATAATGCGATCACTTTTGAGATGAACTTAACAAATCGTGGCGAATATTATTCATCAAGAATAGTGTCTTTAACAAAAATAAACATGTATCTATGAAACCATGTTTTTCCGGGCGGCTTCTATCCTGTAAAATAATGTTATGTAGCCTTCCTTGATTAATGCTCTAAAACCAAAAGATTCTTTCAAATCGTACCAATAGTGCCTTAATTAGCGCGTCCAATAAAACTAACTGTTCGGTTATATTATATTATTGGTACAGAAACACTAATATATTTATTTACAGCCGCGCCCCGAAATTTCACCCGCGTAGCTTCTAATCCCGTGGCAAATTCGGTATTAAACGTATTCTGAACATTTACCTATATGTGTACCGATACCGATACCGATTTCATCATAATCGGTACAGTAGTTAGTGCGTGAAAGAGTATTATATGAACACACATACATACATCATCACAAACTTAAGTAAACACTAACTATCCAGTTATCGAATTTCATAAATTACCGAAACCATACGCAAACAGTAGCTGTAACTCAATATTAGTGTACCAAATTAGGTCAAGGTTTGATCACGTATGTGTTAATATAGCAGTAATTAATGTCCACATAGCTGTCAAATATGCATCGAATTAAGATTATACATACATACTATTTCATGAACAAATAAATGTAAATAAATAGGTAATTTTGTACATTTAACACAACGCCATATAGTCCTAAACTAAGCAAAGCTTGTACCATGGAAACTGGATTACTGATAGACTTAAACATACTTTTTTTGTATATACATACCTACTATAGATAAAATAACAGCAGAAAATGACAATGTTCATCACATCATAATTTGCTACTCGTGGGGATCGAACCCACACCCTCTGGCGCAATAGGCCATTGCTGTCCATCGGGTCCATCGGGTCCGGGGTAAGGAACTTATTATACAAAGTTAACTTCAAATGTAAGAATTCTATTTCGAATGAAAATGAATGAATGAACAAAGGAAATAAGTCAGAAAGGCAAGGGCAGACAAAGACCTTTATTTTCGGTACAAATCTTCGCGTTGTATCAAAAACCGGTCAAGTGTGAGTCGGACTTGCGCACTTAGGGTTCCATACCAGACCCACCATAATAATTATTTCTTTACATTTTTAGTGTTAGTTATAACGACGAAAAGAAATATATATAGAATAAGAAATAGAATTTGTGAAAATTTCAGCTTTCTAGCTGTCACGGTTTGAGGTACAGGCAAAATCAAAAAAAGTGTGAAACGTCAAATCACAGCATAACAAGTTAAAACACGACGTAAATTTAATTATCAAAAATCCTGTTTTACTCCTCCAAATTACGCGTCATAAATGCCCCCCTAATCCTCTCTCCTTCCTTCAAGGCATCTGCGACACTTTGATGTTGTAGATGTTCATGGGCTGCGGTACGTCACTTTACATCAGGTGAACCGCGTGCTCCGCTTGCCTGCTATCCTCCTATATGTAAGAAAATAGCGTATAAGAGCGTTTTTACTTCAAACCTTTGTGCGATAATCCTTCTAACAGATGCGAATATTTCGGTGCAGGAACGGTTGTTACTCTATCATGTAAAACTCCTGAGCGGATTTGGATGTAACTTTGGTTACAGAATAAGTAAGCTACAATCAAAAATTCTATCCGACCGAAGCCGTAGGAAAAATCTAGGACTGAATCTTCAATGTAGAGTATGCGGTGGTGACAAAAGACTAACAAATATAATTAACAAATATAATATAGACTAATAAATACCCATCTCTATTATTTTCTGCATATTCTTAACAAAATACCGACATGAAAATTATTGTATTTACAAATGCAATTTCTCATTTCATGTTCGATTACAGCTTAACATAAAAAGCCAATGGAATTCAATGCGAATAATTATTATTTTAATGCGTTAAATGAGTGAAAATTGAAATTTTTTCACCTTCGATCAACAGCGTGGAAATTAATAAATTCTGATTTCATAAAATCCCAGTTTACTGATTTATTGACACTGTTTAAATTGTTCAACCTGAAAATTCAATTATATTGATTGTCAGTTATTAGCTTTTAATGGTATAGAAACTTAATTTAGAGGAATTTGTGAAAAGTATACGATTTTACGTTTTAATTTGTATCTAAAAAAAGACTTTTAAATGGATCCTTCCATCATTTAAAAGAGTAGAAACTTATCTGATCTAATTCCCAATCTTATCAGATGTAAACAGAACTAATTAAAATCCTAAACCACATTCAATAACAAAAATAATTAACATCTCGATAAACTGAAATTTGGAAAAAGAAATAAATATGTGTATAATTTTGTTCTAATTATTTTAGCTTCGAAAGCATCACTTATTATTTGTTATCGGTTCTTGGAACTGTCAATTTTACCATTTGTTAAAGCTAGAAATAACTACAAATCTCTTCTATGTTTCTGTGTAATTTGTCTTAACAAAAATAGCTTTGGATTTGACCTTAAAAGTTAGAAGTGTACATCATCTTCAAGTTCAAATCCATCAAATAAAGCATTTCTATTTTTATTGAACTTGGTCGAAGGCTGTTCAAAAATAATACAATATCTATACATCTATACATATAATAAAATCGTAGACTAGCCGTGTCTGTACATTTAATATTTTCAAGAAAAAATTAGTGTTTCGTGTTTCATTTATGATTCTAAACTCAAAATAATGATTTTTAGAATTTTTGTCTGTTTGTCTGTTTGTCGGGCGTTTGTACGCAGTCAACTTCGAAACGGCTTAACCGATTTAAATACGGTTTTCGATTATGTATTACGGCTAGCCCCCCGGAGGTTTTAGTGTTAATATCATTCAAATCGGTTAACAAATAAAAAAGATATGAGGGTTCAAAGTGATCCATCGAAACATGTCATTAATGCGCGTAGGTATATTAAATTTAATATTTTAAGTGCTATTTAAAGCACTTTTTATTGATAAATATACCCTTTTCTGGATCTCGAAAGTAGATTACGATCATGGCGGCTAATCACAACAAAGACAAGACAACAAAGACACTTTAAAAAAAAACGTTAAATAAACGTTAAAAAAGAGAGGAGTTTTATAAAGTCAGTTAAAAAGTATGGCTGGGTAAACGCGGCATTGACCTGCACGTTTTTTTGCAGTATACGTCGTTGTGGCACGTTCATGTAGAATTTTTTCAGTACAAGCGTTATGTGAACGGTTTTAAGAAAATATATAATATAATATGCTAGCTTTCCACCCGCAGTTTCGCGCGCATGGACTATAGAATCTATAGAATCTTTCAAGTTTGATTAACCTGCACACGATGTGTAAATTTGGTTAAAATCGGTTAAGTAGTTGAGAAGTCCATCGCGGACAAACACTATGACACGTTATTTATATATATTAAGATGTGCCATTCATACGTGACATATTGCAAACAAACGTGCAAATAAAAAAATAAAATAAATATACCTGGTTTAGTAGACAATGTTTAAGCCAGTCAGTTAAATACATTATATATTTTTAATAAGGTAAACTTAAACTTGAAAGTAAGCTTGGAAAGACTCAGTATATCAACAACAAATATACTTAGTTGAAAATATAAATGCATAAAATAACATGACTTGAGTAAACAAAGTTATATCCATGTTTGTTCATAAAATAAACCTGGATACAGGAATAAACAGATGCTTCGTACGTCTACCGCTTAAGTAAAGTTATCAGGTAAAGGTCAAGTACAGCGAAAGTGCGGCTTGCACGAAAATACGTCTGCATCAAATATACATTGCATTGTGTAATAGAAAATCGATATCATTCGCTTAGTTCATAGCGTGGAATCAAAGAATCAAAGAAGGATGAAGTAAGATACGCTTGCTTTAAAACTAAGATAAGTATTTCCGTGGAATAGTTTTTTTTGTTAATGGAAAAGCTTTAGGGATGAGTCAGAAAAGCAGCAAAATGTAAACCTTTAATTTCCGACCTAACTTTGTGACCTGTTTGCATAAAGAAGTGCATAGTGAAGTGAACGGAATCCTGTATCGGTATTCCGGCATAACACAGTTATATGTTGAAGATATTTTTTTTGAATTTACCTGTCCGATTTTCGAAGGAAATTAAGCTTCTGTTCTTACATTCAGGTAGATGTACAAAAAGAGGCTTAAAGCCTAAATGAAAAAAAATTAGACGTAATCAAATGTACACGTAATTTTCCATGCGTGAAGATTATCTAGACAATTGAGCAGTCGTACAATACAAGCTGAAATGACAGACAGGCGCGAATCACAGCTATGTAGCTATGTATTGATTGTGCGCGGGGGGCGACCTTGAGGCCATAGTGACCTTGGCTGCGTCTACCCTAAACCGCAGAACCGAAGCCACTTTCAAACTAAATGCGCGATTTTTGATACAAGTAACAGTGTCTTGGAATGTGCTGTGTTTTTTATTAATTACCGAAGACCCGGCATGGATGTATGTAGGTGAACCAGGTAGGTTTTATTACCAACTCAAAGAATAAGACAAAACTAAAAGACGGGAATGTATTTTGCCGTCTAATATCTGTTTGTGCTATATTTGTTTTGATATTATAGGTTAGTATTTAATATACTGCGAGTGTATTATTTTGCGATGTTTGTTGTATTTAAATGCATAATTGAATAATGGATTGTGGTGTTCAACGATCTGTGTTCAAGTTTGCTTTGTTGAAGTTTATAGAAGAAAATGTGTTTCAAAAGGCAGTTTACGTGTTTTGTTATATTTCACGTTGCGAAAGTTGCTTATGTAGTAGAAATGTGGCTATTTATTTCAGTTTTGTTTCAGCATACCGCTTTAAAGTATTATTTTGTGTAAGCGGCCATACAGCAAGTATTATATTTTACGTTATAACCACTAAACTGTAGCATTAGCTTGTAGTTTAAATTATTTGAATTATATGCGATGTTGTATGGGAGTTAATATATTTTATCGATTGATACTTTTAATGTAGAGGTTAGAAGATAACGTTTAGGTCAAGAATTATAAGTGGCATGTGCGTTAAAGTATTGAATTCAAGAAAATTCTAGTTATTTGGGTTACCTTTCTATAGGTTAATATGCACTGCCGGTTTTTAAAAGCGCATTTTTGTGTAGACGAGAAATAGTTTTCTCATCCATCAACTATTTGACGGTTTTGTAAATAAATTGGTTTTAGTAAGGCTATCCAATTCTAGCTTGTTTGAATGAATATTATATTATTGTGGAATATAGCGTTGTATTACTTGACACTTGAGATGGATTGTTATCTAAATTGCTGGCGACGATTTAGGTCAGTTCAGGGTAGGGCTGTATTAAATAATTATTGCTATATCTATAATAAATTAGTTATTTATTACTATAACATTTTATATGGTACGTTGTATTCTTGGTATATACTAATATTATAAATGCGGAAGTTTGTGAGGATGTCTGTGTTTGTTACTCTTTCACGCAAAAAGTACTGAACCGATTATGATGAACTTTGTATACATATAGCTAAAGGTTCAGAATAACATATAGGCTACTTTTAATTCCAGACTTGCCACTGGATCAGAAGTTACAAGTGTGAAAATACAATGAATGTAACGGTTATAAAATATCTAACAATTCTATTAAAATATGTTATTCGTATACCTCAGTTTTAATATTTTGAATTTTATTAGATTATTTTAATAAAAATTCTTTAAAACAAAATCGATATGAAATAGTCGTTTAATTATTTATCGCAACCTTGCGTTAGTATCCAAGTATATTACGTGTACAGCGGGTACTCAGGAATTCAAAATGGCCCTCATCTATTATGCATAGTGGGTACACCTCAAGGATCTGCTAGAGTACGTCATTTCGCTCGCAATTTTATATGAAGACTAGCTGATCCGCGCGGCTTCGCTCACGTAATATAATTTAACAGTATAGCCTGTAAAATATAGCCTATGTTACTCGTGGATAATGTAGCTTTCAAATGTCGAATTTTCAAAATCGGTCCAGTGGTTTTTGATCCTATTCATTACATCCAAAAATACAAATAAATTTGTTTAATGTTTAGTTTTTGAATGAATAATGAAACATTAAATAAATTATTATTTGATTAACACACCAAATGGTATTACAGAAATGAACGGTATAACTTTAAAATAAATGATGGCTTCGTAGCTATCTCCTCCAGGCAAGTCCAATATAAAAAACAGGGTAGTAGATAGTGTAGTGCAAATATATATATATTTCTGTATGTATACAGGTCGGTTAAATAATTAATTTTTCAACCTCTACATTTACATTAACTTAAACATTCGCTTATTTTTATAATTTTTTTCTGTTTTTTTTTAAGTATCGGCAAATTGTAACAAATAAATCAATATAGGACGATACTTGTTACTTTACCTTAATTTTTTTTAAATAAAAATGTAACAAATACTTTGACATTTTTATTGCAAAATTTAACACAGGTTAGAATAATTCAGAAAATATTTTTATTCATGTTAACCCTACACAAAGTACTTATGAATAGTAATTTTAATTTACCACCGAAAAAACGATTTTTACCTTAGTATGTGAGATAGCACTGGTGGTATAAATAAAATAGAGTCGATCATGCTTATGCACCGCATTATGCATTCAAATTTATGAGCATATTTAGCAAGCGACCTTTAGCTATGACATCATTATTAGATAATATTTGTTCGTCATAATGCTGAATCATTGAATTATAAAAAAAATGAATATTAATCATGTAAATGACGTTCTAAAAGCGCTCCGAAAGACGTCGATTTCGAAAATAAACGTTTTAGCTTTGACTTAGAAATCATAATGGAAAAAATATCATCACATAGTATAAAACAAACACGCTTCTGCTGTCTGTCCCTAACTGTGCTTAGACTTTTACAACTGCTTAACAGATTTTGATGCGGTATTTTAATAGATGGAGTGATTTAGGGGGAAGGATTATATGTGTACAATGTACGTGTGAAGGGCGGTTCGCTAGTACTCGATAAAACACAAACATAAAAAACGTATTTTTTATGCGATTGTTTTGTATTTTTAAAGCGATCCTTCATATTATTTATTTATTATTATTTTAATTTCAATTTTTTTCAATTTTTTTCAAATTTCAATTTCATTTTATGAATAAATATAATATAAGAAGCATAATATAAGTTGGGAACGTAGTCATTTCGGATAAACCAGGATATACCAAGATAGGTTTTTGTTTTTATTTTCGTAGCAATTGGATATGAGGGTTTTGGTTTTAATATTCGTAAAAATTCGTAAATCCTCCGCATTGCGTCATTGTTTTTCCCGGTTTGTCCAGAGCAGAATATTTTTTTCATGTCTTTTGATATCGTTTTGTAATTATTTTCTTATTCTTGCATTTTTAATCGCATGCTTGTTGATTGAAATATAAATTGTTACTAAAAAGGAACATTTATTTTTCCAATGTTTTTTTAAATACTTTTTAGTGAAAATTAATAAAGGGCAGGGATTATATCACTTGTACTGAATACAATATATCAAATACAATTCAAATTCGTTAATTTGCTTGCATATGTTACAACGGTGTTTTAGTTTATACAGTTCAAACGAATTAAATATACTTACTAGTTTTAAATAACATTGCCAAAAAATAGTTACAAGTAAATGTACTTGTAACTATTGTACTTGTAATGGCATTATCTTCTTCTTCTTCTTTTAATTAATAACAGTCCTGTCACTGACGGATTTTGCCAATGTCAAGTCTTCTGATAGAATATCGACATTACATTATTAATTTATGTCATAATACGACTTCTTTGACAAAGCGAACTTCCCGTTTTTTACCACTCAAGTGAATTTTTAACCTTATGGTTCTATTACTGGCATTATGAACCAAAATTTCATAAAATCTGTTAGCGTTTCCGTAATGAAGTTGTATGAGGCACTAATAATTTCACGTGCTTTGATCGGCTAACTTGCGGGAATTGGTGAAAGTGCCTCGTTAAAACCTATTAGCGCCTCCTTTAAGCTTTATATATACTATTGAATTTGATTTTACTGAGAATTTTTGTGTTTGCATTGCGGCAATGCATCTTTTTTATGTTCCTGTGGAATTTACGGTATGAAAAGTATCCTATGCGCCTCCTCGAGTTTTTAAACTATATTGGTAAAATTTAATCTAAGTCACTTGAGTGGTTTAGGCGAGAAGAAGAGATTGACATACAGACAGATTTACTTTCAAATTTATTATAGGATAATGATTTAATTTTCCAATATACCACTTGGATTTTTTAAATTCTTTCTATAAAACTATGAAGGTGAGCATGATTTGTCACAATTATTTGACGCGTAACTTCTTATCCCGTGGCAATTCAGGAATTAAAAAAACCTATACATATGTCATTCTAAGCCCTTCTTTATGTATACCGAGTTTCATCATAATCTATTCAGTAGTTTTTGCGTGAAAGAGTAACAAACAAATATACATCCTCACAAATTTCTTTATGAAAAAACATTTACTGTGTTGAATTAATAATTTATATTTTCTTTCGTGTTAACAAAAACAGCTGGGAAAGTAGAAACTATTATTAGTATTAATATAGATATTAGTAGCTTAGAAACACAAAAATTAATATGTAATTGGGTTATGGATGCTTTACACACTCGAAATCAATGGTTAGATTTTTTTTTTCTGTCAGATTTATCAAAACTTGAAATGTGAGAGACCAATATTGGTTTCAACTGACGCTCCGAAGCATACGTTAATTATGTAAATTGGTGTATCAATAAAATTTTCACTTTTTCATATTTAAATGAATTACTTTGAAATTATTCTGAGTAATGAATAAATTAAAACATTGATCACGTGTGGTGCCACTGGTTTTTCACAAGCGTTGTTAAATATAATGACATGGTAATTAATTGATATTTCTACGAAATTTAAATGAAGTTGTATTTATTATTTACTTGGACAGCGCATTTGTTTGTATTTATTTTTGTTCACAGAATTCTGAGAAGTTTGGTATTGAAATAAGGTTTAAACGAAACGCTGTCTTGCTTTATTTTAAAATAATTTTTTTTCACTATTAAATTATTTTTTGGAACAATAAATATTATCCCACTACATAACACTATTAAATTATTTTTTGGAATTATTTTGTCTGTTACATTTTATTGTATGAGTTTGAATACAAACTAAATATAAAGACGAACGAATTTTCGTTTCTCAGATTATAAATAATAATGTGTAATAATGATACGAAAAATATAATTAATTTCACATGTATAAAAGTATTTTCCGCTGTATGGTATACTCGGTTGAACAATCAACTTTCTTTGAGGCCTAAGCAGAAAGGGACACGCCTCGATCGATACGCCGAGGGTGGCCGAAAAACGACTGAATATCGTTTTACAGACTAGTTGTTACACGCAGAGTCGCTCGTACATTATATTTAATACAACTTAATATTAACCATTTTATTGAAATAATGTTTACTCGGTATCCACAATAAATTTAAATTTAATTTATGTCTATGTCAGTACTCTATGATCACAGAGTATGTATGCGTGTACTAATACTTGTGTATGTATGTGTGTGTGAAATTTACAGTAGTGTGTCACATTTTATTTATTGATTTAATGTATTTTATAAGCATTATTATTGAAATATATTAGCGATCTGAACTTCTCCTACACAACTATAAGTAACTAAATTTTATGCTCTGCGCGTAAGAGGGTTCCAAAGTTTTTGCATACGTATAAATAAATATAAACCATAAACACGACAAAATCGATTACTACAGACGTGGTTCGTTCGCTTATGTTTACTACGAGTCCAACGAACTCGCCTACGCTTCCAGGAACTGGGAGCTTTCGCTTTTCATACGATTTCACGTGGATTATTCGTTTATGGAAGAGCCATTTTGAGTTTTTATGACTGTACCTATGTATAAAAATGTTTGTTGAGTTTAGTGCATTGTGCATACATAGAAACTGAATTTAAATTCCATAAATATCTGGCGCAAATCTGGGGCAGATTTGTGATGTCACATTTTCGCGGTCTGTGGTTTTTTGTTATATAATGCACTATCAGTAGGGTTAAATGAGGGAGAGGTCTTTTTTAAATGTTTGTTAGCTAACCCACACTCATCTGATGGACATTTTTAGTACTAAATATCGAAATTAGGTCTATAAGAGTTCATTTGTTAAAAAAAAAGGTATTATCCGTCCGTTTTCACTTCAAGAACAAAAAATGTAACTCCAAAAAATATGATAAACGGCAATAATTCAATTTTTTGTAATTTTACTTTTTTAGCGATTACGTAACTTTTCAGTAGTCAGAAAGAATTACTTCATAATCATTATAACTATCAAAAATATTTTTGTTATAGAAAAACTTATTTATTTTTCCCGTTTGAAGGATTAATCTAGAAATGTCATACAACTTTACTACAAGTGAGTAGTTTTCTAGGAAATGGCATGGATTTTCCAAGGATTTTAATATAACAGTTTATATTGAAGAACGCTCAGCTTTTGTAGCCTTCACAAATAGATGGATATTAAATTTTGCGCTCCTAAAGCTTAGAGGTTTAATCACGTAGCAAAACGTATTGCTTGAAAATCTAGAGAGACACACCCGGTTTCATAAACAATACTTGTGTAATTAAAGCAGCAATAATTGCGAAGTAAGATATTTCTCGTTCTTTATGGCAATAGGATACCAGGATCCCTGGTACATGGTTTATCATTTATTACTAAGAGGCTAATTTTTTGACGTCCAGCTTTTTCCTTACAGTAATGTTGATAAATGGTAGCTTAATAAGGTAGCAAGGATAATATATTTCATGAAATAAATAGGACAATGTCGATGAACTTAAAACAAAAATAATTGCTAGCATATATTTCGCAACTCGATGTCAAGGGCCTATTTTGCGAAAGAAGACCTAAACTCCTCCATGAAGCCAACCAGTCTTCTCAGATTGATGAAGGCCTCAGGGAGTGACCCGGGCTCACCCAGGTGTTTACTCTCAGTTTAGCTTGAGACAACTATTATGAAAAACAAATATAGACATTCCAATTATTACCACGATCATATCCACATCCATCCAATATATGTATGTTTGTTACTCTTAAACGCAAAAACTACTGAACTGCTGATGAAACTTGGTATGCATAAAGGGTTCAGAATAAAATATAGGCTACTTTTAATGCCGGGGATGCCACAGGATCAGAAGTTATGCGGGTGAAACCGCGGGATGTGGCTAGTATGTTATAAATGTGAAAGTTTGGATGCTTAGATGATTGGATATTTATGTGTAAATTACGCTAGATCTACTGAACGGAATATGATGAAATTTTTGCATATAAACATATAGCTTAATTAGGTGATACACTTTTTATTGATCGAAACACCTCGAAATTTACGCAAGCAAAACCACGGGCAGCTAGTAATGTATAAATTAATATAATATTATTTATAAAATATCAAGGCAGGGAATTTATATTGGCATAACGAAATACTACTAAAATAATTGTAAACCTTTTGAAAAGCAACCATAGTGAGTAATTAAATTCTGTCGGACAGTTGATGCATGGGAATACATTTCAGAAATAGTAAAAAAAAATCTGGTAAGTATTCAGATATATTTGCGTTATTAGACACAAAAATAGTGTATTAAAATTGAACACATTTTGAAATATTTTAGGCAAAGATATACTTAGCTATGCAAATTATATGCCCTTGATAAGAAAAAGTTCAAACTTCTATAGTAAAGTTTATAGTGAAAAAATACTTTTGTCTAAAAATAGTTTAAGTATTTTTAGAAGAGCGCTAATTTTAGATAAAATACAACGTACTATTGTATAGAGAACAAAAGGCATTGTTCTGGCGTCGTTCTTTTATATAATGTTATACGGGACATGACCGATGGCCTGAATCGTTTGACAAAGGGTTGGAGTTAGGGTTATAGAGCTTTATTGAGTCATTTTTATTCAAATATCCACACCCCGTCATACTCACGCGATTAAATAAATTTTTCATTGTATAACCATGATAGCACGCTAACTTTTCCAGGATTTCTGGTAATATTTTTCTAGTATTGTTTAACTCGCAACATAAGTATTAATTTTCGTCATTTAATATTATTATTACACATATAATAAAGAAGTCATTTGACTTTGTGCTATATATATATTTTATACTTATTATTCAAGGCGCGAAGGTTTCATATCCTCTGAGTGTAAAGGCAGAATATCAGTGTCATAGTCAAGTTAATATGACATATGTTGAGTCATTCACCATTCAAGAAATATAGTACACTGCACAATATATTGCATCCTTCACTTTCTCTTCTTTCTTCTTATTTATGTTTTAACTTTCTGTTTTTTGTGTATGTGTTAATGTTTTATTTGTTTCTACTTTGCTTTGTACCTTTCTTCTTGAATAAATGTCTAATCTATCTATCTATAATTTATCCATTTTTAGCAATGAAATGGTCTATTTAGAACTCAGGAATTTAGAAAACGTCAGTATAATCTTAATGGAATGTAAGGTACTGATGAAAATTATTGGTAAAAACATGAGGAAACATTGAAAACTTAGACGTGGATTTAATCAGATAAAATCTGCGTCTAAGTTTTAAGAGCATACAATATGCTCTATTTCAAAAATCTGCGTCTAAGTCTTCAATGTTTCATGTTTTACCAAGAATTTCCATCAGTACCTTACTGTCCATTATGATTATACTGACGTTTTCTGAGTTCCTGAGTTCTAAATAGACCATTTCATTGCCCCACACATTCAGCTCTGTGTCTGTAACCGTCAGCCAGTGAACCATTTGATGAATGCACCGCGTCAATTGGATTTGCGTCTCGAAATGACACGATGCAACAGCAATGGAACATAGCGCTATGTGTATTTTGACACCTACATTTTACAATTTTACCCACAATATGTCATTGAATTACGGTCGTTTACAATAATGTGTCAAAGATTATGGATAGATTGTAATCTCATTAAATGACACTTGATTGCCAAAAGTCATAACAAAGGCTATCCGTCGACAGCGTATTGAAATCAAAGTAAGTGCAAATAGATAGATTTGCCTGACTTTAGTAAGCAAAACAAGGGATAGATAGAATATTGAAAACGACCGTTACACATGCAGCTCAAAACTTGATAATGAAAAACAATGACGGCTTACACAATCCAGATAATTTGACAGTGTAATTGCAAAATTACCTTTAGAAGTAATGTGAAATTGTCTGATGCATCTCCTATTATACCCCGACATGCTTGCATACAAGTTCAGCTTGCCTCAAACACCTCTTCAAAAACGATCTCTCGGACGATATAAAACAATTTTTTTGTTTCTTACAATTTCATATTATGTGTTTCTCTTTATGTAAACGTTGCAACAAGAGAATCTAAATTTATCTTTATGCTTTTGACAGCTACAAAAAGTATACGCTTACAATATACAGTGAAATCCAATTATCCTCTTTGTTATATTAAATCTAAAAACAGAGTTACTCGTTATTGAATTTAATGCTGAATGCATAAAAAATACTGTTAGCATATTGTATGTGGTTGATATAGAACCTGGATCTATATAGATAGTTCCAACCGCGCCCCACCAATTTTTGAATTTGGAAATATTTTACTATGATCACAATACTTTGTCTTGATTAGTCTTTTTATTTTAGTGTGCGTGCACACATGGGTAATAAGTGTGAACCTATAAAACTTCGCACAAGCAGAAGCTTGCATACTGTCAACGATTGAGAAAAGCGGGGCGCGTCTTCGTGAATGAATTTATCTATAGACGTAGTTAAGGGAGGCTATTAAAATAACATGATTTATTTCTTCAACGCTAAACGCGATAATGCACTATAAACAAACCAATTAAGGTCAATATTCTTTAAACGCGATGTGACCCAATTCCAGCGAAGTACGCTCGACTGGCACTCGTAAAATTTCCGCACCGATCTCCTTTGGCGCACTATGTGGGACAAATTGTAGGCTATACGACATTCTGCAGTATTTTTAAAGCCGAATTGCCTTTTGAGTTTGTGTTTTGCATGAATGCCATTTTTGGAGTGCAAACAATATCTGATTCCTTTATTTTTTATTCTAAATTATAAAAAAAATGTTGTTTGTTTGAATTGAATAGGTTCCGAAATTACTGGATCGATTTAAAAAAATAATATCATATGAATCATGTAGGATTCCTGATATTCCTGATGAACATAGGTTGTATAACATTATGCTGCGGAAGCGAAGCCGCTCTGAGCTAGTGTTATATATAAGTGATATGTCATATCTACTATTATTATGCTCATCCGCCACTATCAAGATGCCATGATTAAATTATTAATCCTACATTAAAATTCAATGTTTAGGCGCAGTACAAGCGTCAAAGTCAAGTTTAGAAAATCGATAGTTCCTAGCTACTTCTCTGATATTCCGTATAAAACCGATTCTTAAACTCAATCTCAATTTTAATAACTTAAAACTTTCTTCTTGAAATGCCTCATATATTTAAACTCTATAATAATGTAAATGACGTATAGAACCTAGTATTATAAATGCGTAACTTGGCGACGATGGATTTACGTTATATGTTTGTTAATCTTCACCTAAGAATCACTGAACGGAATTGGATATTACAATTGTACATATTATATTACAATGCGTTACAATTAACACAAAAATTACTTACAAACGTAGCCTATTCATCAAAACAGAACATGAAAAAAGCGAGCAAGAGTTCGAATATAAATAAAGCAGACTCACAACATTGATCAGTGTTTTGTGTATAGATGTTAAGAAGCCCCGTATCCGTGACCTTAACTATCGGATATCCGATACAAAAATTTATTCGTAACCGTAACCAAATCCGGTATTTTAATTATTTCTAAATCCGTATCGGAAATGCCATATTTATGTCCATATCCGTATCCGAAATGCCATATTTATTTCTACATCCGTATCCGAAATGCCATATTTATTTCTACATCCGAATCCGAAATGCCATATTTATTTCTATATCCGTATCAAAAATGCCATATTTATTTCTAAATCCGTATCCGAAATGCCATATTTATTTCCATATCCGTATCCAAAATGCCATATTTATTTCCATATCCGTATCAAGAATGCCATATTTATTTCCATATCCGTATCCAAAATGCCATATTTATTTCCATATCCGTATCCAAAATGCCATATTTATTTCCATATCCGTATCCAAAATGCCATATTTATTTCCATATCCGTATCCAAAATGCCATATTTATTTCTATATCCGTATTTAAATTGCCATTCATAACTTGGGTTTTGTGTTCAGGATGCCAGCGCGAGTGCTGGGGCGGGGGTCGCTGGGCGGCGCGGAGGTGAGCATGGCGGACAACCCCCTGGCGACCTTCGAGTCGCTCACCCAGGCCGGCATCATCGCCGTCATCGGCGTGGCCATCATCATCTCCAATCTACTCATCATAGCCGCTTTCCTGAATTTCAAAGGTAAGGACGACCGCTTAGACCACGTTTAAAAACATTGGTAATAAATTAATATTATAAAGAGGAAAGATTTTTTGAATAGGCTCCGAAACTATTAGACTTTCTATATCCCCCTTTTTTATTGATAACACTTTTGTTTTTTTTGTACGTCTATCACTTACTCCATGGGAAGTTAAGTCATAGGTATTTTTTTTTTATACAAATCGCCTTATTTTTAAATTCATCATCTTATCTTGGATTTATTATAGTACATTGATTTGTATTAAGTGCACGAAATTCAGATAAAAGAAATAAAATCATTAAATCGTCCACAATGAACAGCGCAAATAAAATAATTCAATAACAAAGAATGACATTATGGAGAGACAGGACTAAGGCGTTCCACTCTCCTTTTGAAAGCCAGTAGAGAGTAGAGATATACTCGATAGACTGTATTGTCACTTCTTGATGGAAATGCATTTTATAATATTTTATAGAATTGAAACTCTTTTTTACACTATTTCCACATTTATGAATAGACTTTATTAAATTTACAACCGGCCATTACCTGATGACGATGATTGTTCGAAACCGGTTGTAAATTTAATAAAGTCTATTAATAAATGTGGAAATAGTATAAAATATTATACCAAGTAGAGATCTCGCAATAAAAATTAACACTTTTAAAACACATTACCGCAGATATTCCAACTAGAATTACTGAACATTGCTTGACTGAGCGCTAGAATTCCTTCATTTGAAGTCCCAAATATGAATACATGATTTATGGACGTTATGATAAATGTATGCATTCTAATCTGCCTATGAATGTGAAATTCGACAATTGACTGCGTTAAGCATTGCGTGATTTCCAATATAAGCATCAATTTATAATCAAACTAGCTGTGCTTTGTGGTTTCAATGTAGTATTGTAATGCTGCATAGTTTCGTAGGTTCCAAAACCAATAAAAAGGTAAACCAATAATACTTATTTAATTATTTGCTTCATAATATACGTAAATTGTTCCTATATATTTAAAATTCCAAAAATCCTTTTACAACTCATATCTTACTGTTCAGATGTATACTAATAAAATGAAGGTGAAGAATTTGTATGTTTGTACGCGCTCCACTGCACTGTGTTTCGTACGGTGAGCTGGGGCCCATACCATTCCTTTCTCATCCTGCTTTACTCCTCTCCTAATTTTCCATTATTAATCCTCTCCTTATAGGGGAGGGGTCTCCCTCTTTTAAGCCGGCAAGGCATCTGCGATACTTTGATGGTGTAGATGTTCAGGGGCTGCCGTCAATCACTTAACATCAGGCGAACCGCAGGCTCCACTTGTCTATTGTCACATAAAAAAAATGAAGAGAACAATATACAAAATATTATTCGTTAAAATAATGGACCCATTTGTTAATTACAAAATAAATATATCATACAGTTTTAAACTTCCCGTGTAGATCAAATGCGGGATCATCCTATGCTGGTTTATTAACACTAATAACGCACCTATTTCAATATTCATCAAGTTTTCACAGAATTCGTGCTACGTTTATATTTCGTTTTATTCTTGCTTATGAATGCCTTTATGAAATATTAAAATACGATGTCGCTTTGATGGCCATAGTTTGATTAAACCTGGTTCAACATACGAGCCAATTTGCACTGAACATTTTAAAAGGGAAATTGGACGTGGACGTTTAATCTTCTTTCAGTTGCCTGTATTTTGTACACGCGAATATTTTAGTGTAATTATTGAAGAGATTCAAAACCGGCCAAGCGCATATCGGACCGTATCATTAAAAATAAAGCCTTTATTTTGCATATTAGATTAAATGAAAAGTAGAGAGACGCTGACTTCCTTGTTAGGATATTATTATGTGTTAAAGAAACCAGTTCCTTCTCAATACAAGATGACTTTCCTATTCAACACGATATTGGACACAGAGAAAATAAAAAATAATAGTGAAAATATTAATAATGATGTTTAAAATACTTGTATAGAGAAATTGCATGCAGTAAATTGCGAATACTGAAATGGTTTACGATGAAATATTGTAAATTACGACTGGTATTCACTATACAACTTTGTTTATGCTCCCATTCAAGCAGTATTGTAATCGTATAACAATACTTACTTTTTAACGATAGAAGTTGAAAAACTTCGAAGATAAGTAAATTTTAACGATTTCGAATCAGACTTTAAGGCACCAGCTTTTATAGTTTTATTTTCTGAATTACTTTATGTGGTACTAGCTAATATGCGCGGTTTCGCTCCATAGCATAATGTTATATGTATATATAGCTTATGTTACTCGTGGATAATGTAGCTTTCGAATGGTGAAAGAATTTTTAAAATCGGTCCAGTAATTTTTCAGCTTATCCTTTGCAACTAAACAAACAAAGTTTTCCTCTTTATAATATTAGTGTAGACTAGCTACTCCCGTGGCTTTGCCATCAAATTCGGTGTCAGATCACGAAATTTCATCAAAATCCGTACAGTAGTAGCGTCATGATTGACACAACGCCATCCAAACATAAATTATTAATATAAATAAATATCTATCTATCTATCTATCTAATTAAAATAACTTTATATTTATTATGAGGTATTTCATATGAAAGCTTTGTTAAAAGTATGCAGCATTCATTAATAAATTTACTCAATATTATATCATAATGAATAAATTAATATTTGCTCAAAGTTGTTAATATTAACAGTATTAATGAAAAATGATGGTTCATTTAGTGGTTCGATGGAGAAATTATTTTACATTTTGTGATAAGGGGCTTTAAAAATTATTAACAGAGCGTGGTCTCAGAGTCGAAATGACCGGGTGTTTTAAGTATGAAAAACTTTATTCGAACATATCTGGAGTATCGTTTTCCGATCTTGGTTAAATTACATGGGCAAATAGTTAAGACAAAAGAGATGTGGGGTTCGAAGATGAGCAAAATTAGTAGAAGATAGGGGGTCTAATAGGTGAATGTTTGTCCGAGAATATCTGGAGTATGGTTTATCCGATCTTGATTAAAGTTAGTACACAAAAAGTATAGCTAAAGAAAAAAATTTAGTACAAAAATGAGCGAAATCGGTGCAGGGGTAACAAAGATAAGAGGGGGTGAAAAAGGCGATTTTCATATGAATATAGCCGAGTGTGGCATCAAATTTCATCATACGAAAGTTCATCGATATCAGCGGTGTCCGACTTGTTTAGACCCAAGATCGATTTTTCACCTACCGGTTGGCCAACCCTGATCTTTATAATCATACATAACAGACAGCGGGAAGCGACTGTTTTATACCATAGTGAAAATCGCATTTTCTAATTCCAGGGTTGTCAAACGAAGTGATCAACTACTACCTGTTGTCGCTGGCGGTGGCGGACCTGATGTGCGGCGTGTTCGTGGTGCCGCTGTCCATCTACCCCGCCATCACCGGCCGCTGGATGTTCGGCGACCTCATGTGCCGGCTCGTCGGCTACCTCGAGGTCACCCTCTGGTCCGTCTCAGTGTACACCTTCATGTGGATCTCCGTCGATCGATACCTCGCCGTTAGGAAACCGCTCCGTTATGAGACGGTTAGTTTGACGGTAGATATCATTTTCTTTATTACTCTTTCCTCTATCGGTGATCTGGTTCTAATGACGTATCGGAGTCCAAAATGTAAGCTCGGTGTGTTTAGCTAACCATTTACCATTAACTGCATCGATAGAAGCTTCACGTAGCGATAGTTCGGCGCGGTCGTCCGAAGGTACGGTTTTGTTTACCTGACTTGCATCGACTCGGCGCGACTCCCATCTGCATGCGAATGCATTCCGTCGTGTACATCTCGATGATTATACAGTACATCGGCATCGGTCTGATTAGCATGGATTTTTGATTTCTCATAATTAGCATTCATTTTGCCAACATTGTCACAAGAGCCAGAATGCCTAACGGATCTGGAAACACGCTACATTTTACTCATGAAACTCAGTCAACATTGATAGTCGGTTCGATTTAAATTATTCCCCCCCTCTGCTTTCAATAGAAAATATAGTGTGTTTCTAGTATTAATATAAACTTTAGTAGCTGCATGTTTTTCCCAATTTTTGGTCTAATAACGATCTAATATCTACCATTTTCTCTTCTTACTCTGCTCATCGTTTTGTCAACCTCTTCTAGCCTTTGCAAATGATCCATATAATTGGCGGCCTAAATTCAAAATTGAAAACAAAAACGACAACATCATGAAGTGCTTTGTTGCCGTTACAAGCCGTTCATAAATAGCTTTCTTAACAATAATAATTTGTCTTCAATATCGAAGTGGTATAATGTTTTAACACTTCCTTTCATTCTTTGCTATCTTTTCTTTAAACTTAAATCTATACTACTAAATAATATTAAAAGGATTAAATTTCTCAGAGTTTCTTTTATATAAATTAATTATTTATTTAGTTCAAGTAAAACAAATATAATTTGACAAATTGGCAGATGAGGTAATAATGTAAATAATTGCGTTTTACACAGCGTGATATAACTTTATGAAATACCAAATTCAAAATTTGATTATGAACGGCCCGAACAACCGTCTTTGTTTTTCCCAAATAATACTACATTGCTTGACTAGGTACAAACCCGCACTCGAAGTCAATGTTGGATGGTGTTCACGTGGATATCGGCGGCTATGCTCTGCTGCCCGCCGCTCCTCGGCTACAAGAAGGACGCCAACTTTGACAAGGAAACTCTCATCTGCATGTTGGACTGGGGCACGACTTACGCCTACACGGCCACTTTGGCCATGCTCATTCTCGGCCCCAGCGTGATATCCATCGTCCATAACTATTACTACATATTCGCTATGAAAAGAAAGTTGAACAGCGGCGCTCCCATACACGATAAGGAATACGCGACGGCGCTGGCTGAGAACTTGGCGAATCCGAGCCATTGGATGAGTTTCGTCATGGTGACGACGTTCTGGCTCAGCTGGGCGCCGTACGCTGGCATCCGCATGTACGAATACTTCACAGACCAAGAGCTGAAGATACCCATGCTGCACTTCGGCATGGTGTGGGTGGGCATTCTCAACTCCTTCTGGAAGGTCATCATCCTCATATCCCTAAGCCCGCAGTTCCGTCTCGCGCTACGTATCTTATGTCTGACGGCGTGCTGTCGGTCCAAGGGACGCTTGCAGGCCGAGCTCGTCGGCATGGACAATGACGACTAACTTAGTTAACAGTGTAGCGGTGCTCAACGAACATCATACACGCTAAAAGCAATATTAACGTTATCTGGACAATGAAATCACTGCGAAAGTCATTCCTATAGAAATAAGACCGTGCCTAGGTTAAGTAGATTACGACGTTTTAGGTTTGCTGCGTGCGAACGTTTTATTTGATGATCTATTATCAAATGATTGAATTTTTTCAATTTTTCGACAATAAATTTATTTGTAACACCAAATGTTGCGTGCCGGCGATCATATCACTTATGAATTTGGCTGTTTTAGATTTAATAAGAGTTGTGGAAACAGAGTTCATTTATGTGCCTGAATTATACCGTAATCGCAAATGTGCACGCATGGGCGTACGTAAGGGGTAGGAAGAGCCTCGGATCTCGACTATTATCCGTAGGTTTTTTCCGAAATCTATTCATAAGAAAGTAACAGATTTCTAGCGTGGAGTCCTCGATTGCACCTTCATGCTAGCTGTGTTACGCAGTAAGCTGGATATTCAAACCCTTTAGATTGCCGTCGGTTACGCCCATGTGTGCAAAATAATATTAGTTATCGACGCAATAATACTTCACGATTAGTACACGATAGTCAATTTTCTCTGTTGTTAGACGTTGTCGCGTTTTGTATATACGTAAATTGTTCTATATTAGCTGATAGTCTTATAAATTACAATGAATTGGAATATTTATGACGGATTTAAATTTAGATAATTTTACTAGATTCAATTAGATCAAATCAGTCTTCAACATGTAATCAATTTTAGACCTCTCTAAACAATATTTGTATTGTATTATTTTATGTCGAGTTTTGAAATTAAAATTTTAAGTTCGTATTTTTTTAAACCATTCATTATTATCATTCTCTGATATATGATACTGTTCTATATTAAAAGTAGATTTAAGTTTTCGATGTATATAATGTACAAGGATTTTTGATACGTTACGATTAATTATGTTATCATTACAATATTTCAATATTTTATATGTTGAGTCATTTCACGCTGAGTTATGTTGAGTCATTCATTATTTATACCGGGTGTTTATCTATGCAGTTTTGAAAAAAATAGGAAAGTGAGCAGATTTGAAGCTGATGATATAGATGTAAACTAAAAATGTTTGATATTTTAGAAGAAATAAATATCCGAATGAAATATATAAAACTGTACACCCTACGACGCGAGCAGAAAAAGATTACTATTTTTACTAAAAATGTTATTTATTTTATGTATTTTCATTTTAATTATGTCTATATGAATGAGATTATGGGAATTAATAAATATGATGGAAAGAAAAAAAAATTTATGCTAATATCTTCCGCTTACTTTATATCCTTAAAATTTTCAAGACTGCGTATAAAACCACCCGGTATACTCGTAGACAAAATAGAATGCATCAATGTTTAGGTAAAATCAGTCATGTCATGTCATGGGATTACATATGATATTAACAAACGATACCATTAATAGAGGCCTTATTGACTTGTAGTTAAAGTCAAAATCATAGTTCCAGTCCAATCTCTCAGCTTAAAACAAATTCTAAATGCATTGAAACGTAAAAGGTGCCCCAGATTTTTGACATGATATTTGAAGAAAGCCAAGCATAAAATGTCATGTCAAATGTCCAATAAGTTAATCGGTTCGGTATTTTAATTGTGTGTTGATGTGTTTGTATGGTGGTTTTTGTTGAACTTTTTAATGTATATTTTTGTATAGATTATCTTCTAGGACTTCGGTGTTAGACCTCACTGTAGTAATTCTAATGCCTTATAATGTAACAGTTCTTCAAGCAATACGTACAGTAATTAGAAACAATATTGTTGATACTAGAAACTATATATCAAAGTGAGTGAGTTTTTATAAATCCACAGTTGATAATGATTGCTAACGTCGTCATAGATGAGGTGTAGATTTCAGAGCAAAGGACTCGCTTGTCCTCTGTACCTAAAGGATTTTTCATATCGGATTTTCTATCATTATAATTAGTCATTTGTTCAGTTTCAAGCTGTGGCGGACATTTCAACGATATAATATAACTCACGAAATGGTCTTTTAAATGAGTAAAATTATTGATGACACCTCACATTAAAGATACGAAATCTGAAATTAAAGACCCTATACAACAGATGAATTTGTTTAAATCTTAGTACACCATATTTTTTATTTACGTTTTTCGTTAGGAATTTGCCGTATATTACCAAGTACACAGGGCGGATGCAGCCCGGTAGCTATGCATCTCTGAGGCAAAGGTCCAATATGGAAATGTGACTAAATACTAAGACTCAATAGTATAAGATCCAGCATAAGGTTAGCCTTTGATGGATAAGAAGTGTTCTGTGAAAGATCTGTTAAATTCACCTAAAATCGAAGATGAATAGAAAACGAAATGGCTATTTATATAAGGTGTTACATAGCGTTTCAATCGTTTACAGGACATTCAGAACATATACTTAATCACGTAAAAGATAATGAAATGAGTCACCGAGGCTTTGTTAATTTAATATGACTTACTTATTGATCTTCATGTTTACGTGATATATCAGCTGGATGATAATACAGGTTGAGAGCAAAAAACCTAAATCATTCTAAAGCAAGAGCAAGTGCGGGACATTGGTAGGAGAAAGCAAGATAAAATATATTGTGGTAAAAAAACGTAGCTATGTAACACCTTATATAATGTGGGCATGGCTTTTACCATCTTATGACGGATTTTGTATTACAAATTGGGGACCCCATATAACCCCGTACACTCATATTATTTTCTATATAAAACGTGATACAAGGATTCTCAAGATAAAAATGTAAAACTGTTATGAAATTATAGATGGTATATGTGTGTTAATGGATGATATATATCGTTGATAATAGAGAAAAGTCCGCGCAAAAGATTGTTATACGGATTATATACAGGGTGGCGGCTATTTTTAAATGAAAACTCGTATTTATTTTGAGAGATTAAATTGTCAGAATGAAACTGAGAAACTTCATTTAAATTTTCATAATACCCGCCCTGAGTAAAGCGACATTGAGTTGGATTGTGCTATCAATTTAAATCTTCATGAAAAGTCTCACTCTAATCTGTTCATCACTTCTCTAGATGATTGTTGTTTCAATTATAAATGTTGGGTGCTTTGAGGTAATGTCGAAAATTGGTTCGATGCAAAATTGTTTATTAAACTCATAACTGTCAGTTTTTAAAAGTAATTATGTATCTTATTACTTAACATTTCAGGTTGTAAATATTTATTTTTATGATACACTTTATTTGCATAAGACATGGTACACAAGGTTATAAAATATTTTACGGTTCACTTGTTTTGTAAAAAAAAGCATGCTGTATATAATTTACATATTATTTAAACGATTTTCCATTTATGTTATTTAGGTTGTAAATGCGTTTCTTATATATTTACGAAATACTCTGTATATATTTAGATATAATTTGTATGAAGCTCGCAATTTTTGAAGTGAATGTAAGTTCGTCATTACCTGGATGTACCTGAAATAATTTGCAAAGTTTTGTTGAGAAAAGGCTGGATTCAGTTCGTTGTAACTTTATATTACGTCCGCGTCGTTCAGACGTTGACATTTCATAGAAAGTCAAACAAATCTATATTTATTAAGTTGTAAAAAAATTAACAATACTTTTCGGAACTAAACGCTTTTTCCCATGATCCAATGAGCGATTTCTTTAAATCTATGAATCTATTATAATTTTAAATGTTGACGAGTTAATTTCATTTCTTACAATTGTCTGAATGCAGCCTTATATTTGAAATTTTGATGTTGTTGTTTGTCGTCTGTACAAATAGTTCACGTTAAATAAATAATACCTTTATTATAACAATGTTCGTTGTTTTCTTAAATCTTTTAAAGGATAATACAAAATCCCTAACATCAATAATATCGAATTTATTAAAATTAAAAATCACCGCAGTAAATTATAGCAGCTTTTTGCATGCTTGTTAAAATATAAATTTTTAGCTATAAAATACACATTATTTTTTTTAAGTTGTTCTGCAGGTTTATCTGACTTTAAGCGGCTACTGCGTCTCATGAACACCTGGAGCTGGTATGAGCAGGGCTTTATTAAGGAAGATAAGATACTGACCTAAACATCACTTATTTTTTTAGTAATTGTTTTCTTCTGTTCATCGTATGAAACCGAGACTACATTTAAATGTAAGACTTTCTGAGGTCCGTATCCTCTATCCTTTCTCAACGTATCGTTTTTCAGTTACTTTTTTGCCTCGCATCTTACCCACTAATTACCTTTTCTTGAATTTTTTTGATGTATGCATTTTTATGGGTGAAAGCCATCACCACATGCTCAATTGCTTATATCGTCTTTAAAAAAGACATCTATAGGATTTCTATAATGGTCTTATACGAAGGTCGTAAGAAAATAATTATACTCGCAGAAATTTAATTCAAAAACTGTTCAACTAAAGAACTTTCACCTCTCACCGCTCACAAACTTACTAATAACATAATTGTATCATCACTTTAACTAGATTGAAAGCGAAATGCGAACGTTTGAAAATTTCTATGTCCATTAATAACTTTTAACTGCCGCAGAAACTTTTGTTAACTTTTGTTACCGCCACTCGTCGCTAGATGGCGCTGTAATAAAAAACCGACGGCGTCCACTCCCACCTAGGGCGGTGCATTCACCTTCCCTATTGCACGTCGTAAATTATTATAGTTGTGACAGAGATAACTAGAGGTGCATGAATCAGTCAGCAGACACGTGGTCACCCACACAGCCTGAAAGTTTCAAGTGTTCACAACTTTGCTAGTGAAAGTTTGTGAAGTGTTTTCATTTCGCGGAAATTAACTTTCCATTTCCATATTTTCATTAAGTGAAGGAATGCATTATTTCGGATGAAATCGAGTTTTATCTGGAACCTTGAAAGAGGTTGTATTTACTACAAGTATTTTAATACTACGAACGCAGCTATTCCTTAATGTCTAGTCTAGCTTAGCTTAAATTAAGCTTTAAATAATTTTACTTCTTTATATATCGATAACTTGTCTTTTTTAATGCAGCCTTAAATCTATAACATTTATTTAGTACTAATAAGGTTGGGGTCAAATAAAACAAGAATAATTTGCTTATACATATAATAAACCAATTGGTTCGACCAATTACACGTACATACATAATATTATAATTAACTACTTTTTGGTTTCATAAAAGAAATTGTAAATTT
>LQNK01000462.1:803945-839153 GCA_001586405.1 Phoebis sennae | reverse complement strand
AACATTGGATAATAAACATGTACGTGCAAGTGATGTGTATCATTGGAACAATTCCCAACAGTACATATAGAATATAAACTCAGACTACAGTTTTTTATAGTGTCTTATATAACTAAATATAATATTATATTAAAATATGGTTATTTATATTATATTGACGCTAGCATATTTATCTTTAGTGACAATTGTTAGCTTGCGTTTATTTATTTACTAGCTGTGCCCCGCGGTTTCGCCCGCGTATATAGCACGATCCCGTGGGATTTCCGGGATTAAAAGTATCCTATGTCATTCTCCTGGTCCTAAGCCATTTAGCGATTTAGCTGAAAATTTGTAGGCAGAAGCCTCGGTTCATCCGATCTTGAGTTATAAGTGGAGTAACTAACACGATTTTCTTTTATATATATATATATATATGTGTTTTATATTAAAATTAAGTTGACGACCCGTTTTGGGTAAAGGCCTTGTTGACAAATAGGATATTAAAAAAAACGTTAAAGCTGCAAGAAGTTGCTATATTCTTTGATATATAAGCTATAGGTATCGGACAGATATGGTTATAAGTATATAACACATGTGTACTATGATTATATGAATTTTTAACAAAAGACAATCGTAAAACTAGTATCATCGCCTCGGTCGGCAAATGATCATGCATGCATGGCACGTTCTCATGCGGCAGGATTTGAAGGGATGTACGAGATTTTTCTTCTAGTAATATATCCGACAAACGCCAAGTAACTTTTACGTGTTGTATAAATTTATAAATAGCGTTGTGAAGTCAATACTTACATGAAGAAAATTTGACACAAAACATTCGTAACATTAATTTTAGCTCATCTTTTTAAACAGTAAGGAACGTTGGGATGTAGGTATTTAATAAGAATCCAATCCACATCGAATAAGTTTAAGTTTATTTACAACACACTTTCTCCTTATATGGGCTATATAGTATTTATATATTAATACCACAGCTTTTTTTATTTATGGAATCTTTTTGCTAATTGCAAGTATCTCACTTACTATGTGCAGCTCAATTTAGGTATGTGTTGGATCCTTTCTGCTTAACGTCCGTGTATAAAAGTAATATATTTTCTTGAAACAAAACGAAAAAAATACCGTATTCTAATTTTAAAAACAGAAAAGAATTCGTCAAATAGATGTACGACAGTAAAGATCTAGTGAGAGCTTTTTATAACCAGCCTATAAAGGTTAATTAAAAATAATATATGGCTACAAAGTTGCATTATATTAGTTTCTAAACAAGCTGTGTACGCCTGTAATTTGAAATGTTTGCGAAACTAAAACAAATGTAACTTTTTATTGTACTTATTTGTAAACATTTTGTTGGTGTACCCTTAAAGATAAATAAATAAATAAATAAATAAATAAAAGCTTGTACATACGGTAGCGAATCCTGGGCACTCATACACCGTGTAGTCGCCTTCCTCGTTCTCGTCTTCTGACTCAGGGTCCGAGATTGAACCGTTGCGGCCGAGACAGCTCCTAAACCCAGTAAATATACTTTATGACTAGATATTTTAGGAGTATAACAGTTATAGAGTAGTGAAAATTGTACCAGTTTATAAAATTTACCACGTTATTACATTATCATCATCTGCATAATATCTTTAATAATTGCTACATATTGGCATCAGTCTATTCAAGTTTCTTAAACTATGTATTAATTTTGCACTATACAGATATGAGTTCCAGGTTTTTAATTCATTAATTTAGAATACGATTGGGGATATTCTTCATATAGTACTTTATATGGGCTATGAAATAAGGATATAAATTAAAAAAATAAAAAGCCGGCAACACACTCGCGAGTCTTCTTGCCATCAGGTGACAAACCAGGCTTACCCGTTCTCATATAAAAAAAATATCGCGAAGCAATTTACAATCTTAAAACTTGCGTATTATAACTATTATTATTACAAAAAATATAAATAATAGATCTTTAAATCGACGGTATAGATAAAGCAAACCTATTTAAAAATAAACGAATCAGACAAAATAAGTAATATTGTGTGTAATAAGTATCTGTGTCCTAACTCCTACTTACGACTAAATGTCAGGAAAGCGGCATGGAATGATTGCACGATCGAGAGGTAACTAGAGGCTAGATGGACGATCGATGAACGCTTTTCATTGCCAATGAAGGCGTCTCAAATTTACGTACAAATTATGAGAATGAAACTATCTTCAGATTCTAAATATGAATCGTTTGAAAGTTTCTTCCGATAGCATTGACTTTCATTTAATGGTGATACAAATTATAATAAAAATCGATCTATATCTTGTCAAACAATCCTATGATTCTGTAGTTAATATTGCAGTCAATAAATAATAGTAATTATTGGTTGGAAGCATGTCCCGTCTATGTTACAGTCTATATTATAATCCAAGGATCTCACGTCTCTTTCAGACTATGACGGATTTAAAAGCCCCCGCCGTCACCAATATGAAATGATTCATATTTCGATAATCGCAACGTTTCAAAGAGGAGTGAGTTCTAGATTCAAAACGGAATTTTTCGGCCCGTCTATTTTCTGTTCGAGATTGATATTGACCTTCGATATACATATACAAAGCAAACCTAACATTGCTGTGTTAATTGCGTTCAATTGAGGGCAAGCACCGTGAATCGCACAAAATAATTACATGACTAATGATAGGCTAGATAAATTGACGAAAACGCTATCGGAAGCATTGGATCAATATATTTTATCTTAAGTAGGAGTGCATTGATATGAAGTGGACCAGTTTGTCCTTTCTTCACAGAATAATATAGTAAAACTATAAAAATCTTATTTGATTCAATACGTCATAGATGCTTATTACGTAATGACATGTCGTATGACGATCATGTCGATGATCGTATAACAAAAAAAAATCACAATTTCATTGATCAATACTAGATATCATTTAGTTTTTTAGATTCAAATTATTTTTTTTTTATTTGGCATACAGAACGGTTGACAAGGAATATTGTATGTTACATATTCATAAGTATAGGGTATATTAGGCGTAATTGTCGAAACGTACATACACGGTAACATAATGTGTGTTTATATAAATGTATTTTAGTTTTACAACACATTTGTCTTAAACAATATTTAAAAATAAAGTTAAATATAATTTTCTATCTATCATCATTGATACATTTGAAAACGTAGGTAAAACTTCGACGGCGTATCACATTTATACCCCCATTGAGCTTCCAATCTCTCATTGTGCTCTCGTAAAAATAACATTAAAACGCTCGAGTCTTTAGCTCGATTGCGAGTATTTAATTGTATTATAAAAATAAAATAAAATAGTATAACGAAAATACACGTGATTTATTATATTTCAAGTATACCACAGCGCAAATATAAAATGTACAATTGCTTTAAAAATAAACTTCAATTCATAACTAATACTAATAGTATTTATAGGTAAGAAGTTAGAGGAATTAGATAGCAAGAAATAGTTGCTACAGCACTTCCACTCATGCTACGGATGGACGCTTTCATATCTTAAAATATGACCAAATTACTTTAACGAAGCTCAGCGAAAAATATAACAAACTGCATAAAATAAGTTCTGGAGTCCTTTAAAAATAAAATACAACTTAATAGACAAGAGCGACGCTTGGTGCGAGTTTCAACAAGATTTTTGTTCCGTTTTCCATAAAACTTTTGCCAGCTTTGTATGGAAATAATGGAAGTTGCTGATGTTGTTTGATGCGAAAAATTTCAGTATAATATTCGATCTATATAAAAAATGTTGCTGCATTATGATAGATCAGTTGAGAACAAGTCGATAGATTTATATCATAGTTTTTCGCTCTCCATAGCGGTAACACACACAAATTGTATTATTATTTTTTCGTTATTTTGTATATTTAAACAATAATAAACAAGCATATCTTTTTGTGGAACTATTGTGACTCTTATGTTGAATAAAGGATTTTTTTATTTCATTTTAATTATTATTGATTTATTGGTCTAAGCAAGCAACAGGGCTCAAAATTATGTCTCAATAAATAAATGATCATGGATATTTAACCATCAAGTCCCAAACTAAGCAAAGTGTATACTATGGAAATTAGATAACTGATATAAAAGGAAATTCCAATGTTCATCACATAATAATTTTCTTGTAGTGGGGATCGAACCTACAGCCGGCGCAATATACAATTGCCATATCCACTGCGCCTATCGGGTCGTCAATATTCAATAGTCTACCTTTAAGATATGAAAAAATCCTCAGTGCTTTATTAAAATACGTTCTTTCTAAAAATAGCCACTAGACCATTCAAATATCAACCGCACAAAGATATAAAAAACTTTAAGCCCGCTTTCTATAAAAACCTAAGTTCTATTTTAAAATTGCGGAGTCGGAAATAACTTAGAATGTACTTAAGTGTAGTCGGATGGCAGCCAAGTTATCTTAACTGAATTTACGATGCAGCCAAGTTGAAGATCAAAGATCTCAGACTGCCGCGAATACCTACCGCTTGATGTGTTTACAATTGTATAAAATGTATTTTAAATCGATTTGTGTTCTTTGTGGAAAGAATTGTACGATATAGAAATGTTTAGGATAAATAGATAGATAAAATAGAAGGATTTAAAGGGAGGTTTTTGTAGTTTCGTTTCGAAGTTTAATGCGATTATCACGAGTATTTTATGTCCCATTTTAAATTCGTAACAACTTTAATTTCTCAATGTAAACACAATAGCAATAATAAATATTGAAATTCCTAAAAAAAGATGATGTAGTGTAGATTATAATATAACCGTCTAAACTCTAAAGTAAAATTGGATATATTGGAAAACCTCAGAAAATTTAAAAGTCATGTACAAGTTGTTCGTGTGTCGAATAAAATAAAAAAATAATTAAAGAACGCCGAAATGGAAAATCTTTAAAAATCAATAACATTATAATAAATTTGATTTATACAGTGGACTACTACTAACCAAGTAAAAGACACACACACTTAGTAGACAAGGAAGTACTCCTTCTGGAGTAAATTGTTGGAGAGAATCTAACCTCTCCATAGCCAGGATCTGCTGCTTCTGGTAGTGGTACATGTGAGCTAAGTGGGCGAGTTTCCTGTCCCCACTGGGGTCGACGGTGGGGCCGGTGACGCCGTACGCTGGGTCAACATTCCTCTTTTTGTGTTAAGAGAGAGTTCCTCCAATCTTACCCAAGCTTCCATCTTACCTTTCCATAGCCAGGATCTGCTGCTTCTGGTGCTGGTAGTGGTACATGTGGGCTGAGTGGGCGAGTTTCCTGTCCCCACTGGGGTCGACTGTGAGGCCGGTGGCGCTGTACGCCAGGTCAATATCCCCTATTTTGTCCTTAGAGAGAGTTCCTCTAATCTTACCCAAGCTTCCATTTTACCTCTCCATAGCCAGGATCTGCTGCTTCTGGTGCTGGTAGTGGTACATGTGGGCTGAGTGGGCCAGTTTCCTGTCCCCGCTGGGGTCGACAGTGGGGCCGGTGACGCCGTACGCTGGGTAGTCCACGTCAGCTGCCGCCTTGGCCTTCTTCGAGATACTGGGCAGATATATAATACTATAATGCGTGTGAGTTGAGCTCAGCGCTTTTGAGGAAATAAGTGAATGGATTGTGAGTTTATACGAGATAAGAACTCTTGATATTGAAGTATCGAGATGTATGTCAAGGTTCCAAGATTTTATGAAAGCTTATATGTTGATATATTGCGTTGTTTAATGGTTGTGAATAACTTTAAAAAGTAAGTGGACAGGATCAGGAAAACATCGATTTTCTGATATGTTCATATGTAACAGGTGACCTAGGAATTATAAAACTACTGAATCCAATATGTCACAGACAAAATTTCAAAAATAATGTTTACACACATTTTCAATTTCTATAAACCTTATAAACTATCTGAAAGTGCAAACAGCGCAAAATTTGCATTTAAAAAAGAAGATTATTTTAGGAAGGTTGGTATAAAAGAATGTTCGAGAAAACTTCATTATCTAAGATTATCTGCTTGAAAATAAATTGATTGATAAATAGACCTCATACTGTGGCGTGGAGGATTCGCGCAACATGAGAAAATTACATACCTCGCCTTTGTTTGTCGTATTATCGCTGGAAAATTGCATTAAAATTTAATAAAGGCTTCCCTCGTTCACTAGCCTGAATATTTTAATTATCGCTCATCAATGCCGGTTATCGACAGTTTTTTTTAAATTAACTTCAGCTATTTAGTTAATTTTTTCAGGTAATATGCTTTAATAATTGCTCGTGTACATTTATGTGTATGGAATCATAAATTTTGAAGTTGTAGGTATTAGCTTACCGACTTCAAAAAAAGGAGGAGGTTCTCAATTCCACCGTTTTTTTATGTACGTATTCGGCATTTAATTGACGTATTCGCTTTAAAAAATATTTGGCATTTGAAAGAGTAGAGTATCCTTGTAGAAATTTGGTTCAAGTCTGAGAATAAACTGTGCGGTTAAGTTTTAATTATTTTTATCCCCATTAAACACTCAGACTGAGACTGATCTTGGACTAGCTCTGATGAGGAGGATTAGTACGTCACTAAAATGGAAAAATAACAACCTTTTCAAAGTTTCAAATAATCTATTCAAAGTCAAGACTTTATCTTCTTTCAATTTAACAAGGTTTTGTACCGACTCTAAATATATTTCAAGATTAAAATAAAAGTTATTTTGTACTTTATAGGGCAAAAAAGTCGGTTTAATTTTTTGGCATAAAGTTATAATATCTCACGTGCTGATAGCATTAAAGATACATTAGTATCTTATGTCAAAGGGCCCAAAATTAAAAGTTTTGTATAGACCAGAAAATAGTCATGACTTGGGTTCACACTTTGGTTCATAGTCAGCAACCTCAAAGCCTTAAAAGCAATCATAAAAAGTCACGACTTGGGTTTACCACTCTGGTTCATAGTCAGCAATCTCAAAGCATAAAAAGTCACGACTTGGGTTTACCACTCTGGTTCATAGTCAGCAATCTCAAAGCATAAAAAGTCACGACTTGGGTTTACCACTGGTTCATAGAAATGTCAAGCAAGGATAAACTCGTAATCATACTTACGTGTACCACCCGAACACCAGGCCCACCAGCGCCATGGATACAGCTGCGCCGATGGCCGCCAGCAGCGCGCTGCTGTAGATGGACTCCACCGGCTTCGGCTGCACGGTCTCTATCACGTGGATGTGGTGCGGCTTGACCGTGCTCCCGGTGGCCCCATCAGTACTGTGGTTGCAATACGGTCATTTTTGTGGAAAAAGAAATCGAGCAGTTCTATGTGCGTTGCAGGATGTATAGAGGAGCGTAGCAAGGACTTCATGGCCCCCCATTGATTTGTTCCGATTATTATCTATCTCCCCTTAATCCTATTTGAAACTAGAACTCACCCCCAGCTGACAATGGCATCGAAACATATAACTACACTCGGAAGTGCATCGCGAATTGTAAAAGTTTGGGAACCCTTGAAATAGAGTATTGCCTACAGAAACTTGCTTCTGTAGATGGATTCAACGACCGTAGATCCCGTGGTCCCATCAGACATTTTGATAAATTACGCCGTATTTATCGTACTAAGTTTTTTAACATACATATAAATAAATTACTAATCAATAGATGACAATAGAGACATAGTATTTTCTTGTGTTTGTATCAGTCACCAGTGCCCGCCCTCGATGTAAAGGGCTCAAAACGTCGAGTTAATAATAATGTAGGTACAATAAACCGCTTTTAAAACCCTTTAAAAATATTTTATTTAATAATAGAGATCTTATTCCAAAAATGACATTTATTCAAATTCATTTTTAGCCCATTGTAAAACACATTATACAACAAAGTGAAAAGCCATTGAGGCTTTATTGGAAACTCTGACATCATAAATAGAACAAGAGAGTCTATGACGCTTGTTAATCACTGCAGTTTCCGTTAACTGCGATGTTTGTAAACAAATTTATTTAACCTGAATTTCAAATTACGGTTAAACGAACCGCCTTTGAATGGTTAAACAGTTTACGGTACTCAAATTAAGAATGCTTTTGATGCATTAAATTTTAAATGTTTATGTTATAAACATGCAAGATAATATACCTGTTTTGTTCAAAATTGTTTCCATGATTCTAATTTTCTGAACATAAAAAATTAAGTTAGTATATTTCGTTGGAAATTCCCAAAAATGTATTTTGTCCAGATAAGTTCCGAACACCGTTCAATTCGGATAATCGTACTACTATACTAGAACTAAAAACCATGCAATCACTCACAAATATTTCGAGAAAACATGCGTTCACAAACAAAGAAGCGAAATGATACAAACTCCTATACTGCCAATTCGTTTTGTCAAATTTTGAAGTGCAAACTGCAAAATATACAGACGAACACGGGGGTCACTGCTAGTGGAACGAGGAAAGGGCGGGAACATCCTAACGTCTCTTCACACAAGCCTGACGCGACATAAGTAATGTGACAATATTGGACGTTCTCTAAAGTTATATTTGGGTATACCGTTAATGAATTTGTTGGCAACTTTGTATAGAATTTCGTGCTTGAAAATGTCTGTAATAAAATATTTAGTGTAGTTTAGTTATAACATTAGATCATAACCACTGCAAATTATTAATTGTAATATTGTTTAATTCCACCTTACAAAGGTGTTATTATTACGTTCTAATTTGAACGCTGCCAAATCTCCATACCAAACTTTTAATTTCACGTTTCCCGTAATTCAGTATCATAATTATACTTTCAACCATTGTATAATTTTTGGGTTGGCAAGAATAATAAATAAATAAAAAAATATACTGCAATACAATTATCTAACGATTTAATCTTTCTGGGAGTGCTAAAAAATAACTGTATGTATCTTTACTCTATAAGCCATAATTATCACATAACTGCATTTATGGTCACATTTACGTCATATTATTGTACGTATGGTCACATTTACGTCACATTACTTCAGTACCGTCGCTTCAGTTTGTCTGAATAGGCATTACTTGACGTTTCCCATACTGCGATGCTCTTTGGAGAAACTTTTAATGTTCACAAATATTTCTATATTGGAGGCAGAATTACTATACTATATACAGAGTACGTCTTAAACAAAATTATTTTTCTGCATTATACATAACAATGATATCCCTTGTCTATATTCACGCAATAAATTTAAACTAAAATATTATTTTAACTATTTATACTTTCTTTAATATATACATAATAGTTTAATTGATCTGTATTAAAAATTCATCTAAAATAATTAAGAAAAAGTAGCTTCTCCAAAGAAACCATCGTTAAGTATCTCCATGCGTCTAAAGGAGCCTATATGTGTAATATTTATAAAGGTCACCTCTCCGTGAATTGTTTAGGCTGCGAAATTTTCAAGACTCGCAGATTTGTTGGCAGTAAGGAGACAGGTATACGGTACACCTTATTTGCCCTGGAATAACACTTTATAGCTATTGCGTAGTTCAAAACGCCATGATTTTCCTCGTAATCTTAACTGACCCACACCATAAGTGCAAAGTACACGTTAATTATTTTAATTAAAAATGTATAGTGGAATTTTTAACAATACCCCCGTTTTGGCCATGTCAAGACTTAAAATGCTAAGAAATGATTCTTGAAGGCTTTTATAAAGTGAATCGACAATACACACTTGTACTGTTAGCACATATTGAAAGAAAATTTGATTTTTTTTTAAACAATAAATTCAAAATCATTACCAAAACTGCGTTTTATATCTTATATAATGACTTTATAAATTGCAAATGGCCAAAACGTTAGTATTTTGTGTAACTCATGCTAGGGGTAAACCTAATGTCAGTACGCGGTAATAGACAAGCGAATTTTAAAAATTGATCTGTCATCTCGCTTGCACGTAAGTAGTATAACTTTGTTGTAGGCTTTCTTGCTCATACTTATGACATGGGAATAGCGTGCACATTCATGAGAAATTGGCGCGAAATGAAATCATTGATATATTTGGGTTATTGCATAACATGAATGAGATATCATGGCGTTTTTCACATAAAAATATAATGCAATACATTTTAAAATTAATAAAATGTACTGCTTTAATAAAAGATAATGCTTGGAATCGAGGCAAGAAGTTAGAAGAGAAATGTCAGATTTTCTTTACATTTTTAATTTAATTTCAAATATCTTTATTATTTAGATTAGCTTTTATAATAGACATCCATTGACTAGAATAAACAATCTTTATTTTAACTTCAAATAAAAATTCTTATTCCTATCGCATTACTATAAATTAAAAATATCAAACATACATAGGGATATTTTTAGCAATAATAATTTTATACTTAAATATAACATTTGGTTTATATTTACCGAAAATTATGAATTTTTGATACTTTATAAGTTGATAAAATGAATGCCTATGATAAATATAATATTCAAAACAAATACAGTGAAGAAAAACTGACAACAAAGAAAAATAATGAAATGTTCTTTGCTTTAATGTCGATCAAGTGTTTGCGATATAATTAAAGGGTAAATTTCTTTGATATATTAATTTCAAAGCGAATTCAGGTAGAAAAAAATTGTTTCAGGTTATTTTAAAAACATGGTGTTTGTTACTTTCGTTTTAAATGTAACATAATAAGTTTTGGCTTTTTCTAATTTATAGTGTGAGAAAGTCAGTTAAATTTTTTGCAAAAATTATAATTATTCCTAGACTGGCCAGCCTACTGTACTTTGGACCTATTTTTTTGGCAAAAAGTAATTATTTTTCCACTTTATCTTCATATTTGTTTAACTGTGTTTCGCCCGACTTTCCATGGCATTTTTCTAGGACATTTCGGGAGTAACTTTTAATGCCACCACTTTTTCACCCAGGTTATTTAAACATATTATGTAACCATTACTCGAACTTGACTCGTACGAAAAAGAGTGGACGACTACAGCCCGAGAGAGGAAAGATTGGAAGAGGGAAAGAGAGGCCTTTGCCCAGCAGTTACACACTATAGGTATAAAATATAATAATAAATAAAATATAGTCATTAAAAATGTCTATAAATAAAGTTTTAAATGTACACTTCTCTGAGATATATCGTAGTATTGTTATAAGCTTCGATGTGGGATGAATATGTCAATTAGCCTGAGCTAATATTAATATTTCAATCACTATAAATACGGACTGCAGATTTATTTTAAGTGAAATTTAAATGAAATCAATGAAATATGAATACGTTTTTTGCTTTATAGATAAAAAAAAACGAATATTTATAAAAAAGCTTAATACAACGTTGTAAATCAATTCTCAAGCACATTAAAAAGGTATTAAGCGTATTATAATATTTTCCTGGAATTTATCCTATTGAAGGATATTAAAAATGTTTGCGATTCGAGCTTTTCCATTGAAAATGAATATGATTAATATCCAATATTGTATACAATTATCAAATTTTTATACTTTTATTGTGTTGCGATTCCAGCATAATTAGTTGCTACAAGAATTCCTCTTTAACATTGGACGTTTCCAGAAAATGACGTCATTGTATTCGTGTTGCGGATTTGAATAAAATTATTCAATAAGGCCCCAAATTAATAATTAAGAGGCCCCAGTACCATAGACTCTTATTTACACTAACACGCGCCCGTGGCTTTACACGTGTTGGTATAATCAATTATTTTGGATGAATTATCCCCTATGTTCATCAAACATAACGTAAGATTCCAATATGAAAGAATTTTTCAAATCAGGTCAATAGCTTCGGAGCCTATTCAATTCAAACAAACAAAATTGAAAATATCGAAATTTTTTCTCTTAATACTTAGCAAAATTCAGCCCATGGCTTAGCTCGCGTAAAATTTCTTATATATATAAAATATATCCTATCGTGTTGGAACACCACCGTGCCTCGTAGGGCACTTAAAACCATCCCATCGAATTATGAGTGAAGGAATAGAGAGTGCACCTGTATTTCGGCACATACTTGAGATATCTCCTGCGTTAGGTACGCTGATCTGTGTTGAGATTGGCCACCAGGACCAATATCGGGGAGGCATTATTACTAATTGCGAGACACAATTCACGTTTACGATTCACAGAATCTGGACCTGGATCGCGATTAAATAGCACTTTATCAGAGTTTTGTTTCAAACAATATTTTGACCTACATATTCCGCGTCGAATAATTAACGGCCCGATAATTCGCGTGAATAAAACAAATTAAAGAAATAAAAAAAAGATTTTGAACGTATACTCGTAACGAATTTAATTGTGATGGTTACTCTATTGGGGTTTATTTAAATACTAGTGGAGCTCCCGCTTTTATATCGCGTCCCGTAGGATTTTCGGGATAAAAACTATCCTATGTTATTCCTGGGGTTTCAAGGAATCTCTTTACAAAATTTTGATCCAAATCGGTCCTGTAGTTTACAGACCCACAGAACGGAATAATAATAATATAGACTACGTAATATTTGAGATATTTTTTGTTTATACATCATTTAAATGCCTAAATTTGGCATTTGAATACAAATTATAAATTATGAAAATGTTAATACTTTATAATTTGTTCTTCTTTACATAAACTCACTATTAAATTTTAATATTTTTAACACTAGTACTGCGAAAGTAACTCTATCTATGATTGTCTGTCTCTTTTTCACGCCTAACCAATGAATCTACTTGGAACACATCTTGTACAGAGATTGTTTGAAACCCCAAGAATGACATAGGATAGTTTTTATCCCGAAAATACCGACACTGATTTCAGTTATTAAATTTTTAATTATATTTATTCATTGTGTCTGATAATGTAAAGCTATACTAATGATGAATGATGAAGATAATAATTAATCATAAATGTAAATGATTTGTGAGAATTTATAGTATTAGTGTGTGTGTGTTAACACTTAAATACGACACTAAAGGTAAACCTTCGTTAAAGTCACTAACCTTTAAAATTAAACATGTGACAGTTTTGTTGTACCGTCGCGACACGTCTAAGCCTCGTCTAGACCAGGGGTAGCCAACCCGTTGATCGCGGTTATTAGTATGTATTCCGATGTCATTATCTACTGAAATACGTGCATTGAAGGATTCATTTCAAATTTCAATATAATTATAATTGGTAGACCGGACAGGAATTTTTATTAAGTCGATTTTATTTCTGATCGAGTTGGTCACCCCTGCTCTAGACAACATTCTTGTTACGTTACCAAGAAATATTATTTAGATTTTACATAAAAGAGATACGAAAATAGAGATTTTATTAAAGACCATCTCATATAAAGGTATAGGTAGGAGCATAATATGGTTTTTGATTAAAATGTACGTATCAATACATACGGAGCTTATATTGAAAATATTTCTGCTATTTGTAACATTTTATGAAAGGTGTGATTAAACAAACTTTTCTTATACAAGTTTCAAACTCCAAGCTCTTATTTTCATCGAATTAAGACTCTTTTGAGGCTCTAATAAATTTTCATACATATTTCGTTTATCACCGACTCAGAACGCAACTCCTGTCGAGAAGGGTCTTAAAACTTTAACACGAGTACACGACATGTTAGACACATTTTAAATTTTTAAGTATTTAACATAAAATGTAAGGTTCACAGGTCGGTAGTATAATTTGTATAGAATATGCAATCCCATGCGTATCGGTGGCCATGCTTGTGTGACTTTCTATACAGAGAATACTATTGAATGCATTTATATTATATATATTTTATTGCATATATATTTATATATTTTAATATAGTATTATTGTTGTATTTATTTTACGCATTGTAAATTTTTTTGGTATATTTCAAATAATATTTATATTATCTGTACTATAGTCTGTGTTGTGCACCTACTTTACCTTTTGTACTCGAGATTTCCGTCTTTCTCTTACGGGTTGCTTGGAAGAGATCACTGAGCGATAAGGTCGCCCATTTAATGTTTATATTTATATTTAATGTTTTAGGTTTATATTTATATTATTATTAAGTACGGGTGTATAAAATAAAGTGTTTATTCATCCATCGCTCCATTAAATGCCTATATACCTCCACTAGCTCAAAACAGTACGTTTCACCTATTCGGCTTAACTCGGTAAATGTTCCATCATTTTCACATGATATTATTGTATGAAGCCTCGTTCCAAAATAATGATGTGCATGTTTACAATTCCCTAATGTGATTTAGTTTCTGTGCAAACCGGCGCATTAAGTAGATCGAATTATTTCGTGTTACCTATTGAAATATCTGTTTTATTTGATTTTGTATACTAATATTATAAAGAGGAAAACTGTTTTATTTGGTTTTGTATACTAATATTATAAAGAGGAAAACTTTGTTTGTTTGTTTAGTTGTAATGAATAGGCTCAAGCACTACAGGGCCTATTTTAAAAATTATTTTACCATCGAAAGTTACATTATCCACATGATTAACATAGGCTATATTTTATAGAGTTTATATATGACATTATGCTACGGGAAGAAAGCCGCGCGGATCAGCTAGTAATAAATAAAGTTATTTAAGTGATAGTAAAATTGATACATGTTAATTTTAGAATATAATATGCGTATTTTTTAAAGTAATGATTATTATTATGAATCAAGATGAAAAGTTTTACAAACGTTACTAAAGGGAAAGGAAATCGATAAATTGGAAGGAGTGGTGACGATTTTAATTAAAAAAATGAGAATAATTAAAGTGACAATGATAATCGTAGAAATCATAGATAATTTAGTGACTTTACCAAAAATATTTGCTTAAAAACATTATTGTTAATAATATTTAGGTAAAATTAGCAAAGAACATCCCACAGAATATGGAAGCAATGAATAACAAAGCGATAACCAAAAACGTAGACACTCACACACCCAACCGAAGCTCGTCCAGGTTATCGGCGACCAGAGTTTTGGACCTACTCCAGTTGGGGTTCTGCCTTGTCTTGCGGGGCTCCATAATTTGGTTGGGTTGCTTTGGCTCTGGAAGGAATGATAAGCGTTAGTTTTCTCTGAATTGAGCTAAACATATTAGATATTTATTCTCTCTCGAAGTTAATGCATTCAATATATATGATCCAATGTTTATTACTTGTAACAAAATTACGATTGTTTATAATGAAGATGTAGCTGTTTGTTTCTTATCCCATTAATGAAAAGATAAAAATAAAAATTATCAAGTACTAGCATTTTACAGACAAGTATTAAATAAATTTTAATTCCAACATATTACGTACGAAATTTGATAATTCCTGAGAACGGGTCCTGAAGACTGCAATATCATATAAGAAGTGAAGTATTTTTAATTAAAGTGAAATAAGATAATTGAAGGAAGCACAATTTTCACTGTGGGACCACCCAGGGTAGTCAGTTTATATCATGTAGGGTAGTACGGTTACTAGCCTACATAATCAATGACAATTTATGAGTATCTATTAACCGACCCTGTGCTATGTCTTCAAAAGTAAGTTAAAATATTGAAACAAGTAATAGTACGTAAAAAACTGGTCTTGAAGACATTGAATACCGGCCTCGACCCTACGATGTATCTCTCTCCGGTCCTATAAAACTGCCGTCGCATTAGACTATAAAACTAACCGAATAGTGCATATTTTGCACTTAAGTACTCGTATAAATACCTCCGCTAGAAATTTACCAAAATTCAGGTCAGGACATAATCATTACATTAAAGCCCGCTCGGCGCGTGCACTTAGCCTGATGAGATTGAGCTAAGGTGCAATTAGCTATTTATAGCTCGTTACAATGAACTTTTATTGCATTTACTTTTCGCATTTTCAAAGCTAAGCAGAAATTAACGTATTTCTGCTTCAATACTAAGAATTTATTTAAAAGTAGTTGCTCCGTGACTTAAGTACAGTTAAATAAACGATGGAGTTTTAAAGTTTCAGCTTTTATTTCTCTCTTCGGAACTTGTTTACAGCAAACTGAAATATTTATTTTTTATTCCAATAAAGTAGCTTATGTTTCGTTCTAGGAATTAGTTAAGAGTTTATCGGCTGTCATGGGCGCCAACTTTTTGACTCCCTGCAGAGTTAACTATACCTAAACCGATAGTTAAGTCTATATACTCAGAATGGAGACATTATGGACTCAGCACGAAATATGAGTTATTTTAACAATTAGTTATAGTTTCGGACAAAATTGATAATAAGTTAGTTTGGGATCCACTGATTCTCTTTGATTAGTATTAATTATAGCCTATACATGTTTTCCATAGCGTGAGCGATTCTATAGCGTATAAAAGATTATACTAATGTTATTTAACTTTCTGTTCAAATAAATCTATTTCATTCTATTTCAATCGGTTCATTCATTTCAGTTATATTTTTGGATGAAAATTTATATAATCTTTATAAATCGCTTGATATTTCGTTTATCAAAGCTACGCGAACTATAGTTTCATGGAGTACCATAAAGTAGATTTGCTAATCAAATTTTACGAAAACATTTCCTCTCAATCTTTTTCAATCATTTCAACAAGGTCCACATTAGATTATTATATCGTAAAGGATTGAACGAGCAAACAACGTGGCGTTTAACTCGCTGACGTCATCGAGGGGACGATTGATTACACTGTCATAACGCTAGTTGGTTTCATTGTATGAAGTATCACGTTTTATGCGCTTATTTTGAACTAGCTGGTCGCGTGGATTCATTCGAATAAAGTTGGGGAATATGCTATCGTAGTGTCCGTAGTAAATTATGTCAAAGGAGCTTTTGATTGGCTATTACGTCCAATTAATTCTCTTTGTAACTGTGAATTCGGCGCTGCCTTTTAATTGTCAAATTCTTGGTATTTTTGTGACCAGCAAGCGTTATTACGTAATTTTTTCTACTGAACCGATCATGATGAAAGTTGTTATACATATAGGTAAGGGCTCAAAATAACATATAGGCTACTTTTAATACCGGAATTGCTACGGGATCAGAAATTACGCGGATGAAACCGTGGGGTGCGGGTAGTATTCATATTAAGTGCTCATGTGACTGGTTTATTGTTTAGGCCTCCTACAAAAATATGTGATAATCAATTTAATGTTACTCAAAATAGTAGAGAGTATAACAAACCTTGCGTTTCAACAGGATCAAAGTAACCTTCATCCAACGGCGTCAACGCGAACTTCTTTCTCTTCTCCTTATGTTCCAGCGATTCCAGCTCAATCTCCTCTTTCGTCTTACCTTCTACATTGGGCTTAACTTCCTCCACCTTCTCATGATCTGATCTGAACTGTTCAACATTACCGTTGTATAGATTTACATTGACTGGTTCTCTTGCTTCGGGATTTTGGTTATTATCAACATTATCTATTGGCGTTTTCTCTTGTACGTATTTTCGATAGTCGGCTCCGAGGCCTAGGAGACGAGCGAGGAGGGCTGAGGGCTGGTCCTGGTTGTTGTCCAGGAGGTAGTTGTAAGGGTTCTGTCTGTTGGCTTCTGTTCGCCCCTCCCAGTTGCGAAGTATCGCGATTTCCTGAACAAAAATGTTATAAATTAGTATTTTATTTTGATATTTTAAGTGTTACTGAGCGGGATTAATCACAAGGTGTGTACGATTGTTGGTTTTCTTTTATTTTTTGTTGTTTTGTTCTGAGTTCGAACTCCACGAGTAGAAAATTATTATGTGATGAACATTATAATTTTTTACTGTCTGGGTATTAATTTAACTATATGTATGTATTTTAAAAAATGGTACAAGCTTTGCCTAGTTTAGGACTAGATGGCGTAGTGTTGAATGTCCCTGAATATTTATTTATTATTATTCTGCCCGTGGCTTTATTAAACTTTTATCGCAGCAAATACAGGCTTTATATAATTTTTTTACCAATTCATTGTCTTTATTGTCATTATTAAAACCTTGCATAGAACCTTCACATTTATAGACGCGTAGAACGTGGAAAACAATTCCTATGAAGGTACTTGAGACAAGATATAACTTTTATATGCTTTTATTTGAAGAGGTGCAGCTTGTTTGTTCAGTATTAATATTTATTGGATAACAGAGAATATCTTTTTCTTTATTTTCTTAGTTGAAATAGAACTGAAGACGGCTTTTGTTTTATTTTCATAATATAAAATACCGTTTGAATCGTTTGCGTTGGGATTTAAAAGGCAAAATGGAACCATTGACTGACTATTCTATCAAAGTACAAACCAAACAGCTGAGCGGATTGGGCTGAAACTTGTCATGCAGGTAGATGTTATGACATAGATATCCGCTAAAAAGGTTTTGATCAAATCCCACAGGAACGGGGAAAACAGATACACGCGGGTAAAACTGCGAGGCAGGGCAAGTTAACTATAAAATGCAGATTGAGTAATATTGTCATAGTTGATTGGGAGATAATTTCCAATTAATTATTAAGGATAAATTAACAACCATTTTCCCAAGACCCTTATTAAAAATTAAACTCAATTAATGTATTTACTACGGCTTTAATGTAATTTCATTTAAAGTTATATGTATCTATCAATGTAAAAGGCTTTTACACACAATAAGAAATCCACATCGATCTCAATTCCTAATAGGCCGACAGCTTGCACCAATTTTTGGGTAGATGTTTAGGTAAGATGAAAACTTGACTCAACTCCCTCCTATTATACCGACCGACAGCTGTAACGATAAATTAAATATCCAAATTATTATTTGTTATAAAAATGTATTTGATGCTACTTAAAATTTTCATTGGGTATTATTTTTATTTTATAAAACAGATCTTCTTGGTTGGAATTTTTACCGTCCACGTGATCTAAAAATATTAGCTGTCAGGTCTGAAATACCATGTCAGGGTATAATTTATTTATTTATTTATTAGAATTTCCAACAAGTTTTCACCTTATCTCAAATATCTACCCTAAAATTGGTACTAGGTCTCTGTATATAACGTTCTTACATTTTTCCCATATTCTGAACAGATATTCTTCAGATACGCGACGAAAGCTCGGCTAATCTCGTCAAAGTAGTGCATTACTGTGAACGAATGCTTGGGTATTATTATTTATTTATGTATGGATTTGTTGGTATGACAAAATTTTTAATTGTTTTCTAAATTAAAAATACATAATTACTGTCCATAACTATACGAGAATTTAAAAATCTTATCGGTATTGCTTCAATGTATGAACAAAGTGGGGTATTTGATTATATGTTATGGACCAAATGATAAATGTACCATTATACTTAATGGCCGGGTATTATGAAATTTTATGAACAATATTCAAACAATTAAATTAAGCGGGCATTATACATAACGTCAATCACCTATTGTGTGGAGTGATATAATACGGTGTTTAATTATAAATCTCTTTGTTTTCGATAATTAAACTTAATTGGAAACGCAAATAAAAACGAACGAATCCTTAACTACCTCAAACACAATATTTATTTGTTTTATAGAAACTTTTACGTATGATTAAAGAATTAAACTTACTTAAACTTAAATTTACACAATTTACATTATCAAACTCTATTTGGCTAAGGCTAATCCTCCTGCTCCCGATCATAATCAAATCAATGAAAATCTTAACATAAATCCTTTCCTTCCTGCACCCCGTCGAATATAACTCTATTATCAAATTGCCCAACTATATTCAATGACCAGACAATGTACTAATAAAAAAGTTTAGATAACAATTAATTAATTGGCCCTTTATAGCTCGTAATTATTCATTATACCCGGGCATTACTAATAACGCCCTTAGTAATCAATTGTTCCATATCATATATACACTTTTGTTTTGGCACTTCGTTCACAAACATTATAATCTTCACTAATATTATAATGAGGAAAACTTTGTTTGTTAAAACTTGGGTTGGTTGAAATGAATAGGCAGTAAACTACTGGACCGATTTTAAAAATTATTTCACCATTCGAAAGCTACATTATCCACGATGTTACTCGTGGATAATGTAGCTATATATAACATTATGCTACGGGAGCAAAGCTGCGTGGATCAGCTAGTTAAGTACAGTTGTCGTAAGTCATATAACCGTAAAATTCCAAAGCGTCAAATAGTGGAGTTGTCGTACCACTATGTTTTATTTCCTGTCGCATTTCACAAGAAATTGAAGAAAACCCCACCCAATTCCACCCCATCTTAATAAGAGAGTTATTTAATAAAGAAATGTTCCAAGTCGTAATATTGCAGTATTCTTCTGCATTGTTGGCAACAATTGGCCAGGGTGGTATTTCATGATTAAATTCTTTATATATTTTTATTTTTTATCTGTTTAAATCAGGTAACGGACAAATACAGATCCATATTATACAGGGTCGCAGAAACCCAAGCCCTTTTAAGGAAAACACAAAATTTTCTAGAGATCACAAATAAATTAAAAGAATAATTTAATTATTGTTAATTGCGATAAATGAGACAACATCACAAATATAGTTGTTCAAACACAATATTAACCTATAAATTTAGTTATTGATTCTGTCGTTGCCACTCTGTATAAGCCCCTTTGATAGGTCACATATCCCAAAATTTTAATCATCAACAATGCTCATACATATTGCAATTAATATAATTTTGGATAATAATGTCATAATAACGTTTTTTCCATTTAAATACGGTTTGAGATTACACCGAACGCACTCCTTGAATACGTCCTTCAACTAAAAATCATCCTGTAGACTACAAAGAGACAAATGAAGCAGCATGTTTACCGACGTGACAGTGATATATCACCATACTAATGTAATAACCGAATCTCGCCTAAAAATACCGATCGATACTACCAATAGTCATGGTTAATATATCCTTCTATACTCATAAAGAGAAACATTAGAGTTTTTGGCTGTATGTTAGTAGTTTTCACACAAATTTACTGGACGATTATAAGAAATCTGCTACATAATATTGTCCTACGGAGCGTAGCAGTGCGTAACAGTAAGCATAATGGTCTCTCATCATTATTTATTATGTCCGGGCATTATAAATAATGTCCTTATTAATTAATTGGTCCATAACATATACACTTTTGCTATAAATATGCACTTCGTTCAAAAACAACATTATATCTGATCCACGCGGCTTCGCTCCCGTAGCATAATTTTATAAATAGCATATAAAATATAGCCTATGTTACTCGTGGATAATTTAGCTTTCAAATGGTGAAAGAATTTTTTAAAATCGGTAGTTTTTGAGCCTATTCATTACAAACAAACAAATAAACAAAGTTTTCCTCTTTATAATAAATGAGTAATTACGTGATATTTCACACTTTTACGTACTTATATACTGCGCAGGTTGTGAAACTATTTTGCATATTATTCAATTACAAGCTATCGTCCGTAGCTCCGCGTGGTTGTCGGTAATAGCATAAAAACATAAATGAATTATCTTACACCTAAGCCACACTATTGGTGAAAACCGGATTAAAATATCGTACAGTAGTTATTGATTTTATCGCGTTCATGTGTGTATAACTTCCATAGTTTGTATAAAAATGTAACTGCATTAAAACTGTAAATTTTTAATTATTTGTTAAAACAACAACTTTTATAAATATGAATAAAATAAGTTGCTATGTTATGTTTATTTTCTCCTATTAAAATAAATAGTTTCTATTTCAAGTAAAAAATCTAATTGTAACACGAAGAAACTAAAAAGAATTGAACTGAAATATATGAAACATGTACGAACAAAATTCTTATCAAATAAAATTGTCTACTATAAGCCTATTACGTCTCTTATTTACTAGAGCTTCTGTATCAGCCAAGCTTTTCAATAACCTTACCAATTGTTAAGCCTGTTTAGAAATGTATTTGTACTGGAATAAAAGAATTGAAACGGTGGTCGGATGTTTGCAAAAATATTTGTGAATGTTTGAACAATTTGTGAAAAGTATATCACTTAAAAATTATTCATTGTCATCTATATATTTTTATATAGTGACTTCATTTACTTTCTGTATCTATATGTATAAAAAGGTCAAAAGGTCTCAAAGGTCTGACTGACTGACATAGTGATCAACACACAGCCCAAACTGCTGCACGGATCGGGCTGAAATTTTTAAAGTTTAAAAAAATCTTTACTCTATTCTTATAAAAAGTTTTTTTTTTTATATTAATGCAGGCAAACGTGCTAGCAGGTCACGCCCATAAGCACCACGCAGATGCCAGAAGCCTCGCGAATGTGTTGCCGACCTTTAAGTGGGAGTAGGCTCTTCTCTCGAAAGTCCCTATATCGTAGGTATTCAGAAACATCGAAGATTCGCGGAATTATCGGAAAGTTGTTTTCACCGAGTAAATTATCTATGAATCAATTCATTAAACACCATTCAATCGATTAAATTCACTGAATGCATAACCATTGCACAAATATTACACAAGTACACAATTATACTGAGTGATAATGTTTTGCTATCACGGCGTAAAATATGCAACCTCATTATTAATTAATATGTTTGTATTGAACACTGAATTAATATGCAATTCAATTAATTTATGTAAAATACAAATTTGTAAATAATTTGTTCATTTATACAATTATAAGTGTAAAAATTGTATAATGATATAATATAAGAGACGATACATGAACGCTTTGTCACTGGGCGTTTCAATTAAGTCTTATTTTTATTGACCTAGTTGATCCACGCTCTCGTAACAATCTATACTAATATTATAAAGCTGAAAAGTTTGTTTGTTTGAACGCACAAATCTTAGGAACTACTGGTCCGATTTGAAAATTTTTTTTAGTATTAGATAGCCCATTTATCGAGGAAGGCTATACGCTATATATCATCCCGATATTTCCACGGGAGCGCAGCTAGTGTTATATATAGACATTTTTACGGGTGGATAATGTAGCTTTCGAATGGTGCAAGAATTTTTAAAATCGGTCCAATAGTTTTTGAGCGTATTCATTATAAACAAACGAAAAAAAATTTCCTGTTTATAATATTAATATAGATTAAAGATTTGTCATTTGAAACGCATTGAGAAATGTCTTACTGCGCATAGTACTACTTTACTTACACAAGTATTGTGAATACGGGTGTAATTGTCTAGCATTAATTAAATGACATTACTAAGTAATTGTTAGGTGAAGGTTGCCATTAGCCCATATTTTATTCATGATAAATGGTCGAAGCATTAGTTTGTTTTGACGTTCTATCTACATCTAGACTTATATTTAATGGGATTCATTTCTCTATTTTTGTTTATCACGGTACTTAACAACTATGATGTTTAAATTGTTTTCTTCATTCTTTCATTTAAATGTAGTCGACATAATAAGAAAATCTGTAGAAGCCCATGCAAAAACGCTTCAAAATCACGTTAATGTTGAGGCCTCCCAGCACCTTATAAATGACACAATGCGAAGACTATTTGAGCTTGCTCAGTGTAGATGACGCATGAAGACAAAAACGATGAAATATATTCACATCTATATTAATATTTTAAAAGTTTGTTTGTTTTCATGTGCTAATCTTCAAAATAACCGATTGAATAAAGAAATTCTCTCCGGTTCATGAGAAAATCGGCTATGGTGGGTAAACTCGCGAGATACAGCTAGGAAAAATAATAACATAAATTGGTGTGCCTTCTAGTTTTAGTTATAATGATACTTCTTATTCACTGGTATAATAAACAGCCTATAATTAACTGTAAGTATGAAAGGAAGAAAGAGTAATAATCGTCATTGGGATGTGAGTGCGGTTGACGATAACGTTATTAATATAAATCTTTTATACCAAATTGTGCCGGATTATTGTTGGTATAATTCCATTAATAGCAGAAAAAATACATTACAATAATAGGACAGTATTTTTTTTAATTTAAGATAAGCTAGAACAGAGGTCCCCAAATTTTTTTGTGTCGTAGACCCCCTGCCATGTTTTTCCGTGTTCGGTAGACCGCATACATACCTAATTTATTGTATGTGTTGAGATCCCCTATCGTGAATGATTGTTTTCATTTCATGGACCATTTTTTTTTACCTGACGTAGACCCCTTGCTGGTTGTCGTAGACCCCTAGGGGTCGATATAGACTACTTTGGGAATCACTGGGCTAGATTTTTCACCGCGATTCCACTTGGTGTTTAGTGGTGATGCTGTCTAGTTGGTGGCACTGCCTAGGAGGAGGCCTATTCACTCCTGCCTTGAGAAGAGCAAAATTATAGGGAAAATAGATGCGGGAAGAGAATTCCACATCTTGAATTGAGACATATATGCCTTTGTCAAACAAATAATATACTATTTTATCCCTGATCTTCTGTGAGATCTATCATGTAATACATATAGAATTCTAAACTGTGGTACAAACGATATTTCAATAACATTTCAATATTGTAAAATCCCGCTTTCAAACACCCTGTATTTCGATCTGAATACCTTTGACATTTGAACCTTGTTTGATATCTATTTGAACAATAGAGCTGTAAACCTACAGAAAGTTAAAAAGGTAGGTGTATGAAGTATCGCAAACATATGACATACAGTGTTTCAATAATGTAAAATCCCGCAATATAGTTTTCAAACACCCTGTATTTCAATACCTTTGATATTGGAAACTTGTTTGTTATCTTGTTGAAAAATTTGACTTTGCGGAAACGAAGTTAAAATGCAGCTTACTACACATTTTTTTTTCTTTTCTGTACAAGATTATCCTAACGTGGCTCAACATTCACTTTTTAAACAAAACCTTAAGTGTTATTTGTGATTTTCAATTCGATATTAAGTAAAAAATAGCACCTTACTACTTACATAACGATGTATGATGCTGTGCATTCTGACAGTAATATTTTTTAATCTACACTAATATAAAGAGGAAAACTTTGTTTGTAATAAATAGACTCAAAAACTACTTGGCCGATTTTAAAAATAATTTCACCATTCGAACGCTACATTATCCAGAAGTAACATAGGCTATATTTTATAGGCTATATATATAACATTATGCTATGCGAAGCCGCGCGGATCGGCTAGTCTCAAAATAAAATGAGAAGAAAAAGCCCTGCGTAATAGTTTTTCCAACATCCTGTGTTATCAGAACCTTTGATATTTGAGCCTCGTGTAGAATGTATGCTCAAACAATACGGCTTTATTGGAGACACATCGATATTTAAGTAGGAGTATTAAAATCACACTTTGAACTTTAAAATTATGATCTAAGTTTATTTTTGGCCGATTAGCAAGGTTATTTGGTTGCAAATTTGGACTGCAACTGATTAAATCTATATTAATATTATAAAGAGGAATGATTTGTTTGTTTGTATTGAATACGCTCTGAAACAACAGTACCGATTTGGATGAAATTTTGAACATGAGATTCTTTGAAGCCCCAAGAATAACATAGGTTCGAAAATCCGACGGGAACGGGATATACACGTGGGTGAAACCGCGGAGCTCAGCTAGGCTATTGTTTATAATAACATTAAATTAAAATTTAAAAAAAAAACGACACTCGATGAAGTTATCAATATTCTCTTTGAGTCCGCTTCCATTTAAGATCCCACTCGAATCAAAGTCAAAGTCAAAACGTTTATTTTCCAAATTGGCCTCTTTTGAGGCGCTTTTAGAACGTCATATACATTTACATAATTAATATTTTTTTATTTATCACCGATTCAGAGGCCGTCTCTAATGAGATGAACGGCAAGAAACTCAAATAGCTCTTTTCTGAACTAAACCATTTTTCACAAAACTATTGAATGTAGTGATGTTTAATTCTGTTCCGGGGAATCCTATTACACAATCGTATACCTTATTTTATTTTATTTTTTTTTATGGTATAAGGGGGGCCCACGAGCTGGCGAGTCACCTTAACCCATAAATTAATTTTTGACAGTGAGGAATAGATTGCTTTTCCTGCAAATACATTGCAAGCAATCCAAAGTACTGTGGCAGATCCTTGCTTGACCAGTCCATGCTTAAAACACAGTTAGTCGCTCCTTGCGTAGAGATTTTATTTTATTTATTTATTTTATTTGTCTATCTTTCCTTACAGCTAAACATACAATATCTATTATATATTAACTTATTACGCCAATTACAAGGAAGAACCAATAATTAGCAACAAATGACAAGTGTGACTTTAAGTAATTTTAATATTATAGAAAATAAACAATTAGAATAAATAATAAATAGACATATCCATACATGTAAAGTTTTATGCATGTAGACACAAGTAAGAGTGTGTGTCTGTGTATGGGTGTGTGTGTGTGTGTGTGTATATGTGTGTATGCGTGCTCATGCTTTAAATAGTATGGGTTATGTTTAAAAATCACTTATTACTATCTTCAGAACCCTTCAACATCTTAATTACCGAATTTTTAAAACTTAATCTTGAATTGTTAAATATATCAATAGAAGAAAATTTTTTGTTATAAATGTCGGGAATTCTGAAAAGTGCAGAGGTTTGTAGATATTTTGTAGAAGCAAATGATATATGAAAGATGTTAGTATGCCTGATAAAACTTATATTTGTTTTAATTTCTATTGTGTCAACCGCTTACTAAAACTAGTGTCCTAGTTTTATAGGGGTGACATATCAAATAAAATAAATTAAAACTAGCGGTTGCCCAGTGGTCGAAATTCAACCATAAACAAAAACTCTTGTATGTATGTGTGAGTGAAATGCATGATTGTGTGTGTAATGTTTTATTTATTTATTGAATGTACTTTATAAGCATTATTGAAAAATATTAGCGTTCTTTATTCTACACATAAACTATAAGTATGCCAAATTTATCTTCCTTAGTCCGCGCAGTTTTCGTAAAGTTTTTGCATCACGTATTAATATATAGATAAATACAATTCAAGACTGAAGAGTTAATATCTCATTATATAATTGTATGGAAACAATATTACATCATCGCCATTGAACGCAGATAGTTCATGTTCAACACGTGATTAGAATGTGAATGCATTTTCAAAATCTGTCTGCTCTATGTAAATGACTGCTAGGGTTATCAATCATGCCAATATATGTATAATTTCAAGTGTTATTTAAGTATAAATTATAGTTAGAACGGCTAAACCTCCAAGTGGTACCCATAACAAACCTCCTAATTCAAAATTACATTTATGTATTTATTTTTATTTTTATAGGGTGTGGATTCGATCCCGTCCTATGTGATGAACGTTGTAATTTTCCACTGTCTGGATGTTTATCTATCTATAGTAAGTAGTAAAAAGTATGTTTATTCTTAAACATACTTTTTACGTTTAACAGTTATCTAGTTCATAATACAAGCTTTGGTTAGTTTGGGACTAGATGGCGTAGCGTTAAATGTCCTTGAATATTATTATTATTCTTAGATATATTTACGTATACTTTGAGGAAGCCAAAAAATCATTAAAGTTAAAGAACATCTTTGAGAAATTCAAGATATCCTACTTCTATTATAAAGGCGAAAGTTTGTAAGTATGGATGTATGGATGTTTGTTACTGTTTCACGCAAAAACTACTGAACCGATTGTGATGAAACTTGGTATACATATAGATAAGGGTTCAGAATAACATATAGGCTACTTTTAATGCCGGAGTTGCCATTTAATCAGAAGTTACGCGGGTGAAACCGCGGGGTACAGCTAGTAAATAATAAATAAACCTTCCACACTAGGACCTTATTTATGCCAACATTAATTCTTTAAAATAAATAATGATTTTTCCATCGACTTCATTAGGGCCTCTTTCACAAATTGAAATCATTTTAATAATTGTATTAAAACATAATTTTACTTCTCAAACACGTTCATATAACAATAGCGAAGTAGAACCCGTGAAATCAGCGGGCCTGTGGTTTTTACTGCACTCCACTTTAGTGGTCAGCCCTAGGGTTGCCTACAATGGCCTTTTTTATTTTACAACTATTTGATCCGCGTGGCTTCGCCTTCGTAGCATAAAGCTATATTATACCTATAGCTTATAAACATAGCCTATTTTACTCGTGGATAATGTAGCCTTCGATGGTGAAAGAATTTTTAAAACCGGTTTAATAGTTTTAGAGCCTATTCATTGCAACCAAACAAAGTTCTGTTTATAACATAAGTGTAGATATAAACACATACATCGAGTCTTTCTCTACGAACGCAAGTGTTTTTCATTGCAAAATATTACTTATAACACAAAATTGGTCCAGTAGTTTGCGAGCCTATTCATTAGAAACAAACGAACAAACAAAGTTTTCCTCTTTATAATATTAGTGTAGATTATGCTACGGGAGCGAAGCTGCGCGGATCAGTTAGTTAAATATATATTCGTGATTAAACCTGACAGCCCTTAACCCCATGCTTTTCATCGCTAAATGCAGGCCGATCGTTTATTGCGAACGTGTTGGATAACATTAGCTCGTAACGTTTGTACTAACTAGTTAATGTTTACCAGTTTTTGAAGAAATAATACGGAGAACTTTAATGATCAATTTCAAATATTTCATCACTTTTTTACAGACTTCCTAAAGATAACGGTTTTCAATTCGACTATCTATATGTTTATTTATTGCATGTTTTTTTCACTGATTTATTTCAATTTAAAATATAAAGATTTTTGTAGTCTATGCTAATATTATAAAGAGGAAAGATTTGTTTGTTCGTTTCTTGTTAGTATTGAATAGGCTCCAAAACTACAAAACCAATTTAGATGAAATTTTGTACAAAGATTCTTTGAAACCCTAGGAATGACAAAGGATAGTTTTATCCTGAAAATTCTAAGGAATATTCGCGTGTGAAACCGCGGAGCTCAGCTAGTACAAACCTTTATCAAAATAAAGGTAGACAATATATTGGATCATTGCGTGCCTCTCGCATCAAATTTCAAACACAAATATTTATTGTGACGTGAATACAGATTGCATAAATTCCATTTTAAAATATGCGGAGTTTGGAAATATATTGGTGCTATTTTTTATTAAAGAATTGACGTATGCTGACGATTTATTTGATTTTGAGTGTTCAATGGCGCACATGAACAGGCATAGCGGGAAGAAGCACAACAGATGCTTTTTAGATTTTTAAATCTTGGAATTCCCAAGAGATCGAAAGTTTCGGTAAAGCCACAGGGCGTGGCTGGTATGTTAATAAGAATGTACTGTCAAAACGACATTCGTTTTTAGTCCCCAATAATACAAGCTTGGCTTATACATCTATATGTACATGGACAGGACATTTACACAACGCCCTAACGTCTCTATGCACGTTAGGGTGTTGTGTTAAATGTCCTGAAAATACTGTTTACTATTTATAACCTGCATGTTTTCCATTACCACCCACTGACGTCAATGTTAAACTCATAATATTGTTTAAAATTAAAGCTTGCGTGTTGAGTGTCATGCTATCAGAACGTTAAATGACTTAATTGATATAAAAGTCGATTTGAAAGTCAACAACTAGAATGTATTTATCCAGTAAGTATCGAAAGAGTATCTAACTTTATTCAAAATGTAAAAGTTCATCTACACTAATATTATAAAGAGGAAAACTTCGATTGTTTGTAATGACTCAAAAACCAATTTTAAAAATTCTTTCACCATTCGAAAGCTACATTATCCACGAGTAACATAGGCTATAATTTATAGGCTATATATAATGTTATACTACGGGAGTGAAGCGCGGATCAGCTAGTGTTTAATATCAAGAGTAATATTATTCCGAACTTCAGTAAACGAAACAAAACTAGGTTACATCTCCATTCGCGCAGTGCCAGTGAATGTTTGTGATTCCCCGGTGAGCATGATTTATAGATAACACTGCTTTGAGCTTTGTGAATTTCGTCGAACATTGTATTCTGTTTTGCATGGTTAGTACTTACACTGACTGAATTTCATTGTAAAAGGTACTTAGTATCGGAACGAATTTATTAAAGGTTAGTTTCTATCCGCGGTTTATACACCAGTTACCAGGTAGATACACCAACGGTCTATTGCACATCCGAGAGTGTGGGTTCGATTCCCACGAGTAAAAAATTGTGATGTGATGAACATTCTCCAAATATGCTCTTTAAATCAAATCAAACAAGTCTTTGGAAATGGTTTGTCAATTTAAATGAATTCAAATTAATTGATGTTCTATTAACGGAAAACTACTTATTTATAATTGTATCGTTACCAGTCAGGCAAATATTTTTACAATTTATGATCAAGATTTTTCATTTCATTTCATTAAAGATATTGTAGTCGCTGTTCATACTCGTGTCGTTAGTTCATACTCTCTGCACTTCGTAAATGATTCTCCAAAACTTCAACTTGCAAGTAAAAGTTCACCAGTAACTCAAATGCAACTAAAGTTTACTTACTACTTCTGTGCACTGGACCCCAGTTAAATGCCAAGTTTGCTTCTGATGCTATTATAGATAAATTTAATTATTTGATATGCGATAACTTTCGAGAACGCTTCCGAAAGATATGTTTAAAACTAGGTCAATACTCGCGGGACGGCCGCCATCTTGAATTCTCTATTCTGAAAGTTTGTATAACTTTGGGTCAAATATGAATAATTTCGTTTTAAACTAAAGTTTAGACTTGCAAGTTTAAATTTTAAAATATAATTATTATTTTAGAATTTAAGTTTGAAACAATCTGTCTATTAGTTCAGAAGTTTGCTATAGAGAAAAAATCAGAAGGCTGATTACTGAATCACTTGTTTAGTGATTAATTACATCTTATGATGACTTCGATCTTCCGACCTATATAATAATCTACTGAAAATAATACCCACGAATTAAATTTTAACGTGGAACAAACTTAAAACTTATTATATCTTTAGGGAAAACATTGTTAGTTTAAAATGAATAGGCTCAAAAACTACTGGTACCGATTTTAAAAACTCCTTCACCATTCGAAAGCTCAATTATCCACGAGTAAAATAGACTATATAACATTATGCTACGAAAGCGAAGCCACGCGAAACAGCTACTTTAAGAAAAACAATATTTTTATGACAATCAAGATGTACCAAAAGGGGATTAATAGGTAACGACGAGGTCTAGTCCAAATGGAACTACTAGTAAACATAAATTGGCTGTGTACTTCGTTATGTTAGCATTGCATAACGTTCATTAGATGACGTCATTTCATATTCAAGATGGCGCACAGCCGTGAATGAAATAAACTGCTAACGTAAGATGAGATTAAGACATAAACCTGTTGAACGATTCCTTTTACTGATTGATTAAACTTCGGATTTTGCTACAAAGATGCGAATTGAAAGAAGATTTATAAAATAAATTATAAATTTAAAAAAAAAACAGCTTTTGTCGCAGTTATTTCATATTTAATATGAAAATCATTATATACTTTTCCTATAGCACGTAACAAGAATTATATTTTTTTTTTTCGAAGTTAAAATACTTGTCGGGTTTTCAATGATAAAAAAAATCAATAAATCAACTATAGACAACTTAAATTATTATCTATTAAAATTATAATTTACCCTCGGGAGTTTTACTCTAATTCAGCAAGAATCAAACATAACAAAGGAACAAAAACTATAAATGTCACTCTTAGTTTCAATGTCTTTAACAAATTAAATTACCGCCTTCAAGAATATTTTAAATATCCATCGCACAAGTTGGCTACAAATGCTAATGGTATTATCATTAGTGAGATCTTGGCCCAATTTTGCAATGCTCAGCTCCTGCTATTTGAAATAATGTAAAATATAAAACAGCTGTCAATGACACCGCGGGAGAATCAGAATAATCCTGTAGAGACTATTCTAACAAACGATACATATTAAACATTATAAAAATTGAACAAATATATAAAATTTATAAATTAGAATAATGTAACAGATACAAGTCATACTGAATGCAGTGTCAGTTCATAAACGACGTTAGATTTACCTAACAAAAGCGAGGTACACAATCAGGCAGATACCAAGCAAAAATAACCTTCAAGAACCTATCTGGTCTGAATGTCCTCAACAGAGGAAATGCCTCCGCTGACGGAACTAGATCTGCGAGAAGGAAATTAAAATTTGAACAGCGGTTACTGTAGACATTTGTATAATTTTAACCTACTTTGTAAATAAACAAGCTGATCCACGCGACTTAGCTCCCGTAGCATGTTATTTATATAGCCTATAAAATATAGCCTATGTTACTCGTGGATAATGTTGCTTTCGGTGAGGATTTTTTTAAAAATCCAATAGTTTTGAGCCTATTCATTTTAAACAAACAATTAAAGTATTTTTCTTTATAATATTAATGTAGATAAAGTCATCGACGTAGCTTATTGAATTAGCAAACTGAAGTGGCAGTTCGCCAGTCACATAGCCCGTAGAACGTGAATCTATTTTAAGGTCTTTAGGAGTACTAAGAAAAAAACATGCTATAAGGCGTTACACATTATTAATTACATGTTAAGTGGGTTACCTAATCCTTATAGAATCGTCAGTGACCAAGATTGATTTTGAAGTCATTCCGCCAGTAGAAGTATAAGGCGATGATGAATGTGCCTAAAATGTGGACGTCATAATACAAGTATCAAGCACGTCGAAGTTCCTCTAATGTCAGTCGGAATTAACAAAAGGAAAGTACATTTCACAGGTAAATGTATTTCAAGACTGAATCTAAAACACGCGGATCCCAGCGTTGATGAAACTGTATTTGCGAGAAGGAAACTACTTGTATCTCGTAGATTCAACCGCGTAGTACTGTATCCATAATATTTCAATAGTCTTAATCTTTTTACAGGATGTTGTAAAAGAGCTTTAACAAGAAATTGAATTTGTAAGCCCAGATTTCACGAGATTTCATTTGATTTATCAACTTTGTCAAACAGATTTGATCCTTATAATTGACCCTAACCATCGATGCAAAAGAGAGAATAATTTTTAAAAGATTTTAGTCTGTTCGAGACTAATTTTATTATAAATTGAGAATTCCTTGGTCATAAGATTCATAAACTGCATTTAAATAAGTCAATATAAAGCGAATGTATCTAACAAACGGAATGATACATAAGTGACAAAGTAAAGCATATTTTCAAGAATCCATTTCCTATGAATACCCACAATGCATTGAATTTTTCCGCAGATGGCGCGTAAAGGAAATTAAATCTTGAACTACAATCGCAAATACTTTTACCTACCTACTTTGTAAAAATTGAAGTAGACGCGGGCGGAACCGCGGGGCATAGTACTTTAAATCAGTGATTCCCAATGTGGTCTATATCAACCCCTAGGGGTCTATGACAGCCCACAAAGGGTCTACGTCGTGAAAAAAATTTGGGGGTCCATGAAATGAAAATGGGGTCCGCGATAGTGGATCTCATCACATACACTAAATCAGGTAAGTAGGGGGTCTACACAACACGGAAAAACATGGCAAGGGATCTACGACACAAAAAAGTTTGGGAACTCTGCTTGTTTTTTCCTTACTGCCAACATTTACTAATATTTTTGTGAGTAACTTCAACTTACGAGTATGTTAGTTTTATACTCCCATACAATACGTTTAGTAATAATTCATAAAGGTATAAGCTTCGCTCCAGAGTGTATTGAAAATGCAATTTCGGCTAGAGACTTGAACTTATCAAAGTTTTGATTAAGGGGTTAAGATGTGTGGGCGGCAGTACTGGTCCGGGACTAAAGATGAGTTCTGTCTGAACTTCAAGTTGTGCATAAACTCTAATACTAGCAATGCTGAAATCATAGAACATTATTCGATTGATCACGCTAATATTGGCTACGGCTTTAATTAAAAAAAAATTATCAGATATGACGAACCATTGGCACACAATATTTTGGATACATCTTTCCTGAAATTTCATTATACGCTTAGAAATAAATTGTGCAATCGGTATATTATGAAGTGCGAGCGCGAGTGATACTAAATTACTTCCGATCCATCGCGAGAATCTTTGAGTTTACATTATTTATAATAATTTTTCGATAATCACAAAGTCAAAATTATGCACATTCATCAACACATTGAATATTTTTTCTTAACGAAATTTAACATGTTGATTTATAAAGGTTTGTCACCCCTACTTCTTCTCCCAGCGGGTGAAACCGCAAGGTAAAACCAGTTATAACTTTGACAGTTACCATAGGTTTATAAATCCATAAATATACAATGTATTTGTAAAATTATTAAGTATATTAAACAATATAATAAGACATGTTAAGAAAGACTTCAGACGCAAGAAATGAATAGGTTTAGTGGAAACCGTCAAAGCATTCTTCGTAGAACTTCGAACGTCGAGTTACCTATAATTTTATGACAAGTTTATTATACTGAGGGTACGCTAATCAATGCATTTTCTTTCGTAGAATTGAAAATGTGTTCGCAGCAAAATTAGCACATCGTATGACAATTTGCAGAGACGTTAAGGAGCGAGAAATCAAATGTTAAAGAGCGCTTGTCGACTGTCGGCAATTTTTTTTATTTTTATACAGAATCCGTAGGTCCCTAGAAAAAGGGGACTTGTCTGTCACCAAGATATATCTCATAAAGCGTGATATCTTGAAAGCCGAAAATTTTCACAAATTATGTACCGCAATAGAAGAAGCAACAGACAGTAAATTATTAAACTACCTAAAATCCTCATCATTTACGGCCGTTTTCAATAAAGTATCAAAGATAGGAGTATTCACTCTTCCTTAACACATTTTTACGATTAAACATTGTGAAAGCAATTTTGACATTATAATTATGTAGATAATAAAGAAAATATGAATCAACTACTATGACCTGTAAAGTGTATTGCGTGTGTGAGAGTGTGTGTGTGTGTGTGTGTGTGTGTGAGTGCGTGTACATGTGTGTGTGTAAGCGATACTTTAAAAGAGCCAATTGTGTAGGTAAACAAGAATTATATAAGCATATAATATAATTATTTATTTAATTTATTTTAAGAGAGCTTCCGAATCTAGGTAACTCAGAGATTTTAACCACTCTATTACAGATTTTTTACAGTTTCGATAAAGAAGTTTAAAAATATTTAGTTTAGAATGAATTTTATTATAAATAATTAGCGCTTGTTCTTTAAATTGTCGTTGAGCAAATATAGTTTTTGTTCGTTGGATCTTTATAATGTTATCTCTTCTTCTCCCAGTTGTCATTGAGGGTTCCGGTTTGTAATTTTTATGTACTTTAAGTGTAGCATGTAGTATGTATAATTTTCTAACAGATAGAACACCACTGACTTTATACAGTTCTTCTGTAGAAAATCGGTACGGTTTAAATAACATTACTTTTAATAGATTCCGCTGAACCTATTCTAGTGTAAGCATTTTCATTTTAATACTACCACCCCAGAT
>LQNK01000462.1:793253-803748 GCA_001586405.1 Phoebis sennae | reverse complement strand
TTTAATAGATTCCGCTGAACCCATTCTAGTGTAAGCATTTTCGTTTTAATACTACCACCCCAGATAACAATACAGTAACTGAGTACTGATTGAGCCAGTGCAGTGTATATTTGCAGAATAAGAGTTTTTGTTGTTATGTGACGTAATGATTTAAATGAAAATCAAAGCAAGTGCAAATATATAGATTTGCCTGACTTTAGTAAGCAAAACAAGGGATAGATAGAATATTGAAAAGGGCCGTTAATAGTAATGTTGTACTTATATTTGTATAAAAACTGCAAAGTCATGAAATATATCCTTTCAATATCGCAGTGTCAGTATCAGCAGAAGTGCAGAAATAAAATAGGTAATATACTTGATCCACAAGTTATAGCGTGTAGATAGAGTCACGTTCATAGGAATACGGGAGAAAGATCAACTATTGTTTTTTTGATGAATTCTGCCAAGCTTGTCTTTCGTATGTATTTATTCCCTACATACTTATATACCATTTCTCCAAATTTTATGAAAAAATAGCTGAGCACCGTAGTTTCACACGCGTATATCACGTAACAAAATTTCATCCAGATCGGTCTTGTAGTTTCGGAGCCTATTCAATACAAACAAATATTTCCTCTTTATAATATTAGTATAGATACTGTTAAAATTCTAAATAAAAGTTCTACTTAAGCTCCAGAAATAGTGTTGTGACAGCTTTTATATAAAGACAAACACATTTTTTACTTTCAAGTGATATGCAATTCCATCAAGAAGTATCAATACAAAGTATAAAGTATATGTTGTGACAGCAGTAACGATTTGTACATCGAACCTATTTTTCTTTCCCTTATTTTCGGTAAATATATATTGTCTTATGTTACTGAAGCGAACCGTGCGAAACAACTAGTATATCATTAAGACCCGGTTCTTTAAAAGACGGAACGTCATATTATAACAGATACGAATCGTTTTCATTAACTAGCGGTTTTAACCAATCGGAACCAAGTTTTGTCAACGCCACGTTAAATATAGATACGCATTATACTCTTAGTAGGATATTGTCCTATCCGTAATTGAAACGACTCGTTTTATTTTTATAGGAACCGGGCATAAGTGAGTTCTAGTATACGAAGTAAGCTAATTACTGTCACTATTAATTGACAACAATGAGTCCACTTTCAAAGGGGAAAAATAATTAACTGAGAGACTATTGAGTGTTGGTAATTGCACCTCTTTCAGCCGTGAACGTAGCCTAAACTATCCTATAATACACGTGGCCAGGGACTGAAAGCGGTTACGGTATAAGATTACGGTATCGGTATAAATGTGTACTTTAATAAAATAAAGGTAAATGTATACCTTTATTCAACCGGTATACGATAACTGCATACCGGAATATGCATTATTGTGCCTCAAAAAAGCCAAGCTAACGCAAATTGATGAGAAAATTTGTACTGGACTTGACGTAAATATCTGTCTCTTTCATACATTTATGTACGTTTTCATGTGAATACACTAAGTTGGGGAACCCAAAACAATTTCGATATTGAAATAAAGCGGTAACCGTTATTTTTCGGTATGATATACCGCAATTTAAAGATACTATATTTTTTGGGTTATTCAGTCCCTGCACGTGGCTTGTACTATCCATGATCTATGTAGGTCAGACCTTGCTTAGAATGCTAAACTACCGCGCTGGAAAACAATACGTGTGCAACGATTACTATAAATTAAAAATGTATGAAATATCAGAAGTTTTATTTTTGTACAATACAAAATTCTCAAGCGAAAGTTTGTTATTTATTTTAATATGAATGCGAAATTGAAAATATTCATGGAGAAAGGTAGCCTTAATTTTTTTAGTAAAAAGAAATCTTTATTATATCAGTCACAATGAGGATTTGTGACTTTTGTGATGTACGTGTAACTGTATCACTATTATCATAATATTCGAATTACCGGAAATAAATTGAAAACTTATACGTTATCGTAAGACGGTAAAATAGTCTTGGATAATAAATTCACCAAATATACTTTATATAGTCCGATTTGAATTGTTCTGACCGAGAAAGGGTAATAATATATTAATACTATTTAAGTAGTTAAGTACTTTATAAAAAAGTTTTCATGAATAAAAATATTTTTTATTCTATCCTATAATAATAGCTCCCCTGACTGATTTAGCTATGGTGGCCAATCTCCATAGACACTAGCTAATAGGAAGTTTTTACAAAAATTATATCCAAGTTCTGAGATAGTGTAAGCTGTTATTCATAAATTTTACAGAATAAAATCAGTATAGATCATATAAAAATGTTTCATTGCTGACTCTACGAGACTTCGAGCTAATTGGGTTTTGGGCGCCTTGCGGGAACGATAGCAGAACTAGGAACTATAAGCAAATTTGTTGATACGGCAGGTACGTGCACGCTTCATTTTAAGCTAAATTATAAGCATACTATACCTTAACTGTAATTTGCATTATTTGGGATACACAGCAAGTTTTTGCAAAACTCGACAAATATGTTTTTATCGTAATAGATATATTTTGCGGTTTCTATATGGATTCAAACCATGAAAAATATAAAAAATGTTGTAAGTAAAATATGGTAAGGATTGAAAAAGCTATTTAAATTGACTTTATATGCACTTCATATAAAAGTTCCCAACTTTATGGCCGCGGAAAATTTTCTATAATTATTATAATCAGAGACCACGTACGTATTCATTTCAAGCGTGAGTCTCATGTTAGGGGAGCGGAGAGACAGGGGAGGTAACCTTTCGCGTACCACTTTTTGCCTCCTACAGACCACGGTAATAATGTGTTTTACAATACAGTGTTACAATTAAATAAAATAAACAAATAAATATTCAGTGACATTTTGTAACGTAACGTTACACGTTATCGTTACCACATCGCTATTTAGTCCCAAACTAAGCAAAGCTTTTACTATGGGAACTAGGTAACTGATAGACATACTTAAACATATTTTTTTGCTGTTAATACATACATACATAATAATTTTCTACTAGTGGGGATCGAACCCACACCCTCCGGCGCCAGACCATTGTCATATCCACTGTGCCAATCGGGTCAAATTTAACACGTAACATTGATTAAAAAACTCAAACACTAATAGAAACCCTAATTTGCTGACCGTACAAGCGTGTAACGGGCTAATCGGTATGCAAATGCCAGCGGTGTTTTTGGTCGGTGTTGAAACTTGGGGTATGCAAATTTGTTGATACGTCAGGTACTGCGCTGCATTTTGAGCCATATACCAATATTCACTGATGCTAGCTTCGACATCGAGGGTAGAAAAGGTAAATTCATTAGCTAGCTCTCAGTTTATTACAGGACTTTCAGAATCAAATTCAAACAGAAATGAAAAGTGAACAACGATTTATATAATTATTCGACTTCAAATTAATCGCAAATCTATAAAAGTTGCCCTTTTCCATTTCCATCTAAATAGATTTAGTGAAAATTTAATTATATTTTTGCCCATTTATATATATACCCTAACGTTACACCCGCGTTTATCTCCCGTCGCCGTGGGAATTCCGGAAAAAAACTATTCAGCCCTGTTGGGTTTCAAGCAATCTCTGAACATAATTTCATCCAAATCGATTCAGTAGTTTAGTCGTGTAGAAGACGTAAATAATTCTTCATAATGTATAATGTAAAGAAATCATGCCAATGTCCCATGTTTTCGTCAAATCGCAAAGTCCATTCCAGTTTGAACCATTAATTACTATCAGTTTACATGCAATTAAATGTATTTAGCATAAGTTCTCAAGTTTCAAGTGTCTAACTTGTCTGGTACCGTTAACTTTGTTGGTGTTTGGAATAGAGGATGTAAATACTAGCTTTAATTGAATCGGAGTACCTTTTGAAATTGCATTTTGACGAGAGAGATGTAAACATTTGTACCCGTGTTTGTTGTGTGCACTTTTATCGAATTTTTAATAAATCGATTTATCGGTATGTGTTATAAGGTTTATATTTGAAAAAATATTTGTTTTGAGTTTATTTGTTTTAATTTTATTTTTCGTATTTCTCAATTTTTTTTCATTAAATTCATTTTACATTTTTTACATAGTTTATATCTGAATTATGTAGCATATAAGTTGTTGGATGTGTCAAAATATAATAAGTTAATTAGAAAGCGTTATGCATTTGTTTCGTTGTATACTGAAAAATTGAGTACTGAAGAAAAAATATATCAATGGCCGTACGAAAAAAATGAGGTATTATAGAAGGTCTTATTGGGACTTTCCTTTCCAAAGGACGTTAGTAACAACCTAGATTAAGAAGTTGGTAATGTTGCAAAGCACGGTGCTTCAGCATTTTCCACATTTTTTTTCTTTTAAATAGGTTTTTTACTAAAATAAGATATACGCTTTTGGTTAATTGTGATTGATGTGAGATTTTGCTTGATTTTTCGACATGACTTTTTATACATAAACTTAATAGATTATAGCTTTTTTAGATAACCGATATAATTACTATTTTTATACAGATTTCATTAAATTAATTAAAAACTAAAGAATCTATTGCGCAGTACCAGTGGGCGGAGTATATCTGTATCTTGGGAGGATGTATCTTGGGAGCCCTATTGGTTATCAGCTAACAACTGACCTTGGTTAAGAGATCCTCGGGGGTGATCGCACGTGGAACTGTGAGGATGTCCTCGTGCGTGATGGAGTAGATCCTGGGGCTGTCGTCGTACTGCAGGTAGTGGGGCTCGAACGCATCCCGGTACAGGTCCAGCTTGCTGTCCAGGGCGTCCGGCAGCGCTGGGGGAGGAGAAACAATGAGACAAGAGGATACCAACACATTTCCTAAGAAAACTGTACTAAAAAGATACAATGAGACAAAGGTGTACTAGATTTTTAGGAAATTTCTAGAAGTTTTCTTAGAGTATTGTACTAGAAAAAAAGTAATCCTTTTTAAACCGAATTTCAAAATTTATTTAAAACGGTCGGTGCATTTTTTTTCAATTGAACAAGATTTTGCAACAACTTTGTATTTCAACAAAAATAAAATAAAATTTAGTATAATCTTGTGTTTGTTTTAACGCAAGCACTATCCATATTAAATAAAATACTTAATAATGGATTTTAAACGCGGTTTATTATGTAAGTACATTATTTTACATTATTATTAACCCGACGTCGAGCACTATATAACGAACGTGTGGTAAATTTATACAATTCGTTCTGTGGTACATCGTATAATGAACATGTTTTTATATTAATTACATTTATCACAATACTCAATAAGTTTTATTACGCCCGCTCCCACAATAATTGCATCTTCTTTCTACCACGCCGAAAAACAAGAGAGCATCAAAATGCGCGGCAATCCGCATTGGCCAATCACAATGCGGGATTGCTTTTTAATCGTCGAACTTGCAATAGCTGGCCAGATATTTAAGGCAGGTTACTGAAAATAAGGTTTTAATGTAGATATACAATAAAATAATTCAAGCAAAATTGCTAACACGTGGTCAATTACATCTACAATGACTACAATGGTGATGACAAATGACAATTTTAGGAGATTTCTAGAAGTCTTGTTTAAATAAATTTTGAAAGTCTTTCAAAATTTATTTAAACAAGATTTTGCACCAACTTTGTATTTCAACAAAAATAAAAAAAAAGTTATTTTCTGTTTAGAGTGAGGACGTCGGTTCTATTTTTTGGCAAAAAGTTATTATACTGAAGAGAGATTGCGAGAGACGAGAGAAGGTAATTAACTAACAGCGTCCCGCGGCTTCATTCGCACTTCCATAAGTTATCTACTTTTTCGTATTGAAGATACGAGCATTTATCCACATAAGAGTTAATGTAGGATTCTAATGGTAAAATAAATTTTCAAATCTATTCAATATCAACAAACAGATAATTAAATATTTCCTTTACTATTAGTTTACTAGGCTATAAATGGTGTACTATTGTTAAGAAACTCACAGTAAAATATCTATTTTTAGCCCGGAATAATCCATATAGCGTAACGTTCACTCCACTCTTTCTTTTTCATCATCTAAGTAACGTTGCGCGCCATCTTTAAAACTTTTATCGTAAAAGGAAGCTGGAATACAGCATACCATAGAACTAAAATGGCATAATATTATGGCTTTATTTACTCAAAATAATTAACAATTAAAGTCCGGCTCCTATAAACGACGGAACGTCATTTTAATCAACCAATCGGTACTAAGTTTTGGTGCTTATCTTAACAACACGTTCAGTATATACGCATTAGACTAACGCCTAGTAGTATATAATGTACTGTACCGTCCGTAATTAAATCGATTCGTTTCCATAAAAACACCTGTTAAAGACCTCGATTCGCAGAAATGGTGGTACAACATCTACGACGATCTTCAAGAGAAGAACCTACTCCCACCTAAAAGGCCGGCAACACACTCGCGAGGCCTCTGACATCGCGGGTGCTTATGGGCGGCGGTGATCACTCACCATCAGGTGACCCGCCAGCTCGTTTGCTCGCTCTTATATATAAAAAAAAAACAAACGAAGTCCACTTTGTCAGTAGTACTACATATTATCTGTGGTAGTACCAAAAATATGACGTCTCGAACATGAATTCAGGAATTGGTGAATGCCAGTTAAGTGCTAAATTGGCCTGCATTGTGTCGACAGGTCTGGGCCGGGGGCGTCTTGTCACAGCTGTGATTTATTGCGAGTGCAATATGAATTTTGATGGACATTCATTTTAGTGTAATGTCTGAGTTTCCATTTTTGGTAGGCCGTATTAAATGATTATACTATAATATCTTATGTTACATTACTTTTTAAGTTGTAAAATAAAGCATTTATTTCGTCATTATTTAATTCATTTTTTTATTAATTTTAAGCAAAAAGTTAAGTTTTCAACATTCAAAGCTATAAAGTTTGTTTGAACGAGGCTAAATCCGAAGATACTAGGTGGATTTGATTTGACTGTAGATTTTTTGGTCGTTTGGGTCAACGGGAATCGGACAACCTAGAAAAAGTTTGACTGGTCGGTCATGTAAATGGTTGAAGAGGTAGGATACCTACAAGGTGGACAACAGACATTGAAGAGGTCACTCACGACAAGCTCCAGGACTCACTACACAAGGCAGAAGTCTGGCACAAAAAATCCAACCAATTGGTGGACAGAACTCCCAACTCTCAGTCATGAGGTTACTCTAATATGCTCATGATTCAGGGGCAAAACCGCGAAGTACAGATAGTAAAATATTTCAGCCCTATGAAAATAGCATGAAATCAATGCAAAATTAAAGTTTGTAAATTAATATTCCTACATAATTTTTAATTCAGATCAAAGATGAAACTAAACAGTTCGTAATAAATAAGTTTCAAACACCTCAGCAATCTCAAAACTATGCCCGTTGTATTGCTGTCAGAAATTACAAGCGTTTCGTTTCATAAAAGAATAGTTCAGAAAGTTCAATCGAACTTTCGTGTAATTCAAATGAAATGCACATTTTTTCCTTTATTAGACACGGTTGAAATACTCTGAAGGGCTGGAATTCTAGACTCGTGCAATGTTACTGCGATTTGAAATGTTACTTTCATATAAAGTTCGTATTGTAACCTGTTGACATTTTCACTTAAATTGAAAATAGTGACAATAAAATGTTTCCCCCAAGTTTTATGTAACTTTAAATAACACTAAGCAAGTGATAATGGACACTCTAGATTAGAGATAAGATTACGTAGTAAGTAATTTAGTTTAACATAAAATTAAATATTAATATTGTATCTGTTTTCAAGAATGAAAAACAAACTTTTGACATTTTGCACCTTACATGTTCTCTAATTTTATTTTTTATTTATTTTATTTCTCATAGGTACCTTACAGCTAATTACACTTTTTTTAGATAATAATTTACAAAACAATACGCCAATTAAAAGGCACACCAATAACAATTTTAGAGAGTGAACATGTTAACTTAACAAACATAAGAAAATAAAAACTATGTGAGAGGAAAAAAAAAATGAATAGTTATACTTGGAGCCTTGTGTGATTCTGTGTGTGCGAGCGTGTGTGCGCGTGTGTGTGTGTGTGTGTGTGTGTGTGTGTCTGTGTCTAATAGTTTTAGCCGTGAGTGTTTATTATTTCAGTAATTGTCCTTTTGAATTTGTCTCGTGATAAATGAAATGGATCAACGGAAGAAAACTTGCTGTTATATACTTCGGGTAGCCTAAAAAATGGGGAGTTTTTAAAATAGTTTGTAGATGTTACAGGTACATAGAAGAGTGAGTTATGCCGAGAAAGATGCGTTGGAACACGAAAATTAATGTTGTTCAATAACGAATTGCAATCAAACTTGTTATTTAATAAGTTAAACAAAAACATGATATCGATTAAATCTCTTCTGTCTTCTAATGTATTTATTTTATAATGAACACAAGCCTGCATATAACTTGTAGGTACTGATTTAGAAATATAATTAAGTTTTTTCAAAAAAATTTTTTGAATTTTTTCTAAGCGATTAATATTACATTTGTAGCTCGGTCGCCATATGATGCATGCAAATTCGAGAACGCTACGTACGTATGCGAAATATAAAACCTTAAGACAAAGGATGTCCTCAAATTGGTCGCTAGTGCGTAGTACAAATCCTAAGTTTTTAAATGCTTTTTGTGAGATATAATCGACGTGCTCATTATAAGTAAGTTTTTCATCAAGAATCACACCTAGATCCCTTACTGTATCTGTTGAAGGAATAACTTCATCACCAATTTTATACACAAATGATATTACATGTTTCTTATTCCGGGTAAAAGTAATTTTTTGACATTTTTTTATGTTGACAGTAATTTTATTAATTCTATAGTAATCAGTGAGACTATTTAAATCATTTTGCAATAAATAACAATCATCAATAGAAGCAATTTTAGTAAAAATTTTGGTGTCATCAGCATATAAAAGAAATTTCGAATTAAGAAAACAGCCTTCAATATCATGTAAATATATATTATACAGCAAAGGACCCAAATGTGAACCCTGTGGAACGCCTGAAGTGACATCCACAAAATAAATGAATGTTTAAATTTAATATTTTTACCGTAGTGGGGCATATCTTTAATAGAACCTTTACATATGTTAGTTTTCAATAAGGAATGGCACTCTAGGCAGAAGTGCAGAAGTTATGTTTGATTGAAAAATTCCACATATATTGAAGAAGTTTAATCGTATGTTTGTAAAAATACCCCTGCGTACATTACACTACTGAGATATAATATAGAATCATTGTTTTATTGTTCTAATAAATAATATAATGTTAATATATGAAGAAAAACCTTTGAACGAATTTTTACTAAAATTGTGTGGAAGGAGGATGTGAAATTTCGCATACTCATAGTATATAAGTAAAAGTGTAGAACGCTTATAGTTTTCAATTGCAATGCTTACAAAGTACGATAAATAAAACATTACACACACTACCATGCATATGACGCACACACGCATACATATTCTAGCAATCATTTAAATTTATTACTCACTATTGAAAATGCGACTAATAACCTTTAATTTACATAAAACAATCAACAATGCAAAAAGTTAACTCTAACTCGATCGATTGTCCCCGGCAGATATCCAGTTAGCAATTGTTTAGAAAAGTTTGCCAACAACAAACAAAGCTCACAGGTTAATTCATCGGCTACGCTATTACCTCGTCCATACAATAATGGAGATATATTTAGATGATAGACAATGTTATGCTAACTTTGTTACTAGTTTTATATCGTTAATTAACCTGAGCGAGTTCAGGAGGCGCAAAAAAAACCAAACTTTGATTAAATAATTTAATTAATTAATAAAAATTACAAAGCTACGTTATATCTAATGCTATTTCTAATTACGACTACATTGGTCGAAGTGTGACCGAAGAGTGGTGCCTCCATGGTACCACGACGCCGATGTTCCCTGGGTCGCTGGGTGGTCGGTGCAGGTGCGAGCGCAGGTGTCACCGATATTGCGAAAGACTGTTCTCACAAGGGATTTCATCATAGTCTATGCCTTGCAATTCGCATGCTAGGTCCATGTATAACACCTCCCCCCGAAGTGCAGCGACTATTCCTATGTAGCGGATAGAGTCGCTGAAATATCCTCTTGGTTCACCCTTATCTCGCGGGGATGACACGTAGGCTGGATTGATTGTTCACTATGACGATTCTTAGTTTTCTTATGATATAATAGATATGCCAAAAGTGTAGCTGTGCCCAATAAAATAGCATAAAAGGGAATTGTTGTATGATAGATATTACTCGATGAATTTTGATCTTGCTGTATTGGTTTTTGTAAAGATATCTTCTCATTAATAGAGTGCAGGTTTTGTAGGTTAACGGAGTTTAAAATCGTTGCATGTTCAGTACTTGCTTGTTGGTCATTATATGTGGGCAGTTCTATGATTTTCAGTGGATGTCCCTTGATGCGGTCGTCTGAATTAGAAATGGTGTAGCTCGGCGTGCGAAGATAACAGTTGGGTGGAAG
>LQNK01000462.1:773108-785502 GCA_001586405.1 Phoebis sennae | reverse complement strand
CTAAAAGGATTTCCAGAAGGTATTTAAATTATAAACCCATTTACAAGGACGAGGCAGGCAATCTCGGACGTCGGAGGAATTCAATAAATACGACTAATCTTACAATTATTGCGTTGCGAAATGCCGGCGTTAAGTAAACAAGTTTGACGTGAATTGCTTGGATTAGAAATGTTTGTATTTAATCATTTATTGCGTCCAAAGCAGAAAAATATAGCAGAGGAATATGAAAGTATCGTAAGGGAAGCAACAGGTATGGTCTGCGAATAAAATACGTGGAGTCGACAGTCGGAGAGAAATTATAAGATATGCTGAAGAATGGACAAAATGTTCGCATGTTGATATGAAAGTTGTGTCTCCAGTTGCCAAGTTGTAAAATAATTGATAGATTGTATTGTGATTTCTTGGTGGAAATGCATTTTAAGTATTGAATTAAAGACTTTTTTACACTATTTCCACTATTTATTTTAACACTTTATTTAATTACAAGCGGTTTCGAGAATTCATCATCAGGTTTTGATGAATCTTTAATTCAATACTTAATTTGTAAAATTCTTAAGAGTAATTATGAAGCCCTGTTACCATTAGAAGCAATGGTTGATGTAATTATAATGCATATAATTTACAAAAGATTATTTAGATAGACACAATTCTTGCAAACTACACATACATAACATTAAGCGAAAACTAGACTAATTTTCAAATGTCAAAGTTTATGCACAACAAATGTATTTGTGTCTTATGACAATTATCATAACTAGGTTACGTTATAGAAAATTCATAGCCAATCCTATCAGCTGACATATTCAGTCCCCACTGCAATAAAGCGCGGAGCTATTACCTACACGTAATGCACTAAATTGATAGGTACGAATGTCAATCTCGATACAAAGCGCGAGCATACATTGACACCATTCACCGTTGACATATTTTGAGCATACCTTGACATATTTTGGGTCACGTCGGAACAGAGTGAGCGTGTATGTCACTTTTCAGTATGTTAACATTTTTTTCAGTAACTGATGTAGCCAGATCCATCTCGTTATTACCGAAGTCTAGCTAACAAGGTATATTTAAGTAATTTGCTATATATAAACTAGCTGACCTTGTGATTTCACCTTCATATATATCCCGTTCCCGTGGGATTTTCTGGATAAAAGCTATCCTATGTTTTTTGGGGTTTCAAAGAACCCCTGCATAAAATTTCATCCAATTCAGTTCCGGGGTTTTGTAGTTATTCAATACAAACAAACAAATTTTTCCTCTTTAATATAAGAATAGATAATCATAACTAGAACTGTATATTTAATAGTCCGCTGCAATCAGCTGATATGTCCAAATACTGAAACGGTAATCAACTCAAATGAGTTCTTAAATGTCATGTCACTATCACTCCAATGAACATAGAAATTGACAGAATAATGTTCAATGCACGTAACGTATCTGTATCTAGGACACGAGAGACAATGGGAAACGAATACTGACCCCTATTCACATATGCGAATCCGATCAGAAAGTGTCTAATATCGGAAATAGATTAATATAATTTCAAAGGAAACGTTTAGTTCCGACTCGAATCGGATTTGTGAATATGAAGCGAAGCGTAAAACTCTCTGATATTATCGAGGGCTAGTGACAAGGTACATGTTAATTCGTAGTTTAAGGGGAATCTGTAGATATTTCAATGAGGTTTCAAAGAAATGTCGATACCATTGTAATATTAGTCCTAATGGAATAGGTGTTTCTCGGAGAATTATTTTAATAAACAAAAACAAATCTCAAAAGCTTAGAATATCGGGAATAAGTTATAATTATGCCATCCATTTTTATTAAGCTTAACAAAAAATATAAGACTTCAGAACTGACATAACTCACTACCTTTTCTTTTCAATGTTTGAAACCAAATTTAATGGGAATTCCTGAAACATCCAGTAAAATATTATATCTAGAACATGCACACAGCGATTAACTAAGTAATATTTCAATAGTCATAACGTTTTCAACGAGCCACTAGTCACAACCTGCAATTTTGTGGTGATTCACTTGAGTCAATTATTATTACGGAGAATATTACTGTTTGTTAGTAATTATGTCTTGAAGTTAATAAATATTAGCCACCTTTATTAACCTATATATTATTGTATAAGCTGGTTTCGCACAAATATTATAATTTGCTTAAATTTACAGTTGGAATTATGTGTAATAGTGTAACTTCACTTAATTATATTAAATGTATATACGGTTCTTAGTCAAAATTTTACTATTTCATATTGATTTTAATTAATTTTTAGGTCACGGTCATTAGATTTTCATTTTTATTTTGTTTCGCGAGTGCTAAAATCACGCTCACTAAAATTATTATTTAGATGAAATATGAATTCCTTACCATGTTCGTGTAATGCAAATTAGTTAATTTGGTAATGAATATAGTAGAAACTGTCTTATTTTCATCCATAAATGGAATATTGTACATTACATTAGTTTTGTGCTAAGGAACAAAATCAAAATATATATTTTTGATTAAGGACAACAAACGAGAAAAATGGGATGAGAATACAGAGTACTACTCATTGCACAAAACACAATATGATATTAATTCACACTAATGTGGGAAGGTAACTGGATTAAATGCTTCTCAAAATTCTATAAAATATAGCATATGTTACTTGTGGATAATGGAGCTTTCGAATGGTGAGTGACTTTTTAAAATTTTGAGCCTATTCATTACAAACAAACAAACAAAGTTTTCCTCTTTATAACATTATAGACAATACCTAGTTAACGTTAATATTTCAAGATATAATTCCATGGAAAATAGAAACGTAGCATATTTAACGAATTACAATTTAAAACCAAATGAAGTGTATTTAGTGGCTAGTTGAATTTCAATCAAGCCACAAATTAGACAGTTTAAAACTTTGTTATGGCGGAATTGTAAAGAGGTTTCACCTAGTTTCAAACCATTTGCTACAATTCCAATTAATTCAGAACTATGCTATTACAGGTCTGATATTAAAATTATATCTCTTGATTATAGCCCGTGTTAAATTGTTGAAAACTCATTTAAAGTTACTATTGTTTCTTATGGAACCTATATATTATACGAAATTTTGTGAGGATATATGTTGGTTACTCTTTCACGCAAAACCTACTGAACCGGTTATGATGAAATATATATGATAAACCTATATAAAGGCTATAATAATATAGGCTACTTTTAATCCCGGAATTGCAACGGGATCAGTTTTACAATACTTTAGTTTATTTTGCTACTAGATATAAAACATACAATCATTAAAGGTAGTAATAGTTAATGCTCGTATTTCTTATACATCTAACCTAACCATGGTCTTAAATTAAATTAGATGAAACATGCTCCGTATCATTATCCTCCAAATATATTATAACATTGAAATGTTCATATTGCTGGACTTTATTAAAAAGCTGATTGATTTCCTCATAAAACGGTCAACAGTAAGATAAATCGTATCTGGAAAGTTCCGCTATGAATGTTTTATTGAAGAGTAATCAAGTATTTATTTCTCACAAGGGTTTCACAATATACGTCGAAGAATTCATTTCAAGGAGCCTTGGGCGATACGAGAAAAGTGCGTATTTTAAAGTTCTGTATTTCTTTTAATATTGTGAATGTGATATAATCATAATACAGATCAATTAAATTAATTAAATAATTATTTCTGGACGTTTAACTCAATGCTGTCTAGTCCCAAACTAAGCAAAGCTCGTACTATAGAAACTAGGTAACTGATACATTTTACTGATTTTGCCAATACGTAACACTATAGTTAAATGAACACCCAGACAGTAGGAAATAACAATATTCATCACATCATAATTTTCTACTCTTGGAGATCGAACCCGCATCTACCGGCGCAATATATCATTGCCATGTCCACTGCGCCTATCGGGTCTATATAACATAATGCTACGGGGGTGAAGACGCGACGAACAGCTAGTAATTGTATGTGAAAAAGCATGTTTTAGTTTTAATCTCAGTGCAAGCTGGTTGTGGGCGAAAGCTAGAAACTTATTGAAGTTTACTTGTGATTGGGACCTGACCTTTGGAGGTAAAGTTATGTTTGTTGTTCGTGTAAAATTTATTTATAGGAGAACTGTGATTTATATGTATTTTTATGGCTGAGCAAAGGAGCATGTGTGTCACATGATGTGGAGTGATCACTACCGCCCATGAACATCTGAAACACCGGGAGTGTCACAGGTGCTTTGCCGGCCTTTGATGGACAAATACGCTAGTCCATCGAAGGCTCCAATGGAAATTAAGTATTCTTTTTACCTCTTTGCAAGCCGTTTACGTCTTTTCATTTTTACCCTTCAAAATTGTATTTACTACTAGTTGATCCGCGTGGCTTCGTTCCCGTAGAATAATGTTATATATAGCCAATGTTACCCGTGAATAATGTAGCTTTTGAATGGAGAAATAATTTGAGCCTGTTCATCAAACAAACAAGCAAACAATGTTTTCTTCTTAATAATATTAGTGTATAAAAACGTTTCTAACATGACAAACAATGTATGTTTGTACTGTGTATACAGATATGTAATGATGTATTACATGATGACCGGGCCATCTCAACCCGATCCCTCGGTCAATTAATAACAAATACAGGCAATTTGGTTCATTAACTAAATCCGATGCAACGTGTAACGAGGTTAGAATTTGCGAGAGCACTTTGAGTAAGTGCAGTTCAATCGATAGCAATTAGTTTCGTAATGCAGGCTCGGTAATGGTCTGATTGAGAACTATCAATCAGAACATTACAGTTAGATTCAGTCCTGATTTGTCTGTTAGCGTGGTGATATGTGGTAGTTTCATTTTTATTGATGAGTTTTATTCGAGCATTTTCAAATATAGAATAAGAAGCTGCTCGCTTTTTATTAGTGGGTCAGGTCCCAGGTGTGAATGAGTCTCAAACCATCTTCTCTACTTAATGTTTTTTTTAAATTTCAATAGCGTATATCGACTAATCCCAATACAGGAAGCTATGAGTATAAACTACAATAGGGACATTAAATTGGGGTTGCGTCATTAGTCCATTTCCAGCTGTGAACGCGAGCTATTGTGTGCTGGAACAACGACGAAGCGTACCTAGGTTTTGTGAATGCCGTGAGACAGGCTTCAAATTACGGGGATATTTACTTCAACCCTAGAATTGATGTGATCTTCTGCTACACTCAAGAGATAGAAGATTAAAAAACTCATAACGAAATAACATATTAATGGATACGGAATATGGGCCTTTAAAATATTCGACATGGATGGCATAATATGAACAAAAGTGATGTCTAATGGAGTGGTGAAGTGTCCCCATCTAATTAATAAATAGCCGCCCTAACCGATATCCATCATGGTGGACAATCTGTACAGAGATCAGCCGGGATCAGATGTGCGCAAACACAGGTGTAATCTCTATTCCTTCACTCTCATAATCCGATAAGACGGTAGACCGACACGACCGGAGAGAAATTAGGCGCAGGAGACGGCTTTACGTGCTCTTCGAGGCACGGGGGTGTTCCACCTCTACTTAGTTCCAGACTCAGGTCTGCTACAGGGATTTTTGTTAGAAAATCTCAATAACATAGAAAACATCTTTTAGCCGGTAGAATTATCAATTAGCAAAATGCATGATATATTTACTTCGCAGCAATACAGGAAACTATGCTCATTAGTCCATTTTAGCTATTTATTTTAGATATTGTTTGTTTAACAACGGACAGCTGAGGCGTAGTTAGGTTTTGTGAAGCTAGCGGTGAGCCAAGGTTCAAAATACCTAGATATGTACTTCACCAGACTGCGATGTCCGCAAGGAATAAGAAAATTGAACCTGGTAAAGTGCGGAATAGAATAATAATTGGTAATGAACGCATGTTCATTATTGGTTCATTTCCAGCAAAAAATTCTTACTTTCAATCCCTGGTAACAGACTCCGTTTCTCCTAGGAATTTCACCTAGAAGTCATTAAAGATCAGGTAGCGGATTGTATATTAAATATATTGGCATCAGGAAACTGAGAATAATCGTGACAAAAGGCTGGTTAGCTGGAGCCAAGCCATTAGTCCATTCCCAGCTGGTGAATGGATACTATTGTCTGCTGGAACTGTGGCTAGATTGGGCGTGCTCGGCTATTGTAGCTGCGGGGAGTCGAACTGAGATGAAGAGATTTGGCAAATTTAAACTTATTTCGCTCAATATTTTTTTATAGAAATATTTAATTGCAAGTTATGTTGAAATAAAAAGGCTTATACACTTATTCTGGCTGTAATTTAAAGTAAAAATAACATACTTTAAGAAGAAAAGTTTTAGTGTTTTATTTATAACTAGCTGTGTCCCGCAGTTTCACCAGCGTGTATAGTCTGTTCCCGTGGGATTATCGGGATTAAAAGGATCTTATATTCTTCTTCTGGTCCTAATCTATCTCCCTACGAATTTTCTGCCGATTCGGTCTAGCAGATCGAGATCTGCTATAAGTGTAATAAACCCATCTTTGTTTTATATATGTATATTATTATATTTAGCTAGTTTTAATGTTAGTTTAAACCGTATTTACCTTAATAATCTGCAATAAAGTTTTATTATATTCAACGTAAAACCATTTTAAAAATCTTATTATCAATCACCGTATAAAACATTTTTTTAATTAAACTATATTTGAAACCGTTTATGTATATGTAGTCAATTACATAAACCGAAATAGTGAACGGTGACACATGTATTCAGGTCGACGCCACAATCAATCAACGAATACCAACGCTTTTTATCGGGTTACAGTGGCAAAGTGTAGGGTTGTCAATTATTTCAAGTATGTATAAAGGATTTTTTTTAATAATAATAACTTTATTTATTCAAGCAACAGAGGCTCATTGGTTAGTTTACTCACGCACTTTTTCAGTGAGATATATTAATTTTGAAGTAATAACTAAGGGTGATGAATTAATTCTAAATTTCTTACAACAATAGTAAATATTAGTATTATACACACCACATACACACCGTAAATTATTAGACTGAGTTTGCTTAAAAGAAACCATTACGAAACGTAATATAAGCGATATATTTAATGAAAAAATTATACAACTTATATTTTTATAAGTATATAGTATAAGTATATATATATATAATTATATTTTTATAAGTATTTACATTTTAAGTTAAACCGCAAACAGAAAGAAGAGTAGACCATTGTATAAAATATAGTTAATCGTGTTCTCCAATATTGATTTATATAAATATTTTACGTTACAAACATCAATAACTTTGATGCACGTTAAAAAGTTTTAAACGAATCAGTTTTCGTTTCATTGGCAGCCCTTAGCTCCAAACCGAATGTAGCAGGTGCGAAACCGTTGCATGAGGTTTAAGTAATTTGTTTTTAATCGGAATTTACATTTTTTTGATGTAAAAACTTTTTACTATTTTTATCCGCTTAATTTCTATCTAAACCTATACTTTCAAAAGTTTATTCGAAATCACAGGATGGATTTTGTTTTTTTTTATTTTTGTATACCTAGTTAAAGGACTTTTCAATATTATTTATAACAATAATACATATGAATACTGAGTAAAAATTTGTACGAAATAATATATCTTCACCTTTGTTTAATCTATAAAGGCGTTATAATTCTATTTCTTTTATTTTTAAAGGTATAATTCAAGGATAAAAAAGTTATTGTAGATACTGATGCAAACCTTTATGATCTAAAATCTTACAATTTTATTTATTTATCCATCTATAAAGGTACACCAACAAAATGTTCACAAATAAGAACAGTATAGAATTACATTTGTTTAAGTTTCGCAAAATTTTCAAATTACAGGCGTACACAGCTTATTTAAACAACGAAACAGTACTAAAAGTAATAAATAAATTTTAATTTTCTATATAATAATTAGACGATCTCGTCTCTATCGTTGTTTTTAATAGAATTATAACAAGAAAACAATACATTAACAACATTTTACCCCAGACTTTTAAAGAAGCTGTTCTAATGAGTTTAATGCAGAAAATTGTATGCAGCGAAAAACCCGAATGAAAAAAAGAAATCCTGTTTCGAAGATTTAAGTCCAATGCCCTTGAAATTAGGTTCAAAATCGATTGGCGGGTCGTGACCGCGTAAGCTACGGCATTGTTTAAACGAAAATTTCCATTCGCTCTACTCTTTTCACCGTTTACAATTTTAGGCTTTATAATTGTGTGCAAAAATATTTACGTTGTTTTAAAAATTCGCGAGCTGAAATTTTGGTATTAAAATGGAAGTTCTAGAATAAAATTTAGAATTTATACTCTGTTATCAAAAATAACATAGATATTTAGTGTGAATGTTTATTTTTTTTGAATTTCAATATTATATTACCCCATTACTAACTAACTAGTTGAATAGAATAGAATAGAAAACATTTTTATTCATGTTAAATTTTTACAAGTACTCACGAATAGTCAATTTTTAAGTTACCACTACCATAAGATAACGGCAAGAAACTCGATATATTGTTCATATCATTGCATAATTCATACATAAATTATGACATCATTTTTATTCCTTTATTTCCAAACACATCCAACCTTGCACTAACATTTAAATATCGTTCACAAAAAGGCTTCCAAAAAGCTACAGAGCTAACCAAATACCGTTAGAGGTAAAAGCCCTAACTCTAATCCTGAAAATAAAATACAATATCGGATTTAACCCGCTCGGTTCCCACGTCAACTGTCTATTCATTACATTGATTATATACTCGGTTTATCGACGGTTTGAAAGACATAATTCGATTTCGATTAACTGCTACTTTAAAATGGAAAACATTGATGACTATTTTCAGGAAAATTTTATTATAAAGAATGTAGTACATACTGAACATCTACACTAATATTATAAAGAGGAAAGCTTTGTTTGGTCGGTTGTAATAAATGGGCTCAAAAACTACTGGACTGATTTAAAAAATTATGCTACGGGAGCAAAGCCGCGCGGAACAGCTAGTTTTTTGATAAACAAATAAAATCATTGACTTATACATTGTTTTATTTGGTGTAACTTGGCATAATAACCTTTTTCAGTTTATATAAGTAAATTATCTAATCTTGTTTATCTTTAGGAATATGAAGGCTGAATATGTGACAATTATCTTTTTTGTTAATCCGACAAAAACCTAATATTAGTAAAACGTTTTACGAATTTCCAAATGATTTTCATTGCATACAAAAATGAATGGTGTTTATATAAAAAGAATCGTTGACAGTCATAACAGATAATGTATTTATCGCTTTAAAGAGATGTCTATAACCGTTTAAAAACATTATTTATTAACGAGTTGAGAAGGTACCGGTTCACTGAGTGCTCTATTTGATGAATCGAAATTGAAATAGCAAGAAAAACGTATATTCGTATTTGCTACAGTTTACCTTGTTTATTTACACGGGTGTTCTTTTTATATGAGGAAAACTTGAAAATTGTGAAAGCTCTTTTATTTTGACAAAACATAGTATTTTGTTGTGTTTGTTTTAACGCGAGTACTTTCGGTATTTAATAAAATACTCTTTAAAGGATTTTAAACGAGGTTTATTATACGTTATTAATAACCCGACGTTTCGTTAGCATATAAATTTTTATTAAACTACCAAATTGTTCTGAAGGCTTAAGAAGAATTCGGTATAACAAATATCCATAATAAATAAATATGAAAACTTAAATTTTTATAAGAAATAATTGGAGACCTTATTTATTTCATGACTCAAGTGTGAGTCTGTCTGTGGCTTCATAGCTCCCAAACGGATAAAGCGATTTCAATTAAGTTATTTTCATGCGAGTGGTGACTAATGTGTGAGTTCTTGACATGTTTCCTCAAAATCGGTTGTGCCGTTTAAAAATTGCGTGGGGTAAAAGTGGGAAAAAATAACCGTATGTCTGCAAATATACTTAAATATGACTCGATTATGTAAAATAAAAGTGAAAGAAAAAATTGATGCTTTAATCGAGGGAGTTCTGAGCTTCCGATAAGAAATTGGGACATGGAAATTCGACTGTCGGGTTCTTTTTTAGTTTTGACTAGCTGCGCCCCGCGGCTTCACCCGCGTATACAGCCCGTTCCCGTGGGATTTCCAAGATTTAAAGTATCCTATGTCATTCTTCTGGTCCTAAGATGTCTCCCTACGATTTTTGTCAAATGGGCCTAGCACATCTCGAGAATATGCCTCGTTGGTCTAGTGATTGGATCTTTGACTACAGACCGAGGGGTCTCGGGTTCGATTCCCGGGTGGGGCCTAAAAAAAAGTTATTGGGATTTTTCTGATAAAGAAATTTCAGTAACAGCCCTGAGTCTGGAAGTTGGCGGTGCTTGAGCACCCCCGTGCCTCAGAGAGCACGTAAAGCCGTCGGTCCTGCGCCTGATCTCTCTCCGGTCGTGTCGGTTTACCGTCCCATCGGGTTATAAGTAAAGGAAAAGAGAGTGCGTCTGTGTCTGTGCACATACTTGTGCACTATAATATCTCCCGCGCAGTTGGCTGATCTCTGATTCTCTAGAGATTGGCCGCCGTGACCGAAATTCGGTTAGGAGGAACGTTTAGTGTTGCAAATGTTGTTAAATAACAGAGATTTTTCATAACATGGTATATTTAAAAAATACTACATGTTCAGAACAGGTAAAAGTGTAAACTCAAAGCTCAAAAGCCTTCACGGTATAAAGTAAAACGTGTCATGACGTGTCACAGGCATGCTTCGGCCACTTTGCTTTGTTGATTTTTAGCTTCGACGTTTCCATTTGGCTTTGAAACTCAGTTTCAAAGGATGGCCGTCAAATTCTTTGATATTGTAGTTACGAGGGGTTTTCGGCAAATGTGTCGGATAGAAGCGATGCAATTATTTTTTATTTGGTTCATTTTAGCACGAACTATATCAAATTCGTTAAAGGGAGTTATCACAGAAGATAGACGAGAAATTTTTACGAAGGGTCCGTATTCCGCTTTCTTTTTCCTTGCTATTCTTTCTTGAAATTTGACAACTTTTTGCGACAATGTCTTGCATATGGTCAATGGTATTTATCTCCTACGTCTACTTCAAAATAACAAACAACTAAATGTAATTGAGTGATAAATTATCTATCTAAATACATATAACTCAAAGGTTGACTGACTGACATAGTGATCTATCAACGAACAGCGCAAACCAATGGACGGATGGGGGTGAAATTTGACATGAAGGTAGATGTCATGAGGCATCCGCTAAGAAAGGATTTTAATCAATCCCGGAATACCCGCGGGAACGGGCTATATACGCGGGTGGAACCGAGGGGCACGGCTTGTTCTATCATAAACTGCCTGCCTAAAAATCTACATCGTCTAAGATCTTCGCTATATCATATCTCCTCATTTATAGTCTAAATGTTCGCCATTTTACTAATAGGGATGGCGACGAAATTGTCTTATGACTTATTAAATATTTGGAATATTTTTGTGATGTCGTATTTCAAATAAGATTTTACAAGTAATTCGATTTGAATATCCTTCTGCATAATTTGGATCAAAATTCTCAGTACTGATTAGAAGAAAAAAAAATCCTCTTCATTTGTAAGTTTCAACAATATTGAACTTTTAAATAAAACCGCTGATCCTCTTTTCTCCTAATAAAAATTGACTCAAAGGTATAAAAGAACAGAAAATCAGCGCGATGTAGCTAATCAAACAGCTTCGTTTTGATCCGATTGTCGCACTATTTTTTTTGTCCGTTGTGAATTGATTTTGTGGTCGAATAAATGTTTGTCTATAAATTCAAATGAAAACGAACTTGTTAGCTTCTCTGCAGGTATAAACTAAAGTACTAACGGACCCGGCGAACTTCACACCACCATTTTTAACCGACTTACAAAAAAAGGAGGAGGTTATCAAATCGACCATATTATTACTTTTTTTTTTTATGTATGTTACCGCATATCTTCGGCGTTTATAGACCGATTTGTAAAATTTTTTTTGCATTCGAAAGAGTAGAGTTCATGTGTGGTCTATATAAATTTGGTTCAAGTCAGATCATCCATGTGGAAGATATTCCAGGGAACTCCTCGAAAATCAACGGAATAAGCTCTGCGGTTAAGGTTTAATGATGTATATATCAACTGAATTGTGACTAGATGATATGATTACCCTTCACAGGACACTAAAAAGGATAAAATAAAAATTTTTGCCAAAAAATAGAAACGACTTCCTCGCTCTAAAAAGTAGAAAATAACTTTTATTTCATTTTTGTTGAAATCTATACAAAGTCGGTGCAAAATCTTGTTAAATTGAAAATAGATAAGGCACCGACTTTGTATAGATTATAAGTCGGTTCTATTTTTTGGCAAAAATTTTTATTGAATTCGTATTTGACAGAC
>LQNK01000462.1:761811-772382 GCA_001586405.1 Phoebis sennae | reverse complement strand
ATAAAAGACAGATTATAAATCAGTGCGGTGTAGCTAATCAAACAGTCGTCGCACTATTTTTCTTTTTTTGTCCGTTTTGAATTGATTTTGTGGTCGAATAAATGTTTGTCTATAAATTCAAATGAAAACGAACTTGTTAGCTTCTCAGATATAAGTATAAAGTACTAGCGACATTTGACAGACATGTATTTGTTTGGAAAATTATGTTTTTAATTATGTATAATTGTGGTTTTTAATAATGTATTCACAATTTCTTCATATTTTCTCACCGTTTAAACCTTCCTGGACTTCCACGAATATTTCAAGACTAAAATTAGTGAAATGCGTTCAGCCGTTCTCGAGTTTTTGCGAGACTAACGAACGGCAATTGATTTTTATTTAAATAAAAAAAAACAATAAAAAAACATTTATTGACAAAACACCACACAGTAACATACACATAAGGACAATATAAATACACAGAAAAAAATAAAAAATAAAACGAAATGAATACATAGAAAAAAAAATGATTTAGGGTAAGGTAAGGTAGGTAAGGTTAGCGTACTGTGCGGCTGTTGTCAAAGGGAGCTGACTCAGCTATATGCTGCGATGAAGGGCTCATTCGCAGCGCTGGTTTTCAGCAGCCCCCAGTGACTATTGAATCAAATAGATAGATAGACAGCTACAGATACTTGAAAAAAACCGGGATGGTCAGTTAGTTGTTAATAATCCCGTGATAGATACATATATTCCCATAATATATAATTGTGGTAACACAATGCTATTGTGTGAACAGCATAATACGGGTTAATCGAGCCAAACAAGCCATTGATAATAATAATTAATACGTAATACTCGATCATTTATACATTAAGTGTTTTTAACAATGTATTTTCATATTATTCCGAATTGTTCTGTTAATCATTTATAAACAAGATTTTAAACATTTAACGTCGTTGTGATATCTTTTTTCATTCGTATTTAATTATTTATGTCTATCTCTCTATTTTTATACAAGTGCTGCTTCTACCCACGGCTTTGTCCGCGTTAAATTCGTACCCTATCACTTAATCCAACTAATAAAGCTGTTAAATGTAAAAAGGCATCATACATACAAACATCCAAACATTCAAAATTTCACATCTATATAATATATAAAACAGACGGGTTTGTTACCACACATATAACTCAGAATTGATGGACCAATTAGGCTGAAAATTCGTAGGGATATAGCTTAGGGCCTGAAGAAAGACATAGGACACTTCGAAAATACCATGGGAACGGGTTGTATACGCGATTGAAACCGCGGGGCACAGCTAATCTATAATATTAGTAGGATATACGTAAATAAAACTATCGCATTTCTGGCAGTACTAGGATAAGGATAAAACAAAAATAATATACGCAACATAAAAGGAAACATTTTTACACATAACTTTAAAAAGCTCGTTATAAGTTTTACAAAATTTAGTGTATTCTTTGAATGCATGTTTGAATTTAAAACGAAGCCATTATAAAAATTCTAACACTTTTAACGGCATTCATTCAAAGCCTGTTATAATATAATTAATATTTATTAAAAGACTGAAAAAGCTTAACGAAGTGTATGAAGGCTCAGGGAAATTAACATTTACAAGAAAAGCGGAAAATACAGGGAATTAGAGAAGTTTGTTTCTTTTTGCGGCAACGGGGTTCGAGTTAATTTAAAAAGGTAAAACAATAGCTTTGTGGTACCTGAGGCCTGTCAAAAGACGGTTGAATAAGCAAAGGCAAACACGACTCACTTCAGGCATTCCAGCTTAACCAGGTGAACTCACAGCCAAATGCCTGAACCATTAGGAAAATCTTCCAAGAAGCTTTTTTTAAGCACAATATGTAGACATTTAACCGGGTAGTTTTTGCTCATAAGTTGTCATAAATAATAGTCAATGAAAAGTAATTTTAGTGTATAAGTTTGTTCGAGTCACAATCTTATCATGGATACATTTAAGCCCCGACGCTACAAAAAGGATGGTAAAAGATTGACCGTGACTATATGTGACTGCCGGGTTTCTTTGTTTGAAAGTAAGTTCTAATGATTCTTAAATATGTTTGATAAAAATTAATTCAGTCATTTACTAAATATAACTAAGTGGGATAAAATATTTTTTTACAAAAGTCGTTTATTTATGATTGAGTACAATATGGAAGCAAATAAATTGGATTCTGTTCTCTTTTTAACAAACAAATATGCGAATAATTAACTGTTCTGGAGTGAACATCGAATTATGATATTTAGTGGGTTTGTACAATGATAAATCAATAAGATTAGAAGCTACGCAATATTGGAATCTAATTTCATTTCGAGGGATGACAATTGGTAGAAACATTGACAAATACTGAACAATTACCAATTTTATTATAAGTGACGTTGTTAACGGATACAAAATTTGTAATATCTATGTATATTTAATTGTACGAATAAGGGCGCAAATACAATAGTCGTTAAGTGGTGTTTCTTTCTTTCTTTTATCTTTCATTCTGCATAACGGCCAATGAAAATGTTAAAAAACCTTTTTAAAAAGTCATGCGCAGTTTACAGAAATCTCACGCATCGTAAATTTACGGTGCGGTTCTAACGACCAGTGAAAACGATTATCCCAATGCCGGCTGTATGGCGTGCGTTACAAAATCACCCGCACCCCACACGCTAACAACCAATGTAAATGTGCCTTTAGGCAACTAAAACTTAAATTTGAATATAGGCAACTCTCGACCATTTAGCGCTTGAAATTTGACCGCGGTAATTAATAATTTAGTCCTAAATGGCTTTGCTACTAATTCTGCCTAGACTCAACTTTCTATTAGTACGATTAGACGGGTCGTTCGTGAATACAGGTATATCAAAATGAGACGCCCTCCATACTAAAGTTTAATTTAATTACAATAAAGAGGCTAACTTTTAATAGTTGATGTATTCGCTCCATCTTTTATGCAGATGATAATAAGAGTCATTGAACTGGGACCTTTTTTGAAAAGGTATTTGAGGCAAGTTGAAAACTTGCATGTTGCCTCTCTTAATATACCCTGACATGAAACTACAGACCTGGTGAGTAGCGGGGCTTTTTTAAGACTTGGCAGGAAGAAGGCCACCAAAAAGACCTGTCTTTTTGATAATACTTTTTTTTACCATAGTTATAGAGTCTATAAGACATCCATATTGTGAAGCAATTACTCTTTAAAAAATTATTTAATGTACAGAAATGGTCACACTGTATCTACACTAATATTACAAAGAGGAAAACTTTGTTTGTTTGGTTGTATTACGCTCAAAAACTATTGGATCGTTCGATATTGTTTTAAGATGAACTTGCGTTAGCTGGATTGAATCCCTTTTATCTATAGACTCCGAGCGAATTCGGGGCGGAATCTAGTCTATACTAATATTAAAAAGAGCTGTCCTCTTTGCTTGTTTGTTCCTATTGAATAGAATCCGATACTACAGGACCAATTTGTGACAAATGACATAGGATAGTTTTTATCCCGAAAATTCTACGGTAACGGGATATATGCGCACAGCTAGTAATATTATTAAAGTAAATAGAATAATTTATTCTAGATAATATACCATGACAGTTGTACTATTTCGTCCTGTTCTAGCGTATGTTTTAGTACGTTCATTTTATTAAATGAACGACCGTGCAGCGCAGTAGATAAGTGGGCAGGACATTAACGTGGCGTTATCTATCCACGATAAAACTATACAAAGTGTATACGAACTGCTTACGTATGAACCGTTTATAGTTTACCTCGGTACAGCTGGGGAGCATAAAATGTATTATGTTAACCAGGGTATGGACTTTGCATGACTTATAACGTGAAAAAACAATTTTCGTTTATACTAGCTAAGTCCCAGCTTCGCACGGGTGCTAATACTACTATACACTACAGAAAAATTGTAAACGTTGTATATAGATATTAGTACATTATTTTGATAAAAGAAAACTGATAATTAACGACATCACATTAGAAACCTCATCATAATAGTATTTCTCCACTATATATTTATAAAACCGCATCAAAATCTGTTGCGTAGTTTTCAAGTCTTAAGCATACAAAAGGACATACAGGGACATGATGATGATGATAGTGTAGCACTATAGTGAATGGATGTATTCGAATGCAGGTTTACAAATTATAACTACCCGAAGCGTTATGCTACATAGTTAATAATGTTCCTCGTTAACCTGTCTATCATAATCAGAATAATATTCTTAAATATATCATGTACTTTTGAACAAACTTTCAACAATTATAGACATGGAGGTTTTAAAGAAATAAAGAAAAACACATTTATTTTGACACACACAATAACAGCAATAACTCAACTTGCATTAAGAAATGTTCATCAAAATTAAACGCGAGGTAGGTGCTATGGAGGAAACTTAAAATCATTCCTGGACATTTTTTGTCGTAGGCCACTGGTTAAGAACAACTGCTTTTACGCTGAACATTAAAATTTTAATAATACTACTTAAATACGGACTACTGAAATGGAAGTATCTTATAAAATACTGATAATTCGCAATTCTTTCTCAAGACGGTCGATTACCTTCCGGCGACTATCACTCCAAATTAATATCTATATTGTTATAAACTTATAGAGGGGCTATGTAAAATTACGTCGAATGTAATATAAATGTACTGTGATTCTACACAACTGGCAATTTATAGAACTAGTCAGTTAACAACAAATCATAGCTAGTATTAGCAAAGTGAGGGTAGATGGGTCGTGGCGTTAAGAAGACGTTCGAGCACCAGACGCAATCGGTACCAATGCGCGCAGATACTGAACGCGCCTGCTTTTTATAGGACTTTGATGACAGCTAACAACTTAAGTGAAATTTGCATAGAAAGATGACATACAGAACTTGTTAAACGTGAAATAACAAAATGTTGACAATATTTATAAAACTCAAAGGTGTACTGACTGAAATAGTGATCTATCACACAGCCCATACCGCTGAACTAATCGCGCTGAAATTTCGCATACAAGTAAATGTTATGACGTAGGCATCTGTTAAGAAAGGATTCTGATCAAATCCCACCAAATGGCAGGGCACAGCTAGTTTCACTATAAAATTACTATTTTTGATGTAGATTTTTTTTTATTTGTGATGCCAAATAAAGATTTGTCATTTGTCAAAAAAATACCTTTATGAATGATCAGCAAGTTAAATATCATAAATTGTCTGCGACCTTCGGCCGTTTGTCGAAGGATTCGATGAAACTAATCTGACGGCTGAACTTTCAAGCGTTATTTATCACCAGTATTTATACTTTGCCAGTTAACACGATTTTATCGGTTTTTCCTTTACTTTTGTGCCTCGGGAACAGGATCTTTTAACAATGTTACTGTACGTAAATTGACTATGAGTGTTAACAAAAAGATTTAACACCCTGATTTATTATTTCAATAATATCATGTCAGTATTATTTTAAGTTAGATTTTAGATGGATGACCGCTGGTATTTGAACATAATCTTACTACAAAAAGTTAAACAACTGTCCTAAAAAACCTTTTGCACTAACAAAAGGTTGTTTAGTGTTAGTTTAGATTGACGCTGCTTAGACACTGTCTAAAGTTGAACATAAGCTTAGACCATTGTTAAACACGTGTTTAAAGTATTAGATAAAACTAAACAGGTGTTAAATCAATGTCTAAAGTTTTTGTAGTAAGACTGACTATGTGTGTTCGGATGTCATTTGAAAGGTCGTAATGATGATATTGATCCCATTTTTTTGAACAATACCGACTGTATAGAAGATATGAATGATTGAATCATAATGAAAATGAAAATCATAAATTCACAATGCTTTGCAAATTTATTTTGTATTTCGTTGAGTATAAAGGCGCTTTTTGTTCACACGACTTTATGGAATTCTTATCAACTTATGTATTCTGTGATTCTACATCAATATACTCTTGTATGCGCGGTATGGAATCTAGATTGCCTAACTCTCGTGTTAAGGGCATATTGAGATTAAGCTTATCCGATGTATGTCTTCAAGTTTCATAGATTTTATGTAAGGAAGAACGTGACTTAATAAAGGTGTTTAGTAAGAGATTTACATAGTAATTTTTTTAATTACATTGTAAACTAATCATATTTTAAATAATGTTATACTATGAAACGGTTATTAATTATTATGATTTTCGTTTATTTATTGTCTGCATTTGCCCATTAGTAGAAAAGACGAACTCGACCGTATTCTCGATTCATCTAAACGCGGATAAACAAAAGGAAGCTTCTAGAAGCAGACCATCCAGCTCGTTTTCGCTCTTCAATAGACAATATTTTTATGCATATAAACACCATACAAATACCTTTAGAGCGGTCAATTTTAAGAAGCTATCACCACAAATTCGTATACTGAAAAACATTTACGGTCTCACTACAAAAAGTTAAAGAAATGTTCAACAAAACAAGACGTTACTACAAAAGATTGTCTAGTAATAGTTTAGAGCTAGACGCTGCTTAGACACTGTCTTATACGTCAAACACGACAACCTTAGACCATTGTTAGACACATGTTTTAACTATTAAAGAATCTTATACAGGTGTTAAATCAATGTCGAAATAAGTTTTTGTAGTAAGACTGATACAACGTTTGCAAGCCTTAATCGTAGAGCCTCTATACCAAAGACAATTTTATATTTTAAGCTTTAATTTGCTTTCCACAAGTTCTACCGACTTGCTCTAGTTTTATTACTGCAACTGTACGTTGACATACTTAACGGCAATTTATATTTAAATTTATTAATGCGCGAACTATACCCGTCGTCCACTCGTCATTTCACACGACGTTATTTCACACTTCAAATGACTATAACATAATAACATACAGAATTTGAAAGAAAAATAAATAAATAAATAAATAATATTAAGGGACATTTTGACATTTTGAACACTACGCCATCTAGTCCCAAACTAAGCAAAGCTTGTACTATGGATACTACATAGCTGACTGACATACTTAAACATACTTTTCTTTGTAAATACATACATACTATAGATAAATTAACATCCAGACAGTAGAAAATTACAATGTTCATCACATCATAATTTTCTGCTTGTGGGGATCGAACCCACACCCTCCGGCGCAATAGACCATTGCTTGCTGAACCACTGCGCCAACCGGGTCGTCAAAGAAAAATGAACACGGATATTTCAACGAAAGTTCTTTTCTAATAACAAAGTATAAGGCATTTCTCTCCTATAATAATACAAAATAAGTTATTTCGTGTAATGTATAAACGACCTGTTATACTAAACATATTACACTCGTAGCCTTTATGAGTCTTTTGTGTCGTTGATTGACTTTTATTGGTGTTACAATAGCCCTTTTATGTAGTATTTTTCAATTGTAATTTTTAAAGGAATTGAATTCGGTTTGCAAATCCACCGCAATAATAATTTGAAACGTCGCTCACTGTCAGTTACAAATAAGTTTTGGTTTTAAAATCAAATGTGATTTTTATATGATATTAAATTTTGTTATAGAAGCCATGTATTGCTTGAACATTCAACCGTAGGTTTGCTTGGTGTTTAAAGTGTGAAAATAGATTCGATAGTTAAGATTAATAGTCATCTGCGGGATACGGGATTCTAAATAGTATTTTAATCAAAAAGTGGCCATAGTAAGGTGCGATTTTGAAAAAAAGACGCAATGTGTTTTCAAAAGATGGTCTTATGAATGTTAATTATTTAAATCATCATATACAAAGGGAAAAGTTTTTGATTAAAAATAAAGCATAATTGTTAACATATCGAGCCTGAGATATTTGTTAGAACATTTGTTAACATATCGAGACGTTAGAATTTTTAAGGTAGGCTTTTTCGATTGCTCGGATGAAGTCAATTTAAGATTTTCGCATCATATTTATTCCTATGTTATATCTGTAGATTTCGTTTATAAGAATTAAAATACAATAGTTCAATAAGCAAGTTATAATAAATTCAAGATTGAAACTTTTTTATTTAATCGATTATTACATAAAAAAGTTTGTTTCTACGCCCAGTTGCGGACTAAAGGGTTTTAACTTATTACGAAAATTTCTTACTTAATGTATTTGAATGTTTACTTCGATATTACATTTTAAATATTTTTGTACGTTAAGTATATAAATGTCATTTGTTGTTGAGTGTTATGTGTTAGTATCTAATATAAGTTAAGTTCGGTTTCTGCCCATTTTATTCGTGATTTTCATGTTAGTTGTGTAGTGTTAGTGTAGAATATTTTATGTTCCTTTTGAGAAATAAACATCTTAAACCTTAAATAATGAACAATTTTGTACGTTATGGGATTAAAAGTAACAAAGTTTTTCAAAAATATTTCGCGGATTTGGTTGTTTTACTGCAATGGCATTTACTCAATTACAATATTATGTGAAAACCGGCAATAATTATTGTGATTATTTTAACAGTTTTTTAATTAATATAATAAGGTAACAAGAAAGTATCATTGCCCCCTGAAAAGGGACATAAAAAGGCAATTACTGTTATTGTTTTGGGTTATGGAGGTGGACTTTCCCTGTTCTTTCCTCTTTGCTGAATCCTTCCTTTATAAGTCCTTCAAAGATGCTTCTCGCGTCTATTCAAGAAATGTGTTAGTACTGTTTTTATATTATTTAGTTGGTTTGAAGGTTTTGTGCGGAATAAAGCATTCATTTGATTACTCAGTGTAGTGATCAATTACTAGCTCTTAAATTTGTTTTCAATGATACAGTCTGTTGACTTTTGTCTATCGTTTGATCACAGCGTTATCTGTAGGTCCTTCTTGCCATAAACTACATGTCTTTCCCTTATCAATTCTCCCTTAGATAAGCTTTTTTGACTGATCCGCGTAATTGTTAATGATAGGTAATACATGTCCAGTGGTAAGTAAATAATATATTTTCTGATTTAATAATATATTTTCTAGTGTCTTCTATCATTATCTTTTTATGTGTGTTTTTTGTGTATAAATGTTGTGTCTAATATAATTAGAAAAATAAAAATATTATGTTTGAGTTAGATTCATGATGATGATAATGCAATTTAATTGTTCTAATAAATAATCATTACTCCTTGTTAAAAACGAGAATAAATTTTGCACAAAGCATTCGTATTGAACCTGAGTAAGATAATAAGGAACAGTCATTTTTCAGTCAGAAAACATTTCACACGCCAGCATCAAGTAGGTCATCGTTACGACGTCATCAAACAATTTTTTTGTTTCTTTGAATGTAGGAAATATTGGGATAAAAATAGATTTCATTATTTTGTAATATTGTTATTTACAAATACATGCAAATTATTTGGTGATATTTGAAATGTGTATAGAAATTAAGAAATTTAAAAAGATGTTTATAAAATGTTCTTGTCTAATTATTGGATCTCTTTCTGTTATTTAATAAATATGACCACCCAAAAATGGTTTACTCGAATTTTATGATTAAAATTAAACTTATTATAGAATCCCATTTTATTTTGAGTTTTTATGTAATAATTTACTGTGATTCAATATTGTTAGTTTGTAAAATGATTTCATTATCACTATACCATAAAAATAATTACTAAAACTGTCGAATATTTTAATCTATGTTTATTCAACACGGTTTATGGTTTGTAGCGTTTATTCGCAAAAATGAGCAGAAGCGAAAACAAGGCGTGTTTATTTTAATGAGATTGATAAAGATGGATATGGATGGAACATAAACATATCTACTGCAAATAATTTACGCATTTAATCACGCAAAAATTAATTTGTTTCTATTTTTTTTTAATCAATAAAAAATGTCATCGTATCCATGGAATAAACAAAGTGTAACAGGTGTCAGTTAAAAAAAAAAATAACACGCAAGCTTGAAAAAAGTCGCTTAGCATCGGCGGGAAAATAAGACAATTTTTTTTTTTTACTTACCGGGCTGCCTGGCGAAGGCGCACACCAACGCGATAGCGAACGGGACCGCTATCGCGAACATGGTGCGAACTCTTGTGGCCAGTTATCGTCACTCGTATTTATCGTTCCCGCGCTAAGTCGCGCAGTCGCGCATCAATCGATACCGCCCACATGATAACCCGAAGCTGTGCGCCCATAACGTCCCTACTCGCAAAACTACATCTTTATGCCCTTTGACATAAGGATCCATGCTCCCCCTTACGACCTTTTTCGGCTGGCAACAATCAGGACCATGCATCCGATTTGGGGTAGCGTTCAAACTTCAATCTTAAAACAATGCGGGAAAACTTACTTCCCTCTTTAAAATAGTTTGCGAGGACCCAATGATTTAACTTAAGTTCACAGATGTCACTAGTCACTACGCATCGAAAAAAGATTTTTTATGTCAGATGTCAATTTTTTTCAAAAAAATATTTAAAAGATCCAAAATATTTATTTGTTAATGACTTGTTTAATAATTATACTCTTAGCAAAAACAAAATATAAAGTAGGTATATATTTTTTTTTCATGAAAAAAAATTATTACTAAGTTGTTTTTTTTAACCTATTTAAATCTAGACTAATATTTTTTTTTATGGAAACCTGTAAAAACGGAATTTTGCGTTTGA
>LQNK01000462.1:676194-761797 GCA_001586405.1 Phoebis sennae | reverse complement strand
CCCGTTGGCGTTCCAATATTTTTTTTTTCGTGGAAATTTTCAAGAAACTTATTTTTATTGTACCTACAACATCCACATGCTAAGTGCCTAGTTGTACTTTTGTTAACATCGTGAATAATAAAAAAAACACCCAGAATATTAATATATTTACAATTATATAGGAAATATATTAATATTCTTATTCATTATTAAGTTAGCACACATTTTTAATTATATTATGATTAAAGACATATAATATAATATTATAAAATATAAAATTACTTATATATTAACTAATGAAGAGGGATATCACAAAACTTTTGATGCAACGGTACTACCTCCATCTAGCGTCGAGAAGATGAACCTTTTGTATAAACCGGGTTTCCGCAAATTTTATAACTGCCAAAAATACAATTATATAATTAATGTTTATCCGTTTTTTTCCTTTTTTGATACCTACCTATGTTGAAAATAATTCTGTCAGTGGTATCTAAACCAAATTATATTTTTTTGTTTAAAATGATTATACTCACTTAGGTTCGGGAGAATGGGGACACCATTGTTGGGCAATCAGATTAAACCTTTAAAAATTTTAAGCACTCTTATTTACGGTCATGTAACTGCTGTAATTCTTTACTTTATTTACTTTTTTTCTTTAATATTATAGAGGATTTTGTCGAACATATGACTATGTCATCCTCATAGGTGACAAAAATGAAGTTGTTATTCCTAATTCCTTCGCTTAAGACTAAGTTTAACAATTTTATATATTAATCGTGCCTCTCCCGATGTTGGTGCTACTTTATTTACTTATTTAACTATTTTTCTTAAATAAAATATCCCCCTGAGGTTATAATATCCATTTAATTTTTATCTGTACTTTCGCATATCCATAAATACATCTGTTCAATGATGGAATTGAAATAAAAATTTACTTTCACTTATTTATTCATAGAAAAATTTGTGTGACATATTAGGAAATAAAAAATAATTATTTGAACGAGCGAAGCGAGGGCTCAGAGTCGAGATGGCCGGGCGATTATACGTTTGTATATAAGTATGAAAATCTTTGACCGATGACTTGTGTAATATTTCTCCCATCTTAATAAAATTTCAAATCGACGGCAAAAAGCGAAAACGTTGTAGTCCACAAAAACGAAAATGTTCACCAGAGCTAAAAAACATTTGCACTTTTACAAAAAAAATCATAACTTGCCTATTTATTAACCTACACTTATAAATTTTTCACACAAGGTTTATTATTATAAAGGGAATATTCTTATATCTCTGAAACTGTTTTAAAATAAATATTTACAAATATTTTGTTGACTACGACAATTTGAATATTTTTTACAGACGGTTAAAACGTCATCATTTCAAGTCAATTTGTATGAAACTAGATAAAACACCTTTTTTTTGGGAAAGCGAACATGTGGTAATCAACATTACCCAGTCTAGCGCCGTCTAACAGTATGCTGTAGTCACATTTTATAATAAATCTCGTCTCATAGTCATGCTGCAAACGGAAATACTTGCTATTTTTGCTTGTATTTGGCTTAATACGTAAATTTTAAAATGAAGTGTAGGTACAAATTAGAAAACCAAATAGATATTAAAAGTGTTTATTGCTGAAAATCACAAAACATAAATGGCGTAATTACGGGAGATATAAAATTGCAAGCAGCGAAAACGCTGTAGTCCGCATAGATGTCAAAATCACAGACGATGTAATAAACATCCCAGCGTTTTATACGGAAAATGATATGCTGTTATCAACATTGTTAACCAAAAGATGAGTTTTTTGTTAAGGGTGCAACCTTTTTCGGTTCCTGACATTTTAGGCAAACCAGAAATATTGAAAAAAAAAAATCTATATTCTCTATCGTAGAAATTTGAGACCCAGATCATTCGATGCAGTTTTTTTTTTTTAATCGGACCATGCAATAAACTTTTTTTTTAAACCTTGTGGACTACGACGTTTTCGCTTTCTGCCGTCGAAATAGTTTAGACAAAAGAAAATGTTAAGTCTGAAGATGAGCGAAATCGGTAGGGGGGTAATGAAGATAGGGGCGTGGGGGGTGAAATAGGTGATTTTTTTCTGAATATAGCCGAGTGTGGTATCAAATGAAAGATCTTGATTTTATATATGTATTACAACGTGAATCATAATAGTCTAGTTGTGGATTGCAAGCCAGCAACAGTTATTTTAGTTATTTTTTAAGTTCCCCCGGCTACTATTTTTTACAGTGCTTCTGACTCTCATATCACAAAACCCTGTGATGTGTGAGGTGAGAGTCTGCAGTCTGCAACAGCTGCTCAACCTAGAAAATTATTGATGAAATTTGAAACAGGCCCGCACTCGCGGTGCATTGGACAAAAACTATTCAAATTCGCGCCAAAATTTATGTCATCTCAACTGTCAAAGACGAAATTGACATCTATAAATTGGACAGCTATAAAAATTATGTTTATCATTTGTGGTAATGAGATTTAAACATGTAATAATTAATATAATTTCAAAATTGATGTGGTTTACATATTTTCACTTTCACGCATCCACAATAAATATAATTCGATATATTTGTAACAAATTTAGTTGTATGTATGATGTGATTGATAATAATAACGTGTCAAAATGGCAACACAATTCACAATTTCAGACTCGAGACAGTTTCTCTTTCTCAATCTTTGCATGCATAAAAATCAATACTTACTATAGACGAACACACCATTCTGAAAATTATTTTTTTAACGTTGTGACTGCAAACTTAGCATGAATATAATGGATAATTCTCAAACCGCATTTTATTGGGTATCACACGATAGGTCAGGAAATGGAACGAGTGCAACCCGGTTTTAATTATGGGTTAATTTGTGTCTCATTTTGTTCATTATGAAAAACAAGAATAATGTTGTTTTATGTGCGGTGTTTTACATAATGTTAGATTAATAAGGGATATATGAAGTGTGCAAGATGAGGTTTCATAGACGATGCGGTGACAGGGTAACTCTCTTGCACGATAATACCACTGCAGTGAGAAATTTTGTAGAATTCAATCATGGCTTGATTTTAAGTGCGGAGCCTATGCGTGATGATGTTATTTTCGAAGTTTGCATTGATAGAAAGGTAAGCGTTGCTTTCTGTAACTTACCTTTGCATATAGCAACTGATTTTAGCTATGTTTGCACTGCAGTTGATTTTTTCTTATAAGTGCGAAATGTTTCTTGTATAAACATACATTTACTTCTTACTAGATGTACAAATTTATCTTAAACCAAGTTGTGTTATGAATCCATTATGCGAAATTTTATTTGTTTCCAAAAATATATATTCTACCTGTTTTTGTTCCTGCATACCCGTTCTTCCACTTTCCTATTATTTTGTGAAACACACATCACTTGAAATAAGACACCCATTTTGTAATTTGAGCACAATATTTAAAGGGAAATAGGATATGAGTGCCAGATATACATCAATTATACTTGTAAACATAAAAAAATTACATCTAAGCCTTTAGGTGTAACAGCAATTGGGAGTAAGAATGATTGAATCACTGCATAGGATGCAAAAGTAAAATGCTGTACAATTACATCACTGTTCAGAAAAGTATGTTATAAATTCAGGACACTTATAGGAGTTGTGAAAACAGATATGTAGTGCAATACTATACAAGTTGCTTTCTAAAAAATATGAAAATAGAATTCACTTGTTAAAAACATAGACAAATATTTTGAAAATTGAACTTACCAAAACCAATAAAAACTTCGAAATATTATTTTAAAAATTTTATTTATTTTTATTTATTTATTTATTTATAAATAAAAATAAAAATAATAATAAATAAATAAAATAAATAAAAATGACATGAATTCAGCTAGTTTTCAATATCTATATACTTCTTTCGACCATAAGGCTAGACATGGTTTATGAAAATTGTAAAAAACTAGTAGCTTTATGTAAGAGAAGGATGCCCTAATATACATTGAATACCAAATTGAAATGAAGATAAATATCAATAACTATATATTTGATTTTAATTTACGAACAAATATAATTAAACTTCTTTGTGTAGTATAAGCAGAAATCATGCCCTTAGTTACTCACTGTATGTATTGCTTGTTTTGTTATGAATTTTAAAATACTTAAAAAAGTATTTTAAAAAAAATTAACCATTGTCTACAACAATATCATAATATGTGCCACTCTACGTTTGCAGTGACAAATTCATGAGGCAGGTACCAAAAATCCTATCCTATTAAATTAAAAACACAACATACCAAAACCAACTCAAAAGAAAAGAAAATCAACCAGATTCCATATCAATGTATATTTGATGGAAATATGTCCCACCTGTAAAGTCTGTCCTGATGTCAACTATTTAAATTCTATAATACAACTGTAACATCCCTTCATTATGTTACTGTCGGTTGCAGAACATTAAAGGGAAGCAGAACTCAACCTGCTCCATCATGGTCAATTAAACTGCATTGTATCTAACTTTTGTGGTCCTGTTGAGTGTTTTTTAATATTAGTTATTATTTAACATTCAGGTGGTCATGGGTGATTAATATACCACAATTTACCAAAAAAAGTGATGAATTAAATACAAGTTTTGTATAATGAGATATTTGATACACCCTTTCTCCACAATCCTTCTACTTGGAAATCCCATGTATCCTAGTATTTGCCTAATGTATATGTTATTGGGGATGTCAGAAATGCAGTGTATGTTAAGTCAATCTTATGCCTAGTATGATGCCTGTCTGATAGATAGATAGAAAAATAATAATGTGAGGCATCAGACACTGCAAAGTCTTTTAATAAAAAATTAATCGTCCACCATAGGCAATAGAACTGAAAAATACTTATTTATCACAATGTACACAAAATTATTACAGTATTTTTGGTGAAAATACAATTATATTATCTACAGGCTAAAATAGACAGAGAATAGTATATAATTTCTTCGCTTCTTGATCAAATATGTTCTACAACATTTACACATATTTTGAACTGCTAAATCTGATATTTGCTGTGTATCCTCTATGTATGTTATCATACACCAGTGTAAATCCAATTTAACTATAAATTAGGAACAGCTTCACAGTTAGACATATCAATACTGCATATAACCCATCTTAACATTCACTAATATTGGACATTCACAGTAACATATATACCCAATTTGCCTTGTGCAAATACACATTATTACATAGAAACATACAATTGCTGGTATATCTGGACTATGAGACTTTTCTTTCTATTCATTGTTAATTGTAAAATCATACTCACTTTTCTTATAATTTCGGTTCGGTCATCAAATGGTTGAGATCTTTAACTTCTATCAACAACTAAGCTTGAAATAATAAAATAAAACGTATTACGTTATATCCTTCCTAAGCATAACATAAAGATACAATAGAAGGAATATTAAACATAATTTTTTTATGATATTTTAATAAACAATATTTTACTAACTAAAGAACTGATATTACATGGATATTTTATGAGCATTAAACATGCATTATATAAACATACAAGAAATCAATAGATTAATAAAATTTAAATATATTTTCTGTTTACTTCTCACACTTATCCGTATACAAAGAGTTTTTCTGACTATATATGATATATTTTTTATAGATTAGTATTATACCGATATTCAAAATGTTAGATATTGAGCTTTAGTTGCATATTTGACTAAATCAGTTTTAAACAGTGTTGCAGTTCAAAATAAATTAGGTATAGTGATAACGAGGTAAATAAGTAATGTTGTGAAGATAATACAAAGAAACATAAATAACCACAATGAGATGTTTATAAGGTTACACAATAAATTAAATCCTTTATCTATTTTGTACAAGATTTATTCAAACTATGACAATTATTGAATATATACACTACACAAACACATCTTACCTATTACTACATTCATTACAAAGTTTATAAACATTATGAAAATTATACCTTATTATATTATTGTATGATTAAATGTAAATGAACAGGAACGACTTGAGTATAAACCGAATAAATACATCAAATTTGATTAAATTTTAACGTGAACTATGCATATTCATTAAGTATAGACAGAATTAATTTTATGTATCTTTATTATTAGTCTTTTCCCTTTTTATCTTACTTCATCATTATTATTTGATTGCATTTTAATTACTTGCTTGCTTATTAGAATTGTGGTTAGGTATAGGTATATTAAACTCTGATATATAACCTTAATAGTTTATGCCTTACTCCTTTTGAATTGTTATGATATGAAAGTTCTTAGCCTTTAAATGTATTCCTTCCTTGCTTAAAGTTCTCTATATATTTAGTAAAATGCTTTGTTAATACTAAAATCCTACGTATTTATTTATGTACCCATTTCGTGTATCGCTCGGTACATAGGACATAAGAAAATACTCAACCGTGCAGAGTATAAGTTTTGCTGTTTTATTTTACTTTTACATACTCTATCATAGAATTTAAGAAAGTTGTTTTGAGACCCCCTATCTGTGAGGCCATTTTGTTGATGATTATTGATTTCAAACGCAAGCCAATTCGTGTTACATTCTATGGCGCAATCGCGTTTCAATATGTGTGAGGTTATTTTTCATAGCTTACAGCAATCCATATATTATACACTTATATTTTCAAATAAAAAATATTAAAATGTAAGTGAATTGGAATACTTCAATGCGTTTATGTGGCTTATTTAGAATATATGCCCCACAATTGCCTTTTACCATTTGTAAATTTAAAATTAGTCTATACTAACCTGTTCTGAAAAATGTTAGTATATAATGTAGTCTATGGTTTTTCATTGTTGTTTATAACGCATCTGGCTGTTTGCCGGCCATTTGCTGAAGGGCGCCAGGCAGAAGCTGTAGGTTTTGTACAAATTATTCAAGGTTAGTAGCTAGTTCTCCAATATGAAGTGAAATTTAACATTATAGTCATGTATTATGTATTTAAATAATGTATATGTTCAGCAGTGTTAGGAAAAGTGGAGCGTTATTTATGTTTTATAAAAATGTGTAACGTATATATGTATTGGATGAATATGTGTGTTCATTGATACGCATTTATATAAAAAGACATGTTAATGCACTATATTAATTTAGAATATGTTATGATAAAGTTTGTAATATTGTATTTAGGTCAATGTATGGAACGGCAGCTTGGAGATTGGGGTCACCACCCTGGACCCCGAATATATGGAGCTTCCAGCCACTGCTACAAAATTACGAAATACGGCCTGGGTACGTACTACTAAAATACTTTAGTTAATATAATATCAAGCATTCCACACAATTCCTTATTAGATGTAAAATTCTTATTGGGTTTCTATTGCATAAATTCATTAGTAAGAAAGTTTATTCCATACACATGTACACTGAGTGCACAAAAACAATGAAAATAATAAGAGAACAACAAAAAACAATGTGTCTTAATTTTAAAATAACAATTTAAAATATCATTTAAAGGAAAAAAAAAAAAACATTTAACTACGGTCTATAGTTGCATAAAGTGTATAAAAGTGCAATTAAATCTATATATATTGTTTTAGATAATGTCTGGTAGTTCAATAGTAAAGGATGGCGTCACTCTGGTCAATTCCTATGGGCCTGAACTGGACAGTCTCCACGAAGGAGACTGTTTGGGAGTCATGAGAACGAACAAGGTGCATACTAATTGTCATATTTGATTTTGTTGTAATGTTTTTGATATCTTTGTTATTTTGCTTGTGTTAATATTGATTGTATTTATTTTAACTATGATGAAAGATTCTGTATGATTGTTAGATCCTATATGAAGAAATTAAAAAAGAACTGTATTGGTACTACGGTTTAAGAAAATTTTAAATTATTATTTATATTTTTCTTGAGGCGCAGTACCTTACAATACAGTTTTTATGTATATGTTTAAAAAGAACCCAAATTCATGACCCTGAATTTAGCGGACAGCAGATAAAAAATATTTTAGAAGCGGATACCTTCTTGTTAAATGAAGTTTGTTGAAAATTGTTTGGAACAATGGAATAACAAATGGATCTTTTTTTGATTTGTATATAATTTTTAGATTAGAAAAAATTCTGGAAACTCACCATGTCTCTAAAGTTCTAAATGTTTAATTTAATTATTTCTTATTTTGATGCTATAGGATTTTTGGAGGATGTTTATGTAAGGTTGTTTTAAGATTAGCGAATAAATGATGGTCTATCACCAGGGCGAACTAATGTTCTACGTGAACGGACGATGCCTCGGCGTGGCGGCGCGGGAAATGCCGCCGCGGCTCTTTGCCGTCATCGACCTCTACGGCCAGTGCGTGCAGGTGTCCATCATGCACACGAACAGCATGAGGACTATTATGGAGAACAGTTTAGATCAGGTAAGATAGCTTGGCATGTATAGATAGTGCCATCCACAACGACGCGCCCCACAAATTTTTGAATTTGACATATTTTACTATGATCGCATTAGTTTGTCCTGTGTTTGTTTAAGTGTGCGTGTGCACACATGGGTAATGAGAGTACCTTAAAATTTCACACAAGTGGAAGTTTGTATACATATACTGTAAATGATTGAAAAAAAAGGGGGACCCGTCTTCATGGATAAATTTATCTATAAGGGGGACTAATATGGGTCAGGTATGTTCTCATGTAGATTGAGCTTGTGCTTGGCCTTGGTATTCTCATCTGTTTATTAGGCCAGTATGTGCAGGTGTCCATCATGCACACAAACGGTATGAGGACTATTATGGAGAATAGTTTGGATCAGGTAAGATAGCTTGGCATATTAGAGGGATCAATATGGGTCAGGTATGTTCTCATATAGATTGAGCTTGTGCTTGGTCTTGGTATTCTCATCTGTTTGTTAGACCAGTGGGTGCAGGTGTTCATCATACATACGAATAGCATTAGGACTATTATGGAGAACAGTTTGGATCAGGTAAGATAGCTTGGCATATTAGACGGATCAATATGGGTCAGGTATGTTTCCATGCGGATTGGGTTTGGAGTTGCCTGGCTTTAGTATTGTCATCTGTTTATATGCAGGTGTCCATCATGCATACTTACAACAATAACTATTTCGGAGAACAGCTTGGAACATGTAAGATTTTTTATGATATTATGGGAACAGTTTGGTTCAGGTCAAATTCCTTGGGTTATAATGAACAAGAGTTATGAAAAGGTAATTCTATTTACTATTTATTTATTTATTTATTTATTATAGGTTTATCAACAAAATTACATGATAAAAAAACTTACTAGCTAACTTAACATATGGGTTACATGTAATTTTGATTATAGATAAACACAGCATGCATGATTTACAAGTACTATTTAAATTTAAACTAATAAGATGAAAAGTCTAATGTAACGATTTACACAACAATTACTTAGGTTTACAACTAAGATTTCTAATTAAGATTACAGTTAGCAAATTACAAAAAATAAAACTATAAAATTTATAAACTATGGATGGAATTTGTTTCCTGGGTCCAGATTAACTTCTATGGAATATTTTGGGAGTAGTTCGGGGTTCTATAGTCTATGTGGTGTAAATAGAGCGTGGTGTCCATTGGCCAGTTAGGGCAAATTTGCATTGTGGTAAGTTTTTCATGTGGCTTAGCATTTTATGCTCTTGACGCTGTAATCAATATAAAGGTCAGTATACGTTGGTCTTCATTATGCTACAAGGTGAATAAAGATTTACAATAATTGCGATTATAAAATATACGCATTTCTTTCGAATCCATTTAGCCCGTGTACGTTCTTGACCTATAAATGGTTACAGAGATATTCCTGGACATTTAAAAAAAACGCCATCTAGTCCCCAACTAAGCTTATGCTCTGGAAACTAGATAACTGATATACATACTTTAACTTTTTTTATGTAAATACATGCATACTATAAATAAATTAATACCCAGACAGTAGAAAATTACAATGTTCATCACATTAAAATTTTCTACTCGTGGAAATAGAACCCACACCCTCCGCGCAGTAAACCTTCATCCACTGCGCCATCGGTCGTCGATAGATAATTATCAATAATAAATGGTTTAGATCGAAGAGGATCCGAACAACGACGACACGCTCACGCCGAGCCACGGTGACATGGTGACGTCAGCCGTGCCCGACACGTCACAGTCGGTCTGCAGGGAGATATACGTGCCCATGGACGCGGAGGGGGCCTGCGCGCTTGGTGAGCAATATAATTTATCTATACTATTATTATAAATAGCTTTATATGTAACTAGCTGTGCTCCGCGGCAACACCCGCGTATATAGCCTGTGTGCGTGGGATTTCCGGGATTAAAATCCATCCATCCCATATCATTTGATAGTCCCATTTGCAGAGCCTGCTTAGAGGCTGAAGAAACGGCCGCCCACGTCGTATACGAGTGTTCAGGAGTGGCGAACTACATAGCAAAACACCTGGGTGAGCCCGGGTCACTCCCTGAGGCCTTCATCAATCTAGGAAGACTGGTGGGCTTCATGGAGGAGTTGGGGTGGTTCAAATAGCGACCATCCCCTCTCACGCAAAATAGGCGCTTGACGTCGATTTGCGGAAAACTTGCTCGCATTATTATTATTATTATCATTCTCCTGGCTGAGCTATCTCTCTTTTAATTTTCTGCGGAATTGGCCCAGCAGATAATGAGTTATAAGGGTTGTAACTTATAACAAACCTATCTTTGTTTTATATGATTAGACTAGCTGTGCCCCGCGGTTTCGCCTGCGTATATAGCACGTTCCTGCGGGATTTCCGGGATTAAAAGTATCCTATCTCTTTTTCCTAGTCCTAAGCTATATCCATACGAATTTTCTGCGGAATTGCTCCAGCAGACCCCGAGTCATAAGGGTTGTAACAAACCCATCTTTGTTTCATATTAGCTGTGCCCCACGGTTTCACCCGCGTATACTCGTACATCCTGTTCCTGTTGGATTTTCGGGATTAAAAGTATCCTATATTCTCCTGGCCCTAAGCTCTCCAACTCCCTACGAATTTTCTGCGGATTTGGTCTAGCAGATCTCGAGTGTTATAACAAACCCGTCTTTGTTTTTTCATATATATTTTGTTACTGCGTTTGAATAGAATAGGCTCCGAAACTACTGGACTGATTTGAATGAAATTTTAATGCTATGTATGTTGTATTTCTTAGCTTATTCTATATACATATAGTTCGCCAAACTTAATTAAAGAAATTGTTGCAGTCGCACTGGACCGTCTCCGGTTTCATCCAAGATGCGGGATATTAGTCAAATTATCGGCCAATAATAAGTAAGTATTATCTTGTTTTATGCATTTAAAAAAAACGCTTTTCTTAAAAACTTTTTTTATTCTCACTTTCGATATCTTTCGATTGGAAGGGAATGAGTGAGATCTAAGTGGAAGGAAATATTAGATCCGCTATAATTAAGTTTTTTTTTTAATTTGTTTGTTTTTTGTGACACAATATGTTTCACAAACTGCTGCCCCCGTGAAATTTGGTACCTATAGAATTAAAAGTATCCTATCACCATTTATTTTAGACATTTATTTATTTAAATCAATTAACACGGTTTACATTAACCAATTACATTAATTGACATACAATAACTTAATTCATCTAAAATTCTATCTGTATTCGAAATTTCATCAATATATGTTTAGTAGTTGCAGCATGATCGACACAAACACCCAAACATTACTATTAGTAGGGTTGTTCCAAAATATTTTTTTTTTATTTCACTAGGTCAGCAGAACGGGCGCGGCCGTTGGACGACTACAACAACGGCGTAGTGATGACGCACAGGCCGCTGTACGACAACGAGCTGTTCGAGATACGGATAGACCGGCTCGTGGACAAGTGGAGCGGCAGTATTGAGGTATATACAGGGTGTTTGCGAAATTTAATGGTGTAATTTTTTTGCTTTTTTTTTGTCATGGTGTATATGAACTGGGCAGTGTTTTATTTATTTAATTGTTAATTATCTTTTATTTTCCTGTCCTTTCCCTGATTTAAATTCTCAGGACTGATTTGATTTATTTAAACTGTGCTTTCATAATTTTATAGAAGTTGTAATGAAATTTTTGTTGAATCATTTATAATCGTGAATGATGGATTCGGTTGCCACAGCAAGACAAGGTTCTAGGAAATTCGCAAGGTTCAAGTCCTGCGCCACGATAGTCCCATTATTTATTTAACATTAAAATTTAAACCTAGTCCTTTTGCCTTGGTCTAGTCAAAATTATTCATGATTGATTTTTTTTCGATCAGGTGAGTACTTTTGCCTAAATTCTCAGGACTAAGAATGATTTGATTTAGATAATATTAAAGAAATTGTAATAAAAATATCGTTAAATAATTAATAATCGGTCGCAACACTAAGTCACAATTCGCGTCAAATAAGGTTCAAGTCCTGCGAAACGACATTAAATTTTTGTTTCCGATCAGGTGGGGGTGACTACCCACAATCCAGCGACCATCCGCTTCCCCTCCACCATGACGAACATGGATACTGGCACCATCATGATGTCCGGGTGTAAGGTGCTTCTCAATGGCCATGGGACTTGCATGGAGTATGGGAACTTCAACCTGGATGAATTGAGGGTAGGTATTACGTTGAAAAAACATCACCCCGTATATTTTGGTTCAAGATTTCTCCGCTAACACTGAAATGGATACGCTTTATTGTACACCTCAAATTAATATACAAAGATAATAACTTTTTGCAAAAAATAGAACTCTCGTAGTCTCTCTTTTCAAAACGTTTTGATAAAATGTGGAATTGTTTACAATGATTTGAGCTAGGGGAGGAAAGCCGCGCGGTATAGCTAGTATTAAATAAACATCTGTAAAAAGTATTCACATAGGGGTTATAAATGCCTTCAATAGGAGGGAGACACAGTGGGCATGATGAGGAAGTCCTCCGGCAAGCTGCACTACTTCATCAACGGCATCGACCAGGGCGTGGCCACTGACAAGGTGGACCCGCAGGTGTGGGGCGTGGTCGACTTGTACGGGATGACTGTCAAGGTGATCCTACTACTATTATAAAGGCGAAAGTTTGTAAGTATGGATGTTTGTTACTCTTTCACGCAAAAACTACTCTACCGATTATGATAAACCTTGGTATACATACAGGTAAGGGTTCAGAATAACATATAGGCTACTTTTAATCCCGGAGTTGCCACGGGATCAGACGTTACGCGGGTGAAACCGCGGGGCGCGGCTAGTTATATATATAAAAATGAATCGCTAAATGTGTTGGTTAGCGCATAACTCAACAACGACTGGACCAATTCGGACAATTCTTTTTTTTAAATGTTCGTTGAAGTTCAAGCATGGTTTTTACGGCGAGAAAAATTCGAATAATTACCGGGTCCACGCGAGCGTAGCCGCGGGCGGAAAGCTAGTTATATATATGTGTTTTATAAGTCAATTACATTTATTTTATTTTTTATTGTTTTTTTATTTTATTCGGATAGCTTACAGCGGATTGAATGACAAAGTAAATCTAACTTAGAACTAAGTCAGCTAATTAAAAGTTTAGTTAACCACGTGTGCACCGCGTTCTTAGTATCTAGTTGCCCACACTATTTGTCCATTCGTAAACAATATAGTCAATTATTATTATTAAATAACGTTATAAAATTTAGTTAAACATCATTAAAAAAATGCTTAAAATAAGTATTTAAAAATATTGTAATCAATATTGTTAGCAAGTACGATTTTAAAAGTAAACTATTAATTCATTACAACCATATAATTTTTCTGTATGTCCATATCATACAATCTTAATTAGAAAATAATTTATACAGTGATAATGTTTTTACTCATATTTATTATGTGTTAGGTGTCAATAGTGGACCCCTGCGAAGATATAGACACTAACGTGATAAACATGCCCAGTGTGTCTAATGTCCCTGACCTGCCTGTGCCCGCTAGCACAAGTGAGTATAAATACTTTTACACTTTGCACTTTTACACCCTACACTTTTACACTTTACACTTACAAAGTGTGGTGACACTTTCATGTCTTACACAAATGTGTTTTCTATATTTACACATTGTTATGCAGTTTGATTTGTAAAACCTGAATGGCACCAGAACTATAGCTAAATACAGAAACAAAAATAAAAATTCAGATATATTTAACACTACGCAATATAGTCCCAATCAAAGCAAAGCTGTACTATGGCAACTAGATAAGTGATAAACATACTTAACTATATTTTTGTTTTTGTAAATACATACAACAAATTAACACCCGCTCAGTAAAAAATTACATCATTCATCACATTATAATTTCTTACTCGTGGGGATCGAACCCACACCCGTCGGCGCAGTAGATCATATTTTATCAACTGCGGCAATCGTCATGAATACTAATAATAAAATACTATATTTTTCTTATGTGAAGAAACCTTCTTTCTGCTTTGATATCAAACAAAACGGCTAATTACATCTGCACAAACAAATTTATTTTAAAATACATCACTATTGGTTTAGCTGTTCTGAATATGTGCGAAAACAGAACATGCACACTAACACATTTACAAAATTAAATGAAAAATCAATATAATTGATTGTTTGTTTGTCTGTCTGTCCCCAGGCAGGTTCAGACCTCGGATAGACGAAGACAGTCTTTTATTTCATTCGCTGCGTGATTCGTATGTTATTATTATTAACGATGGTAAGACTGCTCATCGGCCTAAGTGAGTATTAATTAATTAATTTTTATATATTTTATAATCGATATTTGTTATTGAAATATGAAAAGTGTACTGAAATTATCATATCTATACAAAACGTATTTTTTTTATAAATTTTTAACACATTTCATATGATTTATAACAAGTATTTAAAGTTTGATATTTATTTACCCTGATCATTAATTTAATTATTTAAAACTATATGAATAGCTAAAGACAGATAATTGTGGATACACGATTTTTGCAAATTATTAAACCACAGTACTTCATTCATGTATGTTTTCTAAAGCGTAACCGTTTGTTTTTATATGCTGGTGATATATATGAATTTCTATGAATATCAAGTTTATCGTATTTTATTATGAGTTAATAGCAGCGAACTACATATCATATACTTTGTTGTTTAGCTATCATCTCTTTACGTACACGAAAATTACTTCTCGAGAAATATTACAAAAACAAAGCAAATTTTACTTCGCTTATACGCGACTTATATACGAAACCAAGTATAATAATTATGGAGAAAATACCGCTGAAAATGTATCGATTAAAAATAATTCACGCCATATCTAACTGAGGTTAATGAGATTTAAACAATAATAGAAACGAAAAACGCAAACCATCATCATGTACAAATCAATCAGGATGCAGATTTTATTTATTTATTAAATAGACACACTATTGGTTTATCATCAATATGTACATATTTAACATTATAAGGAGAACAATAGTCTGGATAATAAAACCGTTTAAAGTGTGCACAGCACTCATGAAGAAGAAACAAAAAATGGAAAAAAAGAACATTCTGAAATTAACATTAACAAATTAAAAATTTTACATCGAAAACTTAATAATAACTAACTTAGTTTTATAAATCTTTACTAAATAATGCTTATAAATTATGAGATCAATTTCTTTATATCCCTTATAAACGGCAATCGTTTATTATATCGGAAGATGTCAATGGTATTATGAGATTCTACTAAAGTGTTGTACGATCTTTTCATTCTGTTTAAGGTCATAGGGATTCAGATCAAGAGGTAACAATACAAAATATAAATTATCATTCTATATGGAAAATTGTTCCAACCGTGCGAAGTCGGGAGAGTTAGTCAGTCGTACTCCAAATGTTAGATTTGAACGTAACAGAATCCGTAAAGACTAGGTGTATCACGGCTGACCTAGATTGCTAATGAATTCACGGTCTAAGCTGCTTAGCGGCGACACGCGAATGTAATTACATTAGGGATAAACACATTAGACCTAGAACGGTATTACTATTAGTAAATAACGGCCAATCTTGGCCCAGAATAGTCAATTAAACGTGTGATATAATGCGCCTTAAGAATGTGACCAAAAACAGGTACATTCTCATACTTTGAAGTGACAGAAATGTAACATAATTGGAGATAGACAAAATCAGTAGGTTTTAAATAATCGCTAATAAATAACAGCTTATAAAAATTCCCGTTAATTATAGCCAATGTACTTTTCTTTGTGACAGGCTTCTGTTTCAAATTCAATATAACGCATAAATAAGACTTGGACAACACAATAAAATATTAGAGGGTAGTTGAAATCGTTGGGTGCAAGTTTATGATCCAAGTCCTATTCATTATAAATAAGCCTAGAACATTCCTCATTTTAGGTATTAAAAATTTGTTTACATTCTGGATGTACTTTTTTGTTTCAAATTTATGCCACGAGTAGACGAAATATACTGACGTTAAAATCAATCAGAGAATAATGGCTTTGAGCTAAAATCAACGTCAATAGACACTAAGCGTCGAATATAACCAATTTGCTTTTGCTTCACCAATCGCAATAGATAATGCCACGGGCTAAAACCAATCAACAATAATAGAGCCAAGGTGTCGAACCAATCAGTACAATCAGGCAGCCGTGATATTCAATACTGCATCCATTATCGCGATCAGCCCTTCAATCTTCATGGCGAGGGGTTGCATTTCCGCTGTTTATGTTGGCGCGTGAATTGGACGCGATATGCGAATGGCAACTGGTTGACTGATTATGTGGATTTGATGTAGCGTTAATGCTTTGAACTTTGTATTTTTGAGGATAGATGTCACTTTTATTAAATGACATGTATGCTTTTACAACGTAGTTACAAAACAAACGTTACAATATGTTTGACCCTTAAGTCTGTTATAATCTTCTCCTATTGATTCCGTTAAAAAGCCTTTCAACAAAACAACCTCTCCATAAGAAGCAAAACAACTAAGAAATCTCAGTTGTTATAGGTAATAATGGGAAACCATTATCTCAATTCGTTCGTAATTTTGACAATCCTACCTATTAGCGTATCAAGTTGGCCAACCTTTAGAAAACAAACATGCGTTTTAGAAAACAACTTTTTGTATAATTATGGTGTATTCACTAAGAAACGGTTAATTAACCAGGCGAAACCTTTCAGCGCTTTCGAATTCTTCAACAACGGAATAGTGATGACGAATCGAACGTTGAGGACCAATGAGCTGTTCCAAGTGAGACTCGACCTGGTCATACCCAAGTGGGCCGGCAGTATCGAGATAGGGGTCACGCAGTTCTCCGCGAATGATATAAAGATACCGTTCAAGATGAGTCACGCAAAGTGAGTGCGGTATACAATACTTTAGTTTTCTAAGGTTTACCTTTAGGTCCCCTGAAGAAGAATTATCGTGTGGTGCTAAATATTCTATTAGAAAACAAGATATTTGGCAAAACTCCATCAAACATATCACTTACTTATACATTCGTCAAAATTACTCTGAATTATCGGGTACCAAAAAATCCACATTTAGATAAGAGACAAAGAGCATCAGGTCCAATATAAACTTACAAAATTATTTATTATTAATACAGATCAGGCACTTGGGTCATGGCCGGCGAAGACATAATCAGAGATGGGAGCATCATCATCCCGAAATACGTGAGGAACCTCAACCGCCTCTCCGAGGGCGACACAGTGGGCGTGATGCGCAAGGACATGGGCATCCTGCACTTCTACGTGAATGGCATCGACCAGGGCCCCGCGGCCTTCAACATCCCGGAGCACGTGTTCGGTGTTGTGGGTGAGTGTGGCATATAGCACGTGATGCGCAAGGACATGGGCATCTTGCACTTCTACGTGAATGGCATCGACCAGGGCCCCGCGGCCTTCAACATCCCGGAGCACGTGTTCGGGATGCGCAAGGACATGGGCATCTTGCACTTCTACGTGAATGGCATCGACCAGGGCCCCGCGGCCTTCAACATCCCGGAGCACGTGTTCGGTGTTGTGGGTGAGTGTGGCATATAGCACGTAATGCGCAAAGACATGGGCATCCTGCACTTCTACGAGAATGGCATCAACCATATTCTTAAATTCTTATATTATAAATATGAAAGTAGTTCTGTCTGTCTGTCTCTTCTTGCCTAAACCACTGAACCGATGTTTGAAAGGTTTTATCCTGGAAAGCATACGGGAACGAAAACTATGCGGGTAAATGATTATGACAATCAAGTTCAAAAGGAAGGCTGTTGTTGGTGAAGGTATGTTATCTAGCATTACTTCGGCGCTGAACAACCGACTCTGAAGCTGACGCTGTGGGTGTGCGTCCAAGAAGATTTTGAACGTACATGTGTGGTTTTTTTTTTAAATTTGATTATATTAAAAAAACATTTACCTTCATTTGTACTGCATTCCCGTTCCCGTTAGATTTGAGCAAATCCTTTATTAGCTTACGTCAAAACCATGCCAAATTTTAGCTCGATCAGCGATCACTATGTGAGTGATCTAACAACGCACAGCTCAAAGCGACTTACCAATATAAAACTTTTGAGTTTTATATACATCGATAAGGGGTTGATTTATTTATCTTTAATAGTAATAACTTTTAATTTTATAGTAATAACTTATTGTGAATTTAAAGCCTAACCTAGTTGCTTTATCGGGAAGCGCATTACTATAACAATTACATTAAAATTGTATAAGCTTGTCTATTCAAATGGAGGTATTTATATACAAGCAGTATTTTATAAAATTGATATAATTTGACGGCAAATGTCAATAAAAATTATTATCAGTACTTCCTGGAAAATGAACACTTTAGAAATTGTTTCCTACATTTTTAAACAGCGTTTACAGGTTCTGGACAAGTCGCGTATTTCTTATGCAAATTGGTGAGAACTAATGAACTTTGTCAACGTATTGTCATTTTTATTATTTCTTATGAACGTTGGAAATGGGGCATTACCATTAGGGACGATTCACTTTGACATTTTTCCAAGTGAACTTTAAAGGGTAAATTGTTCCCACTTAGAATCGACATGAATAATATTCTTCATCCATCGTTTATTGGCACGCTATGTTATGTAATGCTTAGAATCTAGAAACTTTAGTATTTCGAAAAACATGTTGGATAAACTGTTTACAACATAACTCAATGCCTTGTAAATGCTATGAGAAATATACGAGACTTATTTAGCCTGTACTGTTCCATTACTAGGCAAAGGCATCCTCTCCTTCCAATCTTTCCTTTATTATATAAATGCATGTCCACTACGTAATTCTCAAAATGATAATCAAACTACCCTGTGTACTGTTATATCGGGGTCTTTAAAAACAATATCGGCCTTGTTCAACATATTGCGCACAAAATGATTATCAAATTACCGTGTCTAGAGTGTTATTGGGGTATTAATAACAAGATATCCCCAGATCTGTGCGGGCGGGTTGCGCAGGCGACGATCGTGGATACGTACATGCCGAACACGACGTTCTCGCCGGAGTCGCCGAACTCCATCGAGTCCACTACTACTGTTTATCCGTTAGTATTGTTTTTATTTATTATATTTGGCAATAGAGGGCGCTTTTTTAAATAATTTTTATCAGTTAGGATTTCTTTCTGAATTTTGATTGTAGACGGTGGTGTTCAATGTCCATTGACTTATAAATAAGTTACCTCAAATATCGTCGTAAAAATGACGAAATTCTGTTTTAAAAAGCCATTTAATTTGATTAAAATCATTGTTAATTAAAGAATGACTGACTATCTTGTCGTTGGATTATAACCGCCCAACACACACCACCCATTTTTATCATCTTTTCTGTTCTATATTTTTCCCCGTTTTTTCTTCTTTGACGAGCTAATTGTTTTTAGGGAAATGTGTTTCCACCGCGTGCACGGTCACAACGCACGTTTGAGTCGCACGCGTCTCACCGCCTCGCGGACGGCGGTGTATTCGGAATTCAACGACGCTGTATTGTTTAGCTCGAGGCCGCTGAGAGAGTGCGACATGTTCGAACTGAGGATCGACTCTATGGTCGACTGCTGGATCGGCAGCTTGGAGATCGGTGAGAAATATATTTACAGTGAATTGTGAACAACTGCGAACAAAACGCCCATTTAGTTATTTATTTATTCAATTAAAACGGTCGCCACCAACAACGTTAATTGACATTACATAGTAATTATACAATAAAAACAAAAATATAAACACTTATTTTACAACATGAACAGGAACAAAACTAAATATAGAATTGAAAAAAAAGAATAAGTCTTCTCTCCTTTTGTCAATTCCCACAACACAAACTCAAGCACCCATACCAATCAACCAAACTCAACCCATTTATATACTTTTTTTTTACTTTAATTTACTTGACTCACAGCCTGACAGAAAATCGGATTACACTTCTACTTTCCTCTATCAAGATAGATTGTAAGCCTACATTTATATCTTAATTTTTTTTGTCAGGTGTAACAGCAATACGTCCAGACGACTTGGAGGACTGTTGCTTGGCCGGCACAGCCACGGATCTCAACTATGACACCTACATACTGAGCGGGTCGGCCATGATGAAAGATGGCGAGTGCGTGCGCAGTGGATACGCGCTAGATCTGGACACGCTCACCGTCGGCAGCCGAGTGGGTGAGTGTATGCACATATACACACACACACACACACAAGCACACACTTATATCCACATCCCATGAAGATCACAACAAACACACAATACACACACCCACACCTCATCCATGATACTCATATATTTAACGGTGTCTATTAATAGAGGAATGTCAGGTGGTCTTCAGGTTTAGCATATGCTTACAAACAGATTCTACTCTCGTTGAAGATAGCGGCAGTAGTGAAAAATATTACACACCAATTCTGATTATATTGGGGTTATTGTAATTCCCAATGTGAACTTGTCTAAATTCGTGCTAATACAATGTTTGACTCTCAACAATCAAAGTAAAAGTCTAAGTCAAAATGTTTATTTTCAAAATCGGCCTCTGCCAAAGCGCTTTTAGAACGTCATTTACATAATTCATTTTTTTACTACCGCTTCAGAAGGCTGTCTCTACCGAAAACTAGCAAGAAACTCGAGTAGTTGCTCTATTAAAAACGTTTAAATACAATGTACAATTGTTTACAATGATAAGAATTTAACGGAAGATCCATCCAATCCCTTAAAATATACAAAATAAAATGCACAAATTCTCAATCAATAAAAACTTTATCAAATTAACTACTAACATTCCGTGCCCAAGGTGTAATGTGGCACGCTGACAGGAGTCTGCACTACTACCTGGACGGGATGGACATGGGCAAGGCGTGGTACGTGCCACACTTGAACATATACGCCGTGGTCGATCTGTACGGGCAGTGCACGCAGGTACGTACTTGTTTATTTTTTTTTATGTTACAACAGGCAAGCGGAGCATGCGGTTCACCTGATGTTAAGTGACTTACGCAGTCCATGAACATGCAAAGTGTCGCAGATGCCGGCTTGAAGGAGTTGAGAGGAGCAGAACGGGACGGGAGAGGAATGGGGTGGGAATACAGGTCTCCGAGCACCCGCTCACCGTATGAAACACAGTGCAATACTGCTACACGCCGGTCTTCTGCTGGGGAGGTGGTAATTGCACCGGTGCGAGCTTGGCCTAATCATACAATGCTCGGCTTCCAGTCTTTTAACGCTGTAGCTGTTATGCAGCATAATTACCCTCTTTTGCCTCTGTTCTAGAAATGGAGTAGCTACACACGTATTCTGACCCGTCGCCTCGCGGGTAAATTTTTATCAGATCTAGAATTTAGCCTTTATTTGCTCAGTTTAAAGAATAATTATTATTTATTATTATTATTTAGTATTTTTTTTGTTTTTTATTAGATATGTTATAGGGCTTACTAATTAAGTCCACATATTACAAAAAAGACATTTTCCAATTAACTAACAAAAATGACCACTAGGTGACAATCCTCCAAAACGAAGAGAGAACGTTCAACTACAACGGCTGCCCGCTCGCTGACAATCCGTTCCTCGGCCACCCGAGGTTGTTGGCCACACCACCGCCGCCATATTGGTAATAAATATTCTGTTTTAGCTTAAATCACGCTTTAAAGTTGTGGAGGGCCTTTTATTATACCCAAAACTTTGATTACGGTTTCACTATATATAGTGAAAGAAATAATAAACCAACGATAATAGTTTCATTTGAAATTAAAAAAAAAAAACAATCTTAAAATTTGCGTGTTTTTGGACCAGCGCATGATCTTTGCCTCTGCTTTATTTTTTTTTTAATATACACTGGTATTTCAAGCATTCCAGGGTATATTTAGGGAATATTCTCCATACTTTTTTCCTACTAAATTACCTAATTTGTCTATAGGAGTTTCTCAGAATACTGCGGGGATAACATCAGGCTGTCGCATGAATACTCCATCGCAAGACGAATGACGCTAGACCCCACTGGGGCACTGGTGTTCAGTTCGGGGCACTTAGCGGTAGGGGAGATGTTCGAGGTTCGTACACAATCGTAATTGTTATATTATTATTATGATGCATTGTATTTTTTATTGTGTCTCTTTTTATTTTCATTGCCTGTATTTCACTCTATGTTACACTTGTGTATGGAATAAACTTTCTTTCTTTCTATTTTTTTTTTCTACTATGGACTTGATATTCGTTAGAAGAAGTAGGATGTCCTCTTTAATTAGTTTTAACTTTTATAATTCATACTGCAGTACAAATTGGGGAAAAAATGGGATTTCAGCACATGATAAAAAATTCGCTCTTTTAAATAAATATATAATTTAGTTTTATATTTGATAATTTTTAACAGGTGAAAATAACCCACTGCAAGGATTGCTACGCGGGCGGGTTTCGTATGGGCATCACGGATATCAACATATTGAACGCGCACGTTAATAGAAGTCTTCCACCCTCCATAATATACCTACCGCACTTCACGGCCTATATAGATGGTACGTATTATAATTACCCGGTGTTTCAGGTGTTCATGGGCGGCGGTGATCACTTAACATCAGGTGACCCACTTGCTCTTTTGTCTGCTCTGCCATAAAAAAAAATTAAACTAGTAAAATATAAACATTTAGGAAATTTTTCGTGTTTTTATTATAGTCCTGTTCTTTGTTTTCCTCTGTTTTCCTGATCAGGATCTCTTCTAATGTTAGTGGGGTTTCAAAAATGACTGTTTGGGGAGTAATTAAGAGATCTTCCATTATATATACAGGTACAATATAGATAAACAAGTCAGGTGACTTTACATTATTATAGTTGGGAAATGACTAGTCGGGTATGGGATTAAACTACGTGTCGGCACATAACTCGACGTAATCCTTATAGATACCTTAAAATGCTACAAAATGCATAGTTCAAATTTTGATTTTCGGCTTTTCAAGTCCCTCTTGTCTAAAATCTACACGATGAATGTATTTAAATATGGGTTTTTCATACTTTGTAAAACTACAACAATATAATTTCGCTCGGACGCTATTCCGAATGCAAAAATAACAGTGTCAGAAAGCTTTACATTCATTTGAATACTCTACTATTATTTATCCTCCTATAAAGTGGTATTGTCATGAGTCTAGGATTATATAGCAATATATCCCGCAGGAAGATACATGAAGTACACCCGGCCAGGTATGAAGGAGCACGACCTGCGAGCCATCGCGCCTTCGTTCGAGTGGCTCCGGCCGGGAGACAGAGTGGGGCTGAAGAAGACCACGGATGGGAGGGTCGTAGTGTACTACAATTGTGAACCACTGGACACCGCCTTTGAAAGGGTACCTGATGTGAGTATGAAAAGTATAGGTCAAGAGAAATATCCTCCTACTGGCCGCGCCCCGCGGTTTCACCCGCGTAACGTCTGATCCCGTGGCAACTCCGGGATTAAAAGTAGCCTATATTATGTTATTCTGAACCCTTACCTGTATGTATACCAAGTTTTATCATAATCGGTGCAGTAGTTTTTGCGCGAAAGAGTAACAAACATCCATACATCCATACTTACAAACTTTCGCCTTTATAATAGTAGTAGGATATTGATTCAACGATAAGTGAGACATTGTTTATTAACTATATTGTTCACGGTTTTACTCACTTTTTATTGTAAACATAACACTCGCCTTGAAGAAAGACCTCCGAAACGGTCCTAAACCGTCGGCCTTAATCCGATGTTTACAATAGAAAGTGAGTAAAACCGTGAACAATATAGTAAATATCCTCCTCTTTTCAGTGATTCTGGCCTGGACCTGGAGACCTATCACCCGTCCTTGGTCTTCTTCAAACCTACCCCAGGTTTGAGAGAATACCAAGGACAGGTGATAGGGTGATACCACCTTCATGATATTAGTATGGGACAAATAGAAGAAATATATATACACGGAACCGCCATTGGCGATTTACAAAAATCGAATAATCCAAATATGATTTTCTTTTTTAAAACTTTCTTCTGTTGATCTAAATTAATAAGATTAAAAACATAATAAATTAAATTTTCTATTGAATAATACATAATACTGTACTTGTGTATTCATTTGTTTATCCTTTATCAGAAAGTGTACGTCGTGATGGAGTTATACGGTTGCGTGTACAAGATTCAAGCAGTGAAGAGGGATAACATCGTCGCATTGCCGCAGACAAGTAAGTTCACTATTCACTCGCAACACTCTCATTGTAAGAAGTCAATGTTGTAACAAAGACTTACTTTGCCTAGTTCGATAGCCAGGGCCTCAAGAATTGTGTAGTTTTAATGGTGAAATAAATGATTTATTTATTTATTTATCTTGCAATCCTGAGAAGAAAGAACATAAACATATTTTTTTAGTTTACTCTGGTCAGAAAGATCATAGTTTTCATGGGTTTACATTTCTTGATTAACTCAATTCATACCGTTGATCTTGCATTATAAAATCATTAAAAAATATCGAATTAGCAAGAATAAATTTTTCGTTTCATTGAAATGTGTTTCATCTCATTTCCTTAAAAAAGTTACGCTATGCGTTATTTACAAAGAGCACTAACAAAGTGACTTCGCCTTAATAAAGACACTAAAAGTGTTAATGGACACATATTTATTTGAAAGTGATGCAATAATTTCATCCTAAAAAAAATTTTTTTTGCCACCAGTACCGAACGACACGTCGCTGTACATAAAGCCGACCACGGAGATAGAGGTGGACGGCGCCGCGGAGAGCTCCAGCGAGACGGACGGCACCGTGTCCACGGTCACCGTGCTGCCGGTGGAGCGGCGCCGGCGCTCGCCGCTGCCCTACACGTTCCACTGCGTGCACGGCGCCAATGTGCGCCTGTGCTCCTCCGGTGAGTCACATGAATTCCTACACGAAGACGCGCCCCACTCTTCTCATCAATCGCTAAATACACTAATCAGGACAAAGTATTGCGATCATATTCCAAATTCAATAATTGGTGGAGTGGCGGCGCTCGCCGCTGCCCTACACGTTCCACTGCGTGCACGGCGCCAATGTGCGCCTGTGCTCCTCCGGTGAGTCACATGAATTCATACACGAAGACGCGCCCCACTATTCTTCTCAATCGTTGACAGTATGGAAGCTTCCGCTTGGGTGAAGTTTTATACGTACACACTCATGTGTGTACACGCACACTAAAATAAATAGACTAATCAGGACAAAGTATTGCGATCATATTCCAAATTTCCAAATTCAAAAATTGAGCGGAGGAGGCGCTCCCCACTACCGTACATGTTCCACTGCGTGCACGGCGCCAACGTGCGCCTGTGCTCCTCCGGTGGGTCACCTGCACACACCTTTTGGTTAAAGCAGGCAAGCGGGGCTTGCGGTTCACCTGATGTTAAGTGACCGCAGCCCATGGACATGCCTTGCCGACTTGGAGAAAGGGGAGGGAATAAGGAGAGGATTAATGATAGGAAATTGGGAGAGGAGTAGAATAGGATGGGAGATGGATGGGATGGAAATACAGGCCTCCGGCCACCAGCTCACCGTACGAAACACAGTGCGATACTGCTTCACGCCAGTCTTCTGCTGGGGGGTGGTAATTACACCGGTGCGAGCTTTGCCCAATTGTGCAATGCTAGGCTCCCACTCTTTTATGGCTGAAGATGTTGTGCAACAGAATTACCCTCTGTCGCCTTTTACGACACCCACGGGTAGAAATGGGGTGGCGACACACGTATTCTAACCCGTCGCCACACGGGCAATCCTCCTGTAGACAACGGAACGTGACATAACAGATACGAATCGTTTTCAGTAACGAGCTGTTCCTATAAAAATAAAACAAGTCGTTTTACTTACGGACAGTGCTATTTACGATTTATCTAAAGCGTATCTATAATAAACTTGGCGTTAACATCCTGTGGCGTCACGTGACGTCACAATTCCTAAATCGTGATGTTGTAATGTTTTCGCCGCTAAGCATATATACCACTTCCAAACATCAATCCTCGGGGCCTCACACTAGCGTGTCGCCTGGTATTAAGCGATCAATTATTGAAATTTAATCTCTAGCAAAGCCTTATCCATTTCTTCTAATTTATTTCTGAACTTTAACAGCACTCGTCTGAATTAAAAAAATATATAATATCATTTATCAACAACAAAAAAATAATAATTTAATTATCGTTAATTTCAGACACAGTGGCAGTTCGCACTTCGGGCTACCAAGACGCGATTGCGATCGTCAGTCAGCCGTTACGAAGGGGGCACAGCTTTCGGGTAAGAATCTTGTTATTTACCAAATAGACCAATATCTGCTATTTGCAATTTTTATGGTCATCAATGCACTCGGAATTGCGAAGATCTATTTTTTGGGAGGTCAGTAAACGACTTCATTTACATTTTATGTAATATCATTCAAGTAGTTTGGTCTTCATAAGTTTTTAATCATTTAGTAAAAGGTTAGATGCGTGTTGCAGAAGTCTGCTAGAAGAATGTGTAGTGGGTAAATATACTTTTAATTACAGGTTCAATTTCCGATAATATTTAGCCTGGATGTCATCTATTGCATGGATAAGGCCAGATGTACACTTCCGATCGTGGAAAATCTGTGTAAATGTATAATTGTGGGTTCGATTCCCATGTTAAAATTGGGGTTACATGTTAATAGAAGGGGATTCTAGACACAATTTTCCGATTTTGGAATCTGATAAACATACGTGGGGTGTAGTTAAAATTTCATCAATATCGGTTGAGTATTTCCGTCTTTTGTGAGGTTGTAAACAAACGAAACTTTAGTTTTAAGGTTTAAAACACAGATTTAGAGTATGATACCGTATGCTTAACTTAGTTAAGAATCTAGAAGGCTGAATCTTACCATCGAAATTATTTGGATCACAACACTAGATACAAAAAATGTACAGTGTAAATGTGATGTTCTTGATATTTTATTATTAAGCAATCATTATTTATTGAAAGTCAATGAAAAATCAGTTATAAAAAATGAATAAATAAATACAAATAGATATGAAGCCAAGGGCTGTATCTATATGTATGTATATCTGTATCTTTAACCGACTTCAAAAAAAGGGGGAGGTTCTCTATTTGACCGTATTTTTTATTGAATATTACACGCTTAATCTCAACACAGTTTGGATCTGTGTTGCTAACAAACATGTTTGAGATAAATAAAGACATGTATATAAAGCATACTTTTTTATTGGATTCAATTTATTTGGATCATTTTAAATATAGTAAAAAATAGGTACAATACATCCAATTTCTTCCAACAAAATAACTGATGCTTAAAATTCCCAGCCAATTATATAGCTTATACTAAATAACTCAATTGTGTAATTTGTTAGCTATTCTATTTTAAAAGTCTACAAACAGACAGAACAGACAGAAGTTTTCCGTAAAAGCCTCCACTTATTTGATGCACAATTTAAAATAGGTGTATTTTGAAATGTTGAAATATCCATTATCATCAGCCTTAAAAATATGCCCAATGATTGTGAAATGTAACATTAATACTTTTCATTATTTTGAAAACTATGTGTGCCGCGTGGCTTTGCTCCCGTAGCATAATGTAGCCTATGTCACTCAATGGCAAAATAATTTTTGATCTCGGTTGAGTAGTTTTTGTGTGAATACATTACAAACATACACACAAAAACTCTTACTCATACTCATATGAATATTTGGTCATTTGGAGCAACTATAAATTTGCTTAAAAAATTTTACGTACACTATCCAAGACAGATCTAAATAAATAAATATTTCCAATATTGTAAGATTTCTCTAATTTAAACATCTCTTATTTCGTTGGGGAAATAGGTTGTATAATAGCATACGGTATCTAGCTCTATATCTGTGTTTTACAAGCTGGCGTATTGCGTTGCGAATGTATTTTCTGTGTAACTCTGCAAGCGAATGTATAACTCTGCAAGCGAATGTATAACTCTGCAAGCGAATGTATAATTCTGCAAGCGAATGTATACTCTGCTGGCGAATGTAAGGGTGTCTTGCGGACCAAGCGAACGATTTTTTTAAATATGCTTTGCGTGATTAATTTATGTTTTTGTTGATGATGTAATGGTCGTTTCCAATGTATTAGGGCAACAGACTGACTGATAACAGACACCTTTAAAGGCTAACGTATTTTTTTTTAATTATTAGTATACATAGCGAACTTGATTGAGAATTTTTCTTAAATCAGGAAGTAACATTCGTCGAATTCATGACAATGCATTAATCAAAATTGGTTAAAAGAATTAATTATGTATATTAGTATTTTATATAATTACTACCGACTATATATTATCTACCCTTTATTTGATTATGTATCGAAACCCTACTACGAATAGTAGTGAGTCTTGACTTCCGATACAAAAGAGCGCTATCAAGTAAGTTTACTCATTATGGGACTAAAGATTAATATTTTTGCTTATTAAAAATGTTATAGTTTCATTGATAAAAAGTTTGTTTAAGTGACTTTATTGTTTCGGGCGTAATATAATTTTTACGAAAGATTTATTTAAAAATAATTTTATGCTAAAGTAAAAAAATTTACAATAATTTTATTTTCAGTACAATTGGAAACGGCCTAGACATATATTATCTCTAGCCTGTCAAAAGCTTGCGTTCTTAACTTTCAAATCGTGTTATAATTCAATAAACAGACGATCAAGACTTAATTTTTTTATGTTTAACACACATCCGTTCTCTTGATCTACGCACCCAGCTAGCGAATTTAATGACTCGGCTCAATTTGCAAATTTCATCGATATCGGTACATTTTTTGCTACTTTTTTGTACACTTCATTGTACTATATTCAATAGTAAACACACATGTCGTTCATAAGCTTTCCTAAAGTGACGAGCCAGTCATAAGCAATGCGAATGTATTTTATTTAACTTGTACTCTAACATTTGGTATTATTCCTTACATACGTTGTGACTATTTTATTACATGAAAATAATGTAAAATTTATCTTAAATAACACAGTAAAAAAATAGTTAAATTTTCATTTTAAATTGTAAACTTACTACTCTTTTATCGAACAAGAGAATTTGTGATACCTAAATAAAATTTATTTCAAAAGTATGAAATTTAGTTTAAGTAAACTACATAATATATTTAAAGTTTAACATAAAAAAATAGTCGAAGTTAGCGATACATTTAATAAATTAGTCGCACTGTATGCCACACATTCACACACAGCACAATAAAAAAACATATTACTAAGGAATAAATAAAAACCAATTGTTGAGTACTTGTGAGTGTACCCCTCTAGCAATGTTCCAACAAACTACAATACTTTTATTATTAATTTTATCTGCACACTCCACAAAGCATACATAATACACAATGTCATGTTTTTTTTTTTTGCATTTGCATATATAAAATCAATTTTAAAATAATAAGATTTAGTTGTATTCTTGACTTTGCTCACACCACAGGGTATCTTATTATCTTGTGTAGCAAGCAATTAAACATATGAAATGTAATGTTTCATTTAATTTAATTCAAAGAAGTAGATAACTGTTATTTTTAATATTAAACAAGTCTTGGTCTTGTAATTTTACCAAAAATTAATTTTGTTTTAAGGATCGATTGAAATTGATACTTATAGAAAGCTAGTTGTAAGAACTAGTTAGTACAGTAAAGTAAGTCAAATATAACATAGTAAAAAACAAATAAATAAACATTCAAAGTCGATGAAAATATAGAGGGACTTCATATTTAATATACATTTACATTTTACATCTACACGTACAATCACATACATACAGACAGACAGACATACCCGCCCACTATTCCTATTGTTTTTTGTGGGAACATTGCTTTTTGCACTGCGAATGTATAATCTGCAACTGCGACGAAACAACATGTCGTCGGGAATCCGTGAGTCAACATATTATATAATATCTTTCACGAAACTTACCACCTTTATAAGTTACCAAAATTCTTCTTAAAAAACATATCACTATTGGTTGTTTCCATCTGCTTAAGTGTAAACAAAGCTGTCTGATTGGCCAATTTTGTCACTACGTGTGACAAAGTAACTTATTTTTGTGGTAAAAAAGATATACTAATAAATGGATTTTAGTGCCAGTGCACTTTTTATAGTGCAGACATGTTTTATTCACTTACCTTTTCTTGAGTTTAAGTAATAAATAATTGGCATTGTAATTTTACTTTTAGCCTTCGTTTTCTAAAGTTAATATTTGAACCATGTCAGGCTTAAACCAATTATTAGTATGCCAATAAAAACATTTTAAAATAAATATAACAAAAAAATATTATCATCTACAGACTACAGACAGATATAAGGAAATTATTGAATTAAGAAGTGTTAGAAAGTTCGATCTATCCTTCTTTTATTCGATATTCTAACGGCCATTTTCAATGATGTATCAATGATTATGGATAGATTGTTATGTCAGATTATAGATAGATTTGTCTGACTTTAGTAAGCCAAACAAGGGATAGATAGAATATTGAAAACGGCCGTAAAAAGATAGCACCGCACCGTGCATACAAGAATTTCCTATAAATATCTCTTTAGGATACATCAATTGTTTATTTGGGAGAGGCGAGAACAGAAAACCGCTAGCCTGCAATCATAAATTATCTCAAATAAAAATTGAGATAAAAAATCATTTACCAATCTAAAAATTTCCACACTCCAAGTTTAGTTTAAAATTCAGAGTGTTACTAATTTTTCAATGTCTGTGATCTTTATGGATTCATTATCTTGACCCTGTCGTTCTTCAAAAATATTTCTTTATCAATTGCAGCATTGCCAATTTAAATAATAGAAACTGTAGACTGTAGATCCAGAGGTCGCTAGTGCAGATCCGGCTCGAAGGACTAGCAACAATACTACTAAAAATAGTTTTTAAAATAAAAGACTGGGTCAAGATAGTGTAGATCAGTAAGACACGGCAAATAAAAAAATTATAAGTGACAGTTGCTATTAACACATAAGATCAACTAATTTTAGTTAAATAGTTGTTATTGTAAGTGCCTTGCAATTGAGTCCAGCATTGCAATCTTTGCTATCCGTTATTTTAAATTAGACTGAGTGCGAAATGCTTGTTTTATATTATAATCAATTTACTAAAAGTAGCTGACGCAATGTATATATTTTTCTTTTTGTTACTGGCGAATATTTTGGATCTGTGATACCAGATTTTATAACCCTACAAAGATCTGGCAAGATATCCTTATATTTTCAATATTTTGTTCTAGTTATTTAAATTCATTTGGTTAAAATAACAGTTATTTTATTATTTCACACATTTTTTTCTTTATTTATCTTTAACTCTCATCAATCATCTATCTATTGGCCTGTCTTGCAGGTCTCATCGTTCAGAAACCTGTTTCATATCTACTGTTAAATTTGGCACTGAATGTCAAATTTTTAGGGTTTCTTCCGTTAAATTAAGAATTTCACAAATTTTCTCGCATTAATTTCTTTCATCCAATCATAACATTATCATTCACCGGTCCAAATATTTGTCCAGAAATTGCGAAATGTGTTAATTGTATTTACTACCTAAGTCTTGCGAAGTGGCATATTTAAGTGATCGAGAATTTTTTTTTAACCTCCTCTGCCTTCTTGCAGTTCCGCATCGACAAAGTGGACGAAGAGTGGCAAGGGAGCGTCGCGATCGGCGCTACGGCTGTGCTTCCTTCAGAGAGCGTCCCGCAGTGCGCGATGCGGCTCGAGCCGGCGGCTTGGGTGCTGAACAGCGAACTGCTGTACGACGGGACTTATGTGAGTAGCCACATCCTATACAGCGTAGAAAAGGTTTGGCAAAAAAGCGTCGCTATTAGCTTTGGTCATATTTCTTTCAGTGCGCAATGCGCGTTGAGTCTCGAACCTTAACTGTACGATACATGTCAATAACAATCTATTTTTTTATGCTATAAAAATCTATGTCTATAAAAAACATGTAAGTAACGTTTCAAATGAGCTTTCAAAAGAAGCCAATTAAAAAAAATAAACGATTATAATTAAAATTTGAATAACTTTCTCATAATATTTATTTTGCGTAGAAATCTGTAAATCACTTTATAAACGAATCGACGTAAATTGAGCCATTGTGAATTGCGGTAAGATAACTTCTTTGTATTAAATAAGATTTCTTTGTGTCCACCAGGTCCGAACACCAATGGCCTTAGACCTGGAAGACGTCAGCGAGCAGTCGGTCCTCACTCTGCACTTCCGCTTCAGTAGCGACCTGGTGGTAGACCTCGACGGGCGCGTGCTGGGCATCATCGGCAACGTATCCAGGCTGCACAGCCACGTTTATCCTCTGGTAGACCTGTACGGAAGAGTTTGTCAGGTGGGCAAAAGCTGAACTATAAATACTAAAGGAATTTATAATGAAGATTATATTTCGTACAATTATTTACTAGGGAAATGCAATAAACTAAACAGTTCTTATTCTTAGTATTTTTTTATTTTAATATTTATTTTTCTTTGATGTGCAATATAAAAAAAAATATTCATTAATTTGTAATCATATGTTTTTTTCTGTATCAACAGGTGTCGGTACTCCTCCACCCATATTCCATAACAAGCGGCACGTCACTGGACCTGCCCATCATCGCCGAAAACAGACGCGAAGAGACTCTAGCCGAACTGGAGCTAGAGCAGGAGAACACAGAGTCCAGGATCCAAAGGAAGAACAGAGCCCACAGCCAGGACAATTTAATAGAGGACTTCGACTCCCCACAACCTGGCTCCAGTCTGGACGTCGTCGTACCAGACAACGAAACCAGAAAAGACCCAGCACAGAACAGAGTCATGCACCAAAGCCTAATCCTACCCTCATTGGATAACAAAGACGTAGAACACAGATGCGTCCAAAAAAGCCACTCCACGCACAATTTCACAACCAACGAATACGACCTGTTAGACATTCGACGCGCTTTCCCACAAAGAAGCGAAGACAGATTCTGCGATACGAACATACAACACAACGATAGATACCCAGAAGCGAGTGAGGTTGACCTAGATAACGAAATAATGGATGGTCTGACTTTAGAACCGGGGAATTTGCCGGATTTAACGGAAGAGCAATCGTCTTCGTTGGATGAATCGACTCGTAGAGACGACACTTCCGAACCGTTATCTGTTGAGAACTTAAACTACTTGAATCGTATATTATGCCTTGATGAGGAGAGTGAGGGTAGTTTGGAGGCGGAGTGGGAGGCGTCTGGTGAGGGTTGTGAACACCTGCACCTGGTGCTGAAGTACTGGAGCTTCCTGGTGCTGCCGTACCCGGAGTTGCGAAGGGCGGTGTCGTGGGGACAAGTGACGTGCTACTGTAGTAATTGTGTACCGGACGCAGAGCCCCCATTTGCTGGTGGGTTATAAATAAGATATTTTTATACTCTTAATATTTGATATAATTAACTAGTCATTAGTTACTCTAATGGGTAACATGTTCGATGGTTTTCATGGTGTGGTAAAGAAAAATGTTTATGGAATTTTTCATACAAAGTTTTCAGTAGTATCTCGAAAAAAATCGGAAGTTAGAGAACCTTGTTTCGAATTCAAATCGAATTTTCGTAACTTCAGGCAATGAAATTTTTCCAAAATAAATCAATCAGTAGGTTGACTTCGTTTGAAGCATGCAATACCACTTATTACCGAAAACAATTTTCGCGTAAACTCCTTATATTGTGTCTACATAAATTCTTGTTAGTAGCATTAAAGTGTGTCCATCCATTCTTAGGCTGGGTCCGCATAGAGCGCATCGACGGCGTGGGCGCGGCCACACGCGGCTTCTGGCACATCCTGCGCTCGACGCTCGGCGCCGCGCAGGCCGTGGAGCGCGGCGCGGTGCGGCGGCCCAGGAGCCTCGCCTCCACGCTCTCCACCTCGCTGGCCGACATGTGAGTGACGCGCAGGCAGACAGACACACGGACAGACGTACAGGCAGACAGACAGACCCACAGACAAACAGACAGACAGACAGACCGACCAACAGACAGACCCACAGACAGACCCACAGACAGATAGATAGACAGACAGACCCACAGACAGACAGACAGACAGACAGACCCACAGACAAACAGAAAGACCCACAGACAAACAGACAGACAGACAGACAGACCAACAGACAGACCCACAGACAGATAGACAGACAGACAGACCCACAGACAGACAGAAAGACCCACAGACAGATTGACAGACAGACAAACAGACCCCTAGACAGACAGACAGACCCACAGACGCACAGCACTGCGCTGTTAGCACATCCTCAGCGTTAAGTGCCTATTTTGCGTGAGAGCGGATGGTCGTTAATCATCCGCTTCCCCCGATCCTCCATAACCAGTCTTCCAAGATTAATGAAGGTCTTAGGGGAGTGGTCCCAGCCCACCAAGGTATTTTGCTCAGTAGTTCGCCATTCCCGGACACTTAATTACAGCGGCCGTCTCCTCGGCCTTTAAGCAGGCTTTGCAGATAAGGCTGACATGGGTATAGGCTATTTACTATCTACATCTACATCACATATACATCTACACCTACAACCAGGGCATATGAGTTACTAACCGACGACATTTCATCTTACTGACTAACCGCAGTAGCGTACGGTGGGCTTTAGTCAATGAACTGACCCTCTTTTCCTATGTAGCCAATCGCTACGTTTGCATTACCAAAAAACGGGGCATATTTTTTAAATAGAGTAACCTTAATTAACTCACCTCTCATTGTATTGTAGAAAACCATAAAATTAATATTGAACATATTTCAGATGGATGGATGAAGAAGGAAAACCACATCACACCGTATTGGCCATAGAAATCGACATCGAGTAAGTCAATTACATCTATAAAGTTAAAAAGAAAATTTCATAAATGATACTTATTTTGGTATAATTATAATATTTTGGTATAATTTTAAAATATACGTTTTATTTTCAGAGGCAACGAAGCCGAAAAGGACCGTTTGCTCGCGTTCCTGATCTACATGAAGTCGCACGTGGTGTTTGTGGACGACAACCCGCCGAGCCTGGACGAATGACTGCCGGTGTGTGTGACCCCCGCCGCGGGCTAGTGGCCCATACTGTTCTATGACCACTGCCGGTCATACGGGGGTCAAGTAGTGGTCATGACACTTTGTTAGAGGGGTTATACAACTACTAGGTTGTACGTAAAGTTGGTTATAGGTTGGTTGTAGGGGTTACTATAGAAATTAACAGTGATGTCATAGGTTGGTCATAGTAGCCGTTACGGGGTTACTGTAGGACAGTGGTGGTTGATCAACCGATTTTCAAGGCCTTTTTTGGTAGATTGTGGGTCGACTCGATGATTAAATTAAATACAATACAATTAAATTATTACAATACTTAAAAATATCAATTTAATCATCGAGTTGATCCAAAATGTAGAAGCCATTTAATTGGATACCAAATGATGTCACTTTGGTATGAAGATCATTGAGGCATAGAATAAACAGAGACTATTTTATACAATACATTTGAGGGTTATGCTGTATGTCAATCTTTGTTGGTTGATCAATCACTCCTCAAGTGCCCAGCTTGTCACTGCGTGTCGAAATACTTGGTTTTGTTCGAAATGTTTGTGAGTAGGGGTCAAGTTATATTGTATTGTATGCAAAGTATATGAATGGTTGTTTTCTGCGGTTAATATTACTCAGGACTACCAGCTGGTATTATCGTCTATAGACATTGTATTGACATGTTTACTAGAGGTTCTAACAATTATGTATTAACTATAATGTATGTGTTAACATAAACGTTATATGACCACCTTCGAGGTCATATTACATTGGTAAATGGTCATGAGCCGGGATATTAGTAGTAATAATATTAATATTATACTCTGTATGTAATAAGTACTGGAGGTCTAGTTAATGTGGTCAAAAACATTGACAACTTTATCTAGTCTGTCATACCAGCATTGCTATGGATTATTCGTTATTCAATTCTAACACCTAATTCTTATCTTACCTAGATATTATATTCCTATAAATATTGATACCTAATACAGGATGTATTAAAAAGTAGGGACATATTTAAAATGGTCGAAGTTCTCTTTTTAGTATGTTTTCTGAAACAGGAATGTTTGGCATTATATAGCCTGAATGTAGTCATGTTCAAAGAGAAATTATTATATCTAATGTATAGTTTAAAGATATCCTTGCGTCATTATATAAAAATGTTATATAATAATAAAAGGGTTATTAGGGGTTGGGAACAACTTTTGCGTATATAAAAGTCTTTTAGGGGTTTGGTGCAATTTTCGATCTGAATTACGCATTCGTATCGGCACTTTAAGGGATGATTTAATATAATATGTTTCGTATTAATTAACTAAAGGTGGGTATGAGGGTTTGGGACAATTTTCATCAAAATATTCAATAAATATTTATTCGTAACCTATATCGATACGGCATATATTAAAAAGTCTGGTCTTTTTTAAAATTATTGATTAGAAGTTAATCCTTATAATATGTAAAAGTGGTATAAAGGTACCACGAGGTTTTAATAGATAAAGGTACTATTGCATAGGTGACCCTTCTGTGATGAGAGTTTAAGGTGCTTTTAGGGGTCACAATTTACTGGACGATTTAATAAGCATTAAAACTAATTTTGAACAAGTTCTAACGGGTTCTTAAAATGTTTAGTAACATTTTTTGACAACGTATCTTTTGAAAAAGATTACGGGTTGTTTGAAATTTAGAAATCTTTGGTGAAAGTGAGTATGAGTTATTCATATTCTGGATAATTATATCATAATATTAAGTTATAAGTTCTGAGTAAATTTTAACTTGAGGCTTCCTTTAGTGATACAGCTCCATGAACAACTGTTGAGTAACGTATTAGAATAGGACTTTGAAATTGCGGGAAATTATCACGAAATATCAAAACTTCTGAAGATGAGAACCTCATTAGGGCTAAGATGATGTGACGTCAAAATAAATAAATTTAATAAAGTTGAAATATGTATAAAATAATTTCTTCGTGTAGTACTGTGAGATCGTTCTTAATTTACCCTACTAATAAATGTGAAGGTTTGAATGTGTGTGTCAATCACGCCTCAACTACTGGACGGATTTTGATGGAATTTCGTAGGTTATTAGCTGGTTTAGGTGATGCGATATCTTTTATTGATCTAAGGCCCAGAATTTAACGCGAACGAAGCCGGGCAGAAGATAGTAAATCATATGTATAGGAACAGAAAAACTACTACCGATTTATAAAACATTTTATTAAGTGTCAAATCTAGGAGATCGATTTTGATGAAGTTCTTAGCGTTAGGTAGCTTGGGTGCAAGTTATTTGTTTCTGATATATGCTTCCATTATATTCCAAATAAGAAAGGAACTGTCTGTTTAAACGGATGAACCAAAAATTACGGGTGATGCGTTATATAGATGTAAAATAATATTCGACATGTCTAATATTTATTCGGTGATGTTTGTTTGTCTTTATTGTACTGTGGCATTGTTTTGCCCTATTAAAGGTCTCTTAATCCCTAAATTAGTCATCTTTATAAGTTTTTCTCTGATCGAAAAGTATTATTTATTATCGTCACGTCTAAAAGGATAGTTGTGAAAAATGAATAAAAAGCACATTTTATTCGCCGAACTCTTCTGTTGAGTTAAAATTAAAATTGAAAAGGCGATTTCACAGTTAGAAACAGGCCTATAAAAATGCCATATTATCATCAAAATCATACATTGCAGTAGACTTCGCATATCTACGTTTAAGGGTTAGAAAAAGAAAGAGACAAATAAAAATGAGACACGTATTATGAGTCCGTAGTTCGAATTTCAACAGAATCTTTTTTGTACATGAAGAGAATAGGAGATGAAAGATTATATTATATTGTTTTAATGTGAATGGATCGAATGGGTGTTGTTGGACCTAGGAACATTTTGGTTTCTAAGGAAAATGTATGTTCGTAAGTAGGTGCAAAATAAAATGGTTCGCTGGTGCTTTATTTTCGAATGTTTTGTGAGGGCGAGTGAGATAGAGGCTAATAGGAATATGTGGGTGTAACAGAGATAGACAGCGTCAGTTTAGGAATGTTGGTGGAATTTGTGATCGGTGAGAGGTTAGGAGTTTGAAGTGAAAATTAGGACATATAATGAGGATAAATAACAGATGAAGAGCAGAAAAGGATTAACGAAATAATTTGTGTATTTCACGCGAATCTTCTGTGAAGAACCATTTATCAATCTCAATTTATTTGAGGTGACTTTTAATGATATCCGCTTTAAGAGAATTTTCCGTATTAACGATAGAAGTTGATTTTTATGTAGATCTCAATTATTCTCAGAGTAAATCGTTTTAATATAGAGTATAATTAAAAAGGTACCCTTCATACATTTTAATTAGATACTATCTTACTCTACGTAGAACAAAGACGGCAATATGTTTCGAGCGAGATAGCGCGATCCACATTTATTGCATTCTATATTGAGTCGGGTTATGCCTTTTACATTCAGTAGTGTTACGTCACAAGATGTTATTTATTGTACGTGGTATGAGAGGTATGTGAATGGGCTTTTTATTATTTTTTACGGCAGCTAAGTAACGCTTACGTTTTATTTAAGGCATTATTTTCAAAATAAGTTTTTAAAGCACTTGCTAAGGGGTAACCTTCCTCTACGCACATTTTATTTCAACTAATTTACGCTCCTAGTGTTTTGCTATTTTTATGTCTCCCATGGACATAACTAATTTATTTAATGTAGATAAGTTATCAGTCAGTAATATTTTAATTGCCTAGTATTAACTGATTACTCAGTATTAGTGCATATATACGTACTAGGTTTAGTTGTAGACTATCTCATCGAATATATCTGGGGGCTATTATGTTATATTTAGCTTAAGCTGCGCTTATTCGTAGACAGAGAGTACTAAAAAATATTATGTGCGAGTGTAAAATATACTACTTTGTGAAAGAAAGAAAAATATTTATTTCGCAGAACACAAAATAAAATGTAAATTACAACACTATGAGGAAAGTGGTTGGTGTGCTGTGTTCTTTGAAAAAGGTTTGTCTCAGCATAAGTTGAGGTCATACAACCCCAACACTGATTTTCTGCCTAAACCTGATTGTGGTGGATAATGTGAATTTTTGTCGAAATATGGTCGGGTCTTTTCAACTTATGTTTGATGGAATTACTTTATCGATCGATGTATATCTATTATATATAGATATAGAGTGAATCGTGGATAGAAGTTTATTATTAATCTGACGACTTTTTGAATATTGCGATATTTTGGTATCGGATATGAGTTACTTTCGCTATGTATTTATAATACAAATTTTAACCTTATCTATAAAATAGCAGTGATATTATTGAATTTTATCGCTTAATAGTGTTCTCTGTCTACGTAAAAAATACTCCTGTCTTTTGCCGCCGCAAGAGATGCTGTGATATTTATACTTTGCAAGCTCGAATGTACATTATGTATATTAGGTCACGTTTACTCATCCTATTATATATTAACCGTACTAATGTATATAAATGATGTCAGATTTCTCCGTAGCGTACATAGGGACTTGGTGTTATGTATTTGCCATTTTAAAACTAGTAGAATAACCGGCTTATCTAGTCTTGAAATTTCAATTAATACTGAATAATTGGAGATGGTTTAGAGGCAATAGTATTGTCTAATTTATCGGTGTGCATATTTTACCACTGAGGTTTTAAACAGATTTATATTGTAGGAATACGGTACTGCACGCAAGCGGGAGAACGTTTTGTGTGACATTTTTATTATACAAGATATAATAATCATGTTTTCAATGTATTAGAATAATATAAAATTAATGTATAACATCGATTTCAGACATTATATATACCGTTTTTAGTAAGGAGTTAACACAGTGTATTGAATATTTAAAAATCTTAAAGAAACCTTTGTCCCGTAGTGATAAGGCTATATTATTGATTATTGTTAGAAACTACGAGGATGAATCCACGGATAACGAGTAGTAATTATTAAGATTTATGAAATCCATATTTGTAATATGAGAATAGACTCTAAATTTATTGGGTCTAATTAAATTTGTATAAAATCTTTGGAAAACTATTGATCACAAAAATGTATAAAATTCACAATTTTTTGTCACACAAACTACACACTGCTCGCCCGCTTTCGTGAGTTTTTAAGATTTTATCTGAATGTATGTAGATCCTCTATTTTCCTCTATCACTTATTGTATTTCAAGTCAATCACATTTCGATTTTAAAATTGTTGGCGTACTGTTTAATACTGAATTATGATTAAATAACTTCTTACATAGAGAGATTTCGTCAAAGTTCAGTGTGAAACATAAGTATAAAGGAATACAAAGTTATCAATAGAATAGAAGTAGATAATGTTCAATAGTAGGGTAATTACAAAATTCGATAGTTACACTCAATGCTGAAGTGAAATTGTCAAGTTAGTGTTGTTTTGCTGACCCTGCGTGTAAGGGTGGTGTATCGACGAGCGATGAACACGATAAATATTATAATTTTTAAATTAATATATGGTAAAAAATCTGCAAATTAAAAAATTTAACATTTTTAAACTCACAATACAACAACTTAAATACGCAAAAACTACTGGATTTGTCTTGAAGTAAGAATTGTGATTAAAATTATTATTGACTATTGTAACTATGTAACTATCAACTGTTGAATTACATAACTATAAAGAATTTCAAAACTAAATTACACGATGACGTAACGATTTCATGCTTGTTGTGTTTTCATGGCTCGCAGATACAATGCCTATCTCATAATAATTTGTATCAAGAAATTTTGTCATTGTTTATAAACTGGCTTTGAAAAGAGTAACTACTGAGTTTCTTGCCGGTTCTTCTCGGTAGAGACCACATTCCGAACCGGTGGTAAATAAATGCATGACATACATGAATAAAATATTGGAAACATTTCGAGTTTCAGTTTAAACTAATCGTAGAATATTGAAATTGTATATAATATTGTTTTATACGGATGTGTTGTAAATTAGGTGTTTAGTGTTTTTTAAAATTACCAAAGTTGGTAACCAATGTAGTTGGTGGTATTCGCATTGGTCCTAATATAACCTTCATACGTCACCCGTGGTCCTATTAGTTACCACGAATAGCGTACTTGGTACTGCATAAAACATCATATCACCATAGAAATAACGCTAACACCGCAAATTATATTTTTCTCAAAAACTACCAATAGAACCACGGTAGACTTATGAAACTATTGATGTATTTGGAATTTGGACCAATCAAAATTGGTTTTAGCTGCACTGCGTTTTAACATGAACCTAGCTTCGCATAATACCTACTGCCAATATATTATCATCAAAGACCAAATATAGTTTTATACGTTCATTTTCTCCTAATATACACAAATATTTTTTAAATTTTAATCAATTTTCAATTTTATCAAACAAATGTACCAACATGCTACGCATTCAACTATAATAAAAAATTAAGAATATACTTTATTTTATTTACAACAAACTACCTTCATTCATTGAAATTTTGTAACTGTTTATTGAATCTCTAGCTTTGATAAAAGTAAAGTTATGAAGAGATTCGTTAAATATGTAATGTTCTAGACATTCGTAATTTATGGAACTTATGATGTTGGAAGATATTTTTGTGGTTGCAATAAAATGATTTGTAATATCAGTATAATTTGTCTGCTCTAATAAATAGAATTGAATGTGTTTTTAATCCTATTTCTTTGAAATGGGACAGATTATGATTATTTAAGCTGAATTTTAAAATTGTTTGACAGTAAAATGAATAATGGTATGTAATAGAAAATGTTTCCTATAGTTTGTACTTTGTATTATACAAAGTACAAACTATTGGAATTTCCATTTTTAATTAGCGTCTTTAAAGTCTAAAGTCAATACGTTTATTTTCCAAATTGGCTTCTTTCGAGGCGCTTTTAAAATATGAATGCTTCGTTTTATATACATCAAAATCTGTCCCATTTGAAATTTCGTCGAAGCTCCTGCAGAATGCTTTAGCTTTTTACATAACGATGTGTTGAAGTCTTCAAGTTGTTGGCAATCATAAGCATGTAGTGTACGAAAGATATTTTCGGAACAATAAATTTATTATAAACACGCATGTTTTTCATTTGTGTATTTGCTCTACCTTAAGCATTTTAACCTTAATGATAGTACAAAACATTGTATATTACACTATAAATAACATGTGATATACATACTGATGTCAACGTCTTAAACAATAAATCAACATTAAGTCAACGGGGCCTGGGTTCAATTCCTAGTAGAGGCGTAAAAAAATTAGCTATCTGGCAGAGTATTAAAGTCTGGTCATGTATTTATCCCTAAAAAATTGGTCAGAATAGATTTAAATATCGTTTGCCTCATGCGTCACTTGATTAAAACAATTTTATGATTATTATAATATAACTATTATTATAATATCATTTTGTTTAAATTATTTGTGGAATTGAAAAGGAATTTATAGATCAAATAAGTTTAGATGCTTAGTTATTAGGAAATAAGGAAGGGTAAGTAAAACACAAAGTTATAAATTTATTCTGTATTCGGTGTATCAATGATTCACAACAAAGTGTCTAAAGGTACTATTTGCTTATTCTAATACATATCACTGTTACCAGCTTGTGAGGCAATACCTTGGCGCTGCTATATTAAAAACCTTTTACCAAAAACCGCTAAATTTTCTCCATCTGTTTAAAAAGGTATCATATAAAAAAGGTATTAATTTTATATATGGAAAATTTATTTTAAGACATCAGAAATGGGATACAAGTTTTATGACATGTAATCCATAGATAAAATAAAATTTAGCGGGCATCGGTAAAAAGTTGTCAGTATTATACAACCCATGAATAAAATAATATATAAGGAAGAGTGCGCATCGAAATATATGCGAGAATAATTCTTAAACAATATTTCGACGCACACTGTTCGAGGTTTCATTGAAATTATTTTTGGGCGGGCTTGGCTCACGGTCAAATTCACTAAAATAGGAACGTTTTGTAAACTTCATTAGTTCGCATCTTCTTAATTAATTAATACTATCGCGTTTGTTCTCCAACACAGTTAAGTAACGGCCATGAAATTTTCTTTTCCTTCATTTATTAAAAATATAACAAAGTTTGATTTCCATTCAGTGATTTGACCGTAATTTTGTTCTGTTAACGTTTATAGATATTGGTCTTATATCATATAAAAATACTTTAAACTATTATTTCTAAAAGGGGTCTAAAATTGTTTAATTCTGATATATAGGGAACAATAATAGGTTTAGTATTAAAAATAGAAGATTACATATTTAGCTCCTGCTATGATCATTTAAAATATTTCTGTTTCGACTACACATGGTCTTTAGATATTTTGTATAATAACGAAATGTTTATTCTAGCCCTGTGTAGACGTTCATAATATTTTAGGCTATTTTTCAAGCTTCAATGAGGTGATATAAAAAAATTATTAATGTAACTTTTATTTTAAGCACTATTATTTATACTATTTAAACACAACAAATACATTTGAAAATAATCACAATGAATGATTTTTAAATTCATGAATTCATTAAAATTTCTAATAGTAGTAAGCAAAAAAAAAACAAAAATACATAGTTATATGAAGCGCTACTGGTACATATGAAAGTCTTGAAACATCTTACTTTAGCGGCCTATAATAAATACCTAACCTATCTACGATTCATATATTTATCGAAAACGAGAGATCGTATGAGTAGGCTCTACACAATAAATATATGAATATACCTTACAGATACAATTATCCTATCCTTAAGTAACATCAAAATTCGACTGCTGAGAGAAACAACGAGATAAAAGTGTCCTTTTTCTTCATGGAAAGTTTTTATATATTTCCATTTAATGGACTTTCAATAAGAATTATAAATAATAAGAAATAAACTTTTATTAATAATAATTATTATAAATAATACAAAATATATACTTATAGGACTTACATAGTTTATATCATCGTTCGTAAATCCCTGTGTGAACTCGACAAATGAATAAAAATATTAATTTCTTAATATTTAAAAGCTATCCATGAAAAAAAAGAACTATTGTACATGTAATAACAAGTGTTAACAATAATACCCGTCGAATTTCCACCCTCAGTCTAAAATCTCACCAAAAATAATAAAACTGTAAGATAAATTCTAAAACAACATCAAATACATTTAAAATACAACTTGTTCGCACCATTTAATGTGCAAATTGAAATTATTCTATAGATTTATAATGTATATATTTTTTTTGTGAAAAAATGTCAGAAGGGGGGAGGGGAGGGGGTTAATCCAAAATTTAGTATTATAATTGAATTTAATATAAATATACGTTGTTTACTTGTATATAAATCTAAAGAAGATAATTCCACTTTTAGGTGCTCGTGAAACAGCAAACATTTCACCGCACAAGGGCGCCATATTTTTTTCGTTCCTTTTCCAAATTGTTCATATTTACAAAGGTACAAAATAAATTCACTTTTTCAATGATTATGTTACATAATATGTCATTCTGTTTCAAATATTAAATATGAGTAATAAAAAGTTCTACAAATAAAATTATTTATTTAAATAACAAGACAATAAAATATAAAAATTAAAATATTTTTTCAATGATTTTAAAAAGTACATATAAAAATTGAGTATTTCTTTTTTTTTGACATAATATATTTGTAAGGGTTTACTTCAAACACTGTCATAGTTTATTTTTTTAAATGTTGAATGTTAAATATTTATATAAGTTATATTGTTTCAAAGAACTGATAAGGCAATAAATACAGGCAAAATATAATTTTTATGTAAAGGGCTAAAAGTCATAATTATCTAAAAATTTTATTTTTGTCATATATTATTGATTATAACTGTTAATCTTGTCATTATGATCAAGTTCGTCAAAATAAGTAAAGTTCGTCCGTTTGATAGTCCGCGTAACAATTCAGTTCGCTAACCCATCATGATTATTTTATATTGTGTTGAAACAGTTCTGTATCTTACATCGCATTTTAGAAGTTTATATTTTTATGGCAATAAGGATGCACTTTTATACTATAGCATTTAAACAGTTTGCCACGTTTTAGAATTTTTTATATTGTTAGCTTGTCTGTATGTGGCCGTATCAGTTCCAATTTACAGCCAAGTTCGCCTGTAAGTTAATTGCCCGTATCAGTTCTTATTTACAGCCAAGTTCGCTTGTAATTTCATTGCCCATATCAGTTCGTATTTACAGCCAAGTTCGCCTGTAAATTCATTGCCCGTATCAGTTCTTATTTACAGCCAAGTTCGCCTGTAAATTCATTGCCGGTACAAGTTCACATCTACGGGCAAGTTCGTGTCGATTGCTTACCAGACCTTGCACTTGTGCTTGGGGTTCATGGCGGAGCCGGGCGGGCAGCGGAAGTCGGCGGCGAACTCGTCCATGTTGGACAGCGGCCCGCGGACCCGGAAGCGGCCGGGCGCGTGGAAGCCGGTCGTGATGCGCATCTTGATGGCCTCGTTGCGGTACACCGAGCACCACGTGTTGGCCGCGCTTAGCCAGAACATCTGCAATGGTTTGATACACGTTGGTCGTGGTTTGTTAAGCATATACAATACATGTGTCGCTACTCCATTTCTGCCCGTGGGTGTCGTAAGAGGCGACAGAGGGTAGTTCTGCTGCATAACACCTTCAGCGATAAAAGAGTGATAGATACATATCAAATACAATTGGTGGTAACAACCCTCAGTCGTGAGGTTACTACTAGGAAGAAGAAGATATCGAGTACATGTGTTCAGAAAAAATAAGATTGGATGTGACTAGACTTAAATATCTGAAAATTAATTAATCAACATCGGTATTTTCAAGTCACATAATGTACGTAGTCTTTACTAAAAATATATATGTCTAAGTCTTTATCAAAAAAGAAGATATTATAAACTCGGAGCAAAATTATGAAAAATCTCGTTTCTGCACCACCTGGCCTTTGTCTCATAGCTATATAATTTTCTATAAATCAAAAACAGATATCAATGACTAATGTTATAGGAAAAGTTATAATAATAATTTAATTAACACAAGTATAATGTACCTGTCGTGGGGTGTACTTCTCGAGTCCGGGCAGCCTGGCCTCCTCGCCGTGCCGCTTGGTCCAGGCTTCGTACGCGTAGTACGCCTCCTTGATGCCGCCGTTGTCAGCGATGTTCTCGCCTTGAGTGTTCACGCCGTTCAACTGGGAAAAATATTTTTTTTTAATTAGTAGGGTAGAAAGAAAAAAAGATTCTCTTTTGAAAGTAGTGATTAAGAACTAAGCGCGGTTTAATTTTTTGTTGTTAATATAGTACATTAGATTGTACGAGAGTAATTTTCCTTAATGAAAAAAATATTTGACTTTCTAGTCACACAAATGCGTCCACCACTCTCTCCCGTAGTTTAATCTCTTATATAACACAAAGTGAAGTCTATATCACAATTTTGAAATCGTTCCAGTAGTTTTTGTGTGAAAACCTTACAAAAACACAAATGTTTCCCCTTTATAATATATTTATTTATAGAAGTTGGTAGCAACAGGTCTACATCTAGAATACAAATATTATAAAGAACAAGATACAATATGGCTGAACAATAAGATGTAGCCCCAATTAAAAGCTATTAAGTAACTACCAAAAAAAAGGAAATTAATATACGTATGTACTATACTATAGCGTGTCGTTTGCAATGATCTCAGAATAATCACAATTGGATAATCAGAGTAATCACAATTGGATTCTACATTACTTTACAATCTACAAGCTTATTAAAGAGATTAATAAATATAGATCTAGTAATCTAGAGGTATAGACAAGCATCTGTCTCGTCTGAAATCTTCACCCCAATAATTTAAATCTACCCACAAAATTTCGACCTCTATATCGAATAGCATTTTAATATCTTCTCTGTTGTAAATGAACATACCTTCATGCCGACTTCCTTGACGGTGTAGTTGGAGTACTGGTCGATGATGCACTTGGCCTTCTCCAGGTACTTCTGCTTGGTCGTCTCCGCCCACCAGTCCACCAGGTTGCCGTTCTTGTCGAATTGACGACCCTGGACAAAAGTGTTTGTTAAAAATCTATATAAATAAAAAAAATCCGTTCGTAAGTCTTGCTGAAACTTGAGAACGGTTTGACTAATTTTAATCTTGAAATATTCGTGGAAGTCCAGGAAAGCTTAAAACGGTGATGTGAAGAGATTGCTAATAGTAAAAACAAAAAGAAATTTTTGCATACGAATATATAGTTCGTGTCAACAAATTAAATATCTATTTGTTTTCTCTTTAACGTTTTAACAAGAAAGAAAAAAAGGTGAATTTATTTCGACACACAAATCATTTATTTATGTACTCACATACAACCAAAACAGAAAAAAAATCTCATGAGTCATGATACTCTTAAATAAAAAAATATATAAATATCAATAATATTTTTATTTAAAAAAAAGAACCGATAGTATGATTAATTTTTTTTTGTAAAATTATACACCAAAATTTTTGAGATCTAAAACATCATACTATATTTTTTATTTAATAAATTAATTTATAAATATTAGTGTATACCACTTTATTTCTACTTGTGCAATAAAGAAATTTATATAAATAAAAATAAATAATAAAATAATTTTACCTGATCATCGAAACCGTGAGTGATTTCATGTCCGATAACGAAGCCGATAGCGCCGTAGTTCATGAAGGCGGGCCGCTTCGCCGAGAAAAACGTGCCTTGGAGGATACCAGCGGGGAATTCTGACAAATATATATAATATTATAGTGTCTTTGAGGAAAAATACGATTTTATTGGGTAATTTAACGTCAGAAGAGCGAAATATACATATGATATAAAATAAATAAAAAAAATATATATTCCTGGACATTTAACACAACGCCATCTAGTCCCAAATTAAGCAAAGCTTGTACTATGGATACTAGATAACTGATAGACATACTTAAACATACTTTTTTTTGTAAATACATACATACTATAGATAAATTAACACCTAGACAGAAGAAAATTACAATGTTAATCACATCATAATTTTCTACTCGTGGGGATCGAACCCACACCCTCCGGCGCAATAGACCATTGCTGAACCACTGCGCCAACCGGGTCGTCTTAATAATATATAATGTTATAGTGTCGTTTGTTCGTATCTTTTCGTAAAAATATTTTAACATCAGAAGTGGGATACATTGAATTTTGTACTGAAAATCTGAAATGACCAGTTTAAGATTTTTGAGGTGTCATATAAGCATCTCTCACTTAAAAATTGGTTTGTCTTAGATAAGATCTACTTTATGTGCAATTATAAATATTTTACAATATATACTCCTGTAAGAATGTCTCTGTTTATCCTAATTATATGCTAATTATAAGCATACTTGTGTTCAACTGCTGTAGAAATGGCTTGTAATAAAAATAATAATAAAATAATATACAAAAAATGTATTTTTATAGGCACACATGACACAATCAGTTTAAAAGGACAAAAGCTGAGTTCAAAGATTGACAGGTTGAAAAGTGACATTAGGTTATCGACACAATAGCTGAACACTTACGGATGCTGTTTTCGATGGAGGAGTAGAAAGCGTTGACGATAGCGGGGCGGCCGTGGGTCACCCAGTCGGTCTTGTTGACGGGCTCGCGCAGCTTGCTGAAGAGGTACTCCGTGCCGAAGAGGGTGAGGTTCAGAACTGATTCCATCAGCTTGTCGCTTGACATCTCCAACTAGAAATAAATAATTCTAATGTTATTTCACAGCACTGTAAATACTATACACACACCGCACAGCAAATAAAGTTATCAAATTATTCGGAAATTACAATTATAGATACACAAAGTTGTTCCTATAGTTACGACTGTTTTGATTTTTTTTGCTTTGTGAAGAATGGTATAATTCCTCCAACGAAAAGGGAGGAATAATACCATTCCTCGACCAGTACGAACCACAGGACTGGCCGGCCGTTAGACCCTGAGGATGTTTGGAAGTGTATTATGCTTACAACGAAAATATTTCAACATCGCGATTTTGGAATTGTGACGTCACGTTATTTCGTTTTCAAAACTATAAAACGTTTTCTACTGTGGTATTGAGCGACTTAAATTAAGGAACAAAATTCCTTGAAATTTTCATTTAAATAAAGTGTGTTGGAATTTAGTGCGTAATGACTAATTCAATTTTAATACTTTAAAATAAAAAAATAAAAATAAAATGACCTATTTTCAGACAACGAGAGTCCATAATAACAATCATTCGTAAATACAAATTAATACATACATTTAAATTGATTATTACAAATTCGCTTGTAATACTTACACCAGAGTAGAACTTGGTAAGCTTGTCGTTATCCAGCAGTTCGTTGGGGTATGCGATGTGGGAGGCCATAGCCTGGGCCTTGTCGAGCGCGGCCTGGCGCGTCATGCTGTCCATCCAGTCCACTTCTGAGAGCGTTTTGCTGAATTGTTGCCTGAAAAAAAAAATATTAATCACTATTGGGACATTGAGATAAAGGAGGAAGCAATAGTATCGCCACTTCGTTTCGTTACTAATAAACTTCGACACACTTTTGAATTTTAATCGCCATATTTCTTAATTTTTTTTTATAGTAATTAATAATATTCTAAACTAGTAAGTTTTCCGATTATATGTCCTTTCTCGGTTTACACTATATTTGTACAAAACTTCATCCAAATCGGTGCTGTAAATTAGGCCTTAAGAAAAGACGTACAACATAGATTGAGAATCAAGAAATATATATAAGTTACAAGAATTGGAAATATAGGCGAGTGCAACCTCGGAATGAAGCCAGTTTACAATATTAAAAAAAAAACATTGAAATTTTACAAAAAAAAAAATTTGCGAATACAGAGAAAAATATTAACTTTTAGAGACTGAAAAATATTTTACCTGATATCATCCACCATCTCCAAGGCTTTGGCTTTGGAGTTCTCGTTGAAGTATTTCCTTATGTAGAGAGCTCCCACTGCGATTGACATACTGTAAAGGAAAGATATTGTTATTTATGATAAACACAACATAAATGTTTTATTAAAAACAGGCAACAGTACTGATTCTATTACGTACACCTGGCTCTAGCCTTAATTCCTTCCACCTCTTCTAACTAACAGCAGTTCTTCTCTCTTTTACTCCTCATCAGAATCTCGCGCCAGGTCTAGCTTACGCCGTTTTAGTGAGTTTCAAGTTTACCTGACAACGACTATCTTAGGTAAGGTACAATACTTCACTTCCATCCCTTTCTCACCAAGCACTGGTGTTATCTGCGCACTCTTTCCACCGACATTCAGACATCTCGAACAGCGCAGTGAGCTAAGTAAGTTGATGACAATGCTGTTCCCTAGTAAGGTACGACACTACTTCCATCCCTTTCTCACCTAGCACTGGTGGTATCTGTGCACTCCTTCCACCGCGACCTAAGTAAATTGATGACAATGCTGTTCCTTAGTAAGCTACAACACTATTTCCATCCCTTTCTCACCTAGCACTGGTGGTATCAGCGCACTCCTTCCACCTGCTCTCTCGCTCGGTCTTGCCGGACAACGCAGTGACGTAAGCAAGTTGACGACGGCGGAGTTCCTCAGTGAGGTAAGACACAGAAGCACCGGCCACTCTCCACATCGCGTAGTTCGCTTGCACTCGCTTGGGAGTTTTCTCAAGTAGAACCTGATGAAGTAATGCGTATTTATAAATGTGCGAGTCAAAATTTATCAACCTTTTACACTGTTATACAATAAAAAAATGAAAAAGAATATATTAAATTAAATTAGTCAAAAATATAGTTTAATTTTGAAAAATAGGTTCAAATGCATTTGTCTTGTTTATGTTGATGATATATTTATCTAATATTTTGCGTTTATTCTTTGCTTTGAGTACATCATGTCTGGCAATTATAAGACAGTGGTATGCTTATTTCGCCTCATGACTAAAGCCAAATTGCTTTACCAACTCAATTTCAATGAGTATATTAATAGCTTAGAGCTACTCTTAACGATTCTTACCTCAAGTTCAGAGAAGTATTTGGGTACGTTGACGATGGCGATCTCCTCCAAACCAACTTTATAATGCGGTGCCAAAAGACGGTTCACATACGTCAGCCATGGGATCCTGAAATTTATTTACAATTCAAATTTTTTAAAATTAAACTTTGTCAGAAATTACGAAAATTAGGTAAGTTTCAAAAACAACTGAAATCACATCAACCAAATTATTATTATTGCATTGTTAGTGATTACATATTTTTTAAATGTAGCGTTATTAAAAATGTTTTCACAAGAATAAAATAAGATCGTAAAATGTACAATCCGTGTTCGATCACCGTCATCTTGTTGGTCTAGAAAAATGGATCAGAAAGATAGCTGCGAAATGCACCTGCTCCATAATTCAACACACAAGTTTTCTATTTGCTTTATATAACAACTTATAAGATTCTATTATTTTACTTGCCATCCCTACAACTTAAATAAAAAGTGTTCTACCGAAGTTAAAGTTCAATATTAGAGCAGATTTGAGCAAAAAACCCCAATTTTTGAATTTCATTAGTAAACTTGTCTATAAGAATTATTTGTGTATGACGATGACAAATTAAACATGCATTTTAACGGATTTTTTATTAAATATTATTTAAGTCGACTTTATAACATTTTACATTTTTTCATTGAAATCTCGCGTTAAACCTAAAAAGTTATACAAAGCAATATCACAATATAGGGTAAAACCCTATAGGATTTGTCACCGCATAGATTTGCTCAATATATTGTGGGTAATCTTAAATCAAAACACTTTTCATGTATCATTCACATTTTTTATGATAATTTATTGTAGATTGAGACTTTGAAATATATGCTTTTTAATTCGCTTTTATATTTGTTTTTGATAATTTGTTGTTTAAGTTAAAAGGTATATTGTTTATAAACAGCAATAAATATGGTAGACTTACTTGGGGAACTTTTCTTGAAGTTCAGCGATAGTCATGGGGTTGTAAAGGCTGGTGGCATTGCGACGTTTCTCCAAGGGTAGGGAAATCTGTGAAACGATATATTAAGTAATTTCTACCATAAAAATTGTTTTCAAGTAAAAATTATCCATATACAAACATCCGAGTAAGTTTTTAAACGATCCATGTTTCGAATTCATGCTTTATAGCCCAACATACATACATATATAATTTCAGTCTCTTTAATTCTAACAAAATTCAATTTAGATTTTATTTAATTGTATTATTACATACATAGCAAAATGAAAACTAAAAATAAGTGAGGAAATATTATTTTACAGTATAACACACTGGTATCAAACATGAAACATGCAAAATTTGGTTCGCGTACGTTAATTTTATATCGCTTTTTTTTTATAATGAATTTTGAGTAACCGTACACTTTATTCTCAAACTAAACAGAACATTCAAGAACAATTCAAAAACTTGTTAACAACCATACCCAAAATACGAACAATTAGTTGACATAAACTAACATTTACTTTTACATATATTATTTGTATACAAATATGTAATAATGCATTTACTTGCTATTTCGTCCACGATGCCAGGAAAGCCGGGATCAAAAAATAAGATCAATAATTATTGTAACGAATGTTTTGTTAGTCTCATTTTCGCGAAATAAATACGAAAATCTTTTATATTTTAGCAGTTATTAACAAAAATGTTTTAAAAAATGCCTCTGCCGAGAAAATATTGCCATAACTTCGATGATAATTTACATTTTAATGCATTAGATTTGTCATGTTATACGTATTGTAAATTTCCATCTTCCATGTATTAATTCATTGTTACTAATCTTACAATAAGAATAGTATATGCTACATAAATTAATTAAACTACGAACTAGCAAAAAACGCCCTTCCGTTAACAATGGACGCTAGTCTCAAAATATAAATAAATTTAACGCACAACCGTCCCTTACGTAACGCTGTAACTACATACAAAAGCTATTTTAAAGAATAAAAGTCAAGAGTCATAAATTAACTTGTTTGTGGCCTCATTAAATCTCGCGTACGTGACGTGCCGGATTAGGAGTTTTATTGTTTTCAAAATAAAATATTTTTCAATTTGCCATTTGTTCTAGCTTTGACTGCTCTGGTGTTTGACGACGAATCGTGGAATGTGTTATTTTTTCTTTTGAGTACGTTTTGAAACATGGTTAAATAAAAATGGGAATAGGAAATGTGGAACTAGCTTGTCCTTGATTTTAATTCCTACTAACTCCTATTTCGAATTTTCTAACAGTTCCACATTTTCTTTTTATTAAAGAATATGTACGTTAACATTGCCTGTGATACAACAAAACCGCTGAAATATGTCATTTTTTTTTAATTATCGGTGATCAAAATGCGCGCGCCTTACAAAATACAGACATTTGTAGACCACGCGAACGAAGCTGCGGGCGGAAAGCTAGTTCAAAATAAAATTTTTCTATTCGATAAAAAACATTATTGAATTATCAAAGAGTATCACTATCGTGGAAATATTCAAATCATTGAATACAATATATGGTTTGATCCACCGTAACCCTATAATTAAGCGTGGCTTATATATTATATTATGTAAGATTAGATTGGATAACAAAATGATGGTAAATATAATCGTGTCTATGAAGCTATTCAAGCTACGGACTATCTTGATGCTGTTTTTATTATATGGTTATTAACAATTTACAACTATAATTTGATATTGAAAAAATAAACAAGAAAAAACTTATATAATTCCATTGAAAATGTATGTATTGAAACAAAATAAAATATTATATCTAGGATAGCCATAAAAGTGGGATGGAAAATTGTATCAATTACTTTTTTGTGCAAATAAATAAACTTTAGATAAATTAACACCCAGACAATAAAATTACATTGTTGATCACTAAATAATTTTCTACCCGTGGGGATCGAACCCACATACTCCGGTGCATAGACCATTGGTATATCCACTGAGCCAATCGAGTCGTGAATATACAACCGAAGCCATATAAGACTAGCTATTCCGCGCGGCTTCGATCCCCTAGCATAATGTTATATCACCCATGTTCGTCTGATAATGTAGGATTCCAATTGTAAACCATTTTTTCAAAACGGTCCAGTACTTTAGAAGTCTATTCAATTCCAACCAAAAAAGGCTTGGTCATAGACACGGCTGTATGTTTTAGGCCGGCCTCACACATGGTGAATGTCTGTCTGAATTTAGGATCTGATTTCAGATCCTTACAGGTCGATCTAAGAAATTCAGAATCTGAAAAAATCAGAATGTGTGTGAAGCAAGCCCATATTGTATGGTATACTGGCCTTTCTAAATTAAGAATCTTATATCAGATTCTGAAAATTCAGCATGTGTGGCCGGCCTTAGGTAGGTACGTGAATTCATAGCGAAGGAACAAAATGAATGTCAAATTGCAGCGCTCCTCTCTCCACCGTGCGCGGTGGTTCAAAGTTATCATCATCATCATCACATCTTGGCTTTCAACATCTATTTCAGACGATTTATGCAGTTATCAAAGTTATCACGTATCAAAATAATTAATGATTTAATTTTGAAGCCGACAGATTCGGAGCTATAACGCCAAGCTGTATCGCCCGGTGTTGTTATCATTAGGTTTAAATTGCTTTCGTATGACAGCAATTATAAAGACGGTATTCTCGTCAAAATCTTTCCTCTATAAAATATTATTAAACTCCGTAAAATTTAGCTTGATTTCTGTAACATATGTTGCATATACCCTAGGTTTTCGGGATACAAAAAAAAATTTGTCGATGAACAAACTCGTCGATGAAAATTATCAACTTACTACGGACTATACTCGCTGTAAGTGTCCAAAATATAGAGTTAATCGTAATATATAATAAACCGCGTTTAAAATCCGGTACTATTATTTCAATATTTGTATTTACAAGTGTAAATATGTAACGTTATCATATTAAAATAAATAATAAAATGAATAAAAAAATATTAAGTTTTATTCAAAATATCAATTGTTTTCTGTGGTCATTCATCGCCTATTATAATAAGCGATGAATCTATGGCCACCTTTAGCAGATACCTATTACTAATAAGTAATAGGTATCTGCTAAAATGGAATAGCTTTATTTGAACAGAAAGTTAAACTGCATCGGTGTAAAATAGCTTGCACAATAAAACATTACATATTGTGAGTACTATTCAAAAAATGCTCGAATTCATAGGAGTAAATTCACTGGCAGCTGTCAAATGAAGCTATATTTTACGGACTACAGCGTATACGACGTGTGATAGTGTATACTCACATTAGCGAGCTTGATCTCGAACTGCAGCGAGTCTTTCAGCTCGACCTCGGCGCGCGCGCGGTCCGCCCCGAGCAGCGCCGCGATGTCCACCATGTACTCGTAGTACGCCTGCACGAGCTTGTCCTTGAAGCCGCGGTTCAGGTACTCGCGGCTGAGGCCCAGGGACGCTTGGTCGAGCTGTGAGAGAAAGTGAGAAAACATATCACATGAGTGAGTGTATCACATGATCTAATTTTTTTTTTTTTTTTTTTAATCGCCCAGCGGGCAAACGAGCAGACGGGTCATCTGGTGGTAAGTGATCACCGCCGCCCATATTTTTCGCAACGTTAGGTATCGCGATAATTAAGGTAAGGGACGAAGTCTAGCTGTTGGAAGAGTTGAAAGTGAGAAAAAGTATCACATGAGGAAGTGTATCACATGATTTAATTCGGTCGGTCAAAGTCTGTGTTGGAAGAATTGAAAGTGAGAAAAAGTATCACATGAGGAAGTGTATCACATGATTTAATTCAGTTAGGGGTCAAAGTCTAGCTGTTGGAAGAGTTGAAAGTGAGAAAAAGTATCACATGAGGAAGTGTATCACATGAGGAAGTGTATCGCATGATTTAATTCAGTTAGAGAATTGATAGTGAGCAAATTCCTGTGCTAATTTAAAGAACCTAAGGATGAATTATTCTTGGCTGAGGCCGAGAGACGCCCAGTTTAGCGGTGCCCGGTGCCTACAAGACCAAATTAAAGGCAATTTTACAACTATCATAACAATAGACAAAAACTTTACTATGACGGGAAACAAATTGACGAAGTGACAGCCACCTTAACTGGAAAGCTCACAATGATATTGTGCGTCTGCGTATCAATAAATTTTTGTTTGCGCTTAGAACACAGATAATATAATACTATACTAGGCTTAGAAGGATAAAAAATGTTGTAGATGAAAAGACAGCAATTTTAGGTTTTCATGGACACATCTCGATTATTCGGTATGATGTTATTTTGTGGAGGAACTCCACGGATATAAATAAAGTTTATGTGGCCCAGAAAAGATGTGTAAGAGAAATTAGTAAGCTGTCATTGCAATTACCTAATTTACCACCCGGAGCGTGGATTCCGAAAATTATTTCATACCTTGGATGGAATGAAAATCTTATCGACAAGCTATGTTTTAGCAAATACTGATATAGATAATGATAACTATTAGTTTTGCTCCATAAAAAATTAATTGTTCCTTCAGCAAAACGTTTGAATATTACTACCGATGAATCAATCAGACAAATCAAAATGTCTCCTGAATCCTGAGTAAAAACAAAATCATCCTGAAGATGACAGCGTCTCGGTTCGACTGCCTCCCTGCCTGAATCTATATAGAATCTTAAAAACTACATGTTTTGACAAGCAATGCTGTATAAATTATTGTGTGTCTTTACTAACAAAATGAAATAATTGTGCTCTGTTACTAACAACTTTGGGACATGTATTCTGATAAATAAATTATATTAAACAATTTGAAATAAAACCTCCAAATTATATTCAGATGTTAAAACTTTCCAATAACCCTGATTTAGTAAACAAAGCAATTTCGCGCGGCAAATCACGTATTCCGAAGACCAAAAGCGACTCAAAGGAGACACATTATTACTCGGTTCCCGACGGACACCGAATTCATTTAAGTTTGCGAAGGACGCTGAGACGAACATCTCATTTATTCTAAACATCTACTCACTTTTTCTTTTCAATTTTCAGTATCTATTTTGTTTATAATTAGGCGTGCCCTCAAAATGATAATACTGGGATTATAAAAAATAATCCATGATATAAAATATTTCTTTTGATTTTGGAAATTACTCCCGAGGATTATTAATCCAAAAAATAAATTTAATATTCAGGGACATTAACATCTCGCTCTAGTCCCAGACTAAGCAAACACCAGACACTAGAAAATTGTAATTTTTACAATGTTCATCACATAATAATTTTCTACTCGTGGGGATCGAACCCACACTCTCTGGCGCAATAGACCATTGCCATATAACAGCGCCACCGGGTCGTAAGAAATTTCATCAATGAGTTTTCATTAACACTCCCTTTTTTGCGTCTCAATGCTTTTAACAATGCTTTTTACATAGGTAGCGTTTCCTTTGTTTACAGGACATTCAGAACATGTATCTAAACACGTAAAAAAATATGAAAAGAGCGGCGAGGCTTTGTTAATTCAATTTGATTTATTTATTGAACGTTTTTATAAATCATATTAAATTAACAAAGCCTCGCCGACCCTTTTTATTATATTTACGTGTTTAGGAACATGTTCTGAATGTCCTGTAAACGAACGAAACTCTAGCTGTGTAACACCCTAAATAAACCTATTTTTCGTCTATGTAAATTAGGTAGTTTAAAAATGCATTCAAAATAGTGAACAGAATGCCAACTTAAAGTATAACAAATATTCCATCCCTCCACAGCCAATAGCCGTTACACTTACATCAATAATCCTGTTAGTCGAGTTCTTCACGTCCACGCTGATAGAGAAGTCCAGGAAGTAGTCCACAGAGTAGCCCGCGTGTCTGAACTTGTACACAGACTCCTCCCAGGAGAAGGAGCGGTCGTCCCACTTGTCACCGTCAAGTACTGGCCAGCCTCCCAGTTGGCGGAGCATGTCTAATAGAGGCTGGATTCCACGGGCTTCGATGGCAGCTGTAGATAAGTGGATATAGAGAGTTAATAAATTCTGTGGGGGAAGAGCAGGGGTGACGAACCTATGGTAAACGTGCTAAAGATTATGGTATCACATAATTGATAATGCATTGAAAAAAGTGGCAACTAGAAATTTGTTCTTACGTTACCTTCCTATACCACCTAATGTAATAATTCTTGAGTTGATAGTAATTATTAATATTATTTTCTCAGAAATCAAAATATCAAGATTTTGGCACGCGTATGACCAAATTAAACATTTATTTACAAGAAATGGCACGTTAATGCAAAAAGTTTCGCGATCCCTGAACTAGGTGAAAATATTATAAAGAGATTATAAAGATTCGATATCCTGCTAGCAGTGAGTAGGCACCACAACTACAGCGGAGAAAAGTTATTCATTTATATATTCGTATAATACCTTTTCTGAGCTATGAAAAGGATATGCATGAAAATTAATAAAGATTTCTGGTGTAACGTGAAATTTCGCTTGCCTTCTCAAACTAGATATTTATACCAAAAGTTATAGTTATAGGCAAAAGATTCAATAACTCCTTGGAAGGAAATTAAATAAATTTTCTAAACATCCCAAATTCATGTCATTTTTTAATTATTTTATTGAAATTCTGGACTACTTAACAAGTCTTTAGTGATCTATTTCAGCAATGAACACTAACGGCCGTTTTCAATATTCTATATATCCCTTGATTTGCTTACTAAAGTCAGAGAAATCTATCTATTTGCACTTACTTTGATTTCAATATCCTATCGACGGTTGCCTTTTCTATGAATTTTGTCTAACGTCACATAATCTGACATATCTATCCATAATCTTTAATACATTATTGAACGGCCGTAAATCGTTTATAGTAAAACATTGTAATAAATGTGGAGCAAATGTATCCTTTACCGCGGTTCGCATATTACATCAAGCGTTGTGCAAACAACGGAAGCGGCTTTCACTCGTAATAACTGACCGCACTTAGGTTGGGTGACTTTTGACTTCACTTTCTCTTTGACCAGTATACAGGGCTCAACACAAAGAATTAGGAAGGGAGATATGCTTTAGATAAACCACGGATTTAATTGGGTGTGGATTACGTCATATCTTATGACTGAAGGAAATATATATTTTCCAAAAAAGGCTTTCAGCTGTTGAATTGTCTGATTGTTTTCAATAATGTATCAAATATTATGGATATATGACGTTAGAGAGACATAAGTCATAGCAAGGCTTTACGTTACAAAATTTACCTCTTTTTCGTATTTAGTTATGTTCAGAATAAGAAAAACTTCAACAAAATCAAGACAAACACTCATTTACCCCAGTAATTAACGCAAAAGTCGAAAATTTAGTGACACGAGTGAGTCACATAATGTGCCTAATGATATTTTTGATTTATTAAAATCAAAGTAAGTGCAAATAGATAGATATGTCTGACTTCAGTAAGCAAAACAAGCATAAAATATTGAAAACGTAAAAAAGATTAAGTAGAAAACGATTGATATTTACAGCGCTTATGGAGTCATCGAAAATAATTAAAATTATATTTGTATATATTTTTGTTATGAAAATATTATTAACGACGAGGTTAACGACCTTAACATACAACCAGTTCCAAATAATTAATTTGTAATCATTTATAAGGTACATCTTCACACAATTGACGTCAGTACATGATTGATGTACCTAAAGCAGTAAATCAGGAAATATATTGGTTTATAAATGAGCTATTATGTATTTCAAACGAACATCATTCTTAATTATATATATTGTGTTTTTACCTTGTGGTCATCGCTTTAAAATTAACACCCAATAGTGCACCGCGTTTTTATCCGGGTAGGCACAATCATAGACATATAATAACAGAGATAGTGAACCAATGGTACAATATTTTGGGCACATCAAACACGAAATTTTTTTTGTTTGTTTAACCTGATGTGTAACAAAGACCTCAACAAAATTCTTAAAACACTCAAAGGATTAAGTTGGTATTTTATGACGAGAGAACACGGGTGATCCTACGCCGACTTCCGATGCTACGCTTTCTATGCATTTATTTTTTTTCCAACAAATTCATAATTATAGGCTGTCATCATTAAAACATATTTTTAAAGAAAAATAAGCACGTTGATGCAAAAAGGTTTACAAATTCTAAGTTTTGCAAATTAATGTCTCTAACTAGCTTGATAATATTAGTTTATATAAATGTACAAAAAGTTGTCGTAACAAGATTGTATTACATAAATGTTCGAGATACCATAAAACATTTCTTTAGTAACATTACTTTTCCGTGTTAGGACATTAACTTTATCTAGATGGCAGAAATAGTTCATGGAATCTAAATCCAGTATATAAAAGAAAATAAATATATCTTCATTATTAATATTGTAATCAGTTTTTATTGAATTTCCTTAGAAAACTGAATGCAATCTAAACATTGAAGAACAAGATTCATTCTACCAATATTATGTCAATAACGGCGCAACTATAGAACAGATTTTAATGAAATTTCATATATAGATAGGCTGTTAGCTGGTTATTATATATAATATTCTGAGACATTTAAAACTACGCTACGCCATCTAGTCCTAAACTAAGCAAAGCGTGTACTATGGAAACTAGAAAACCGATAGACATACTTAAACATACTTTTTTTAAAAACGTAAATTCTCAAATTCTCAAAATACATACTATAGATAGATAAACACCAAGACAGGAAAATTGCAATATTCTCACAATAACTACCCGTGGGGATCGAACCCACACCCACCAGCGCAATAGACCATTGCCATATCCAATGCGACCATCGAGTCGTATATAATTTTTATGATAACCATGTATTTATCTATAGACCCTGAATTATCACAGCAAAGCAGCGGGAATTGAATAATACCCTCCATAGTTGAATATAAATATAATTGAATATCTCCTAGTTTACGTCAAACGAAGTAGAAATGAAGGGAATAGCTAATGGCTTAATACGAGGAACCCTCTCGAGCTGAATACATTTAATAGGTTTATTGCTACTGAGAATTGGATTTTATTAACGTTTCAATATGATGGAAATCTATGAAGCTTTAGATTCGTTGAAATGGAAAATATTAAACTTGTTGCATAGCTTTCAATCTTATATATAAAAATGAATCGCAAAATGTGTTGGTAAGCGCATAACACAACAAGAGAAAAACCAATTTGGGCAATTCTTTTTTTTTTAATGTTCGTTGAAGTTCAAGCATGGTTTTTACGGCGAGAAAAATTCGAATTGCCGGGTCCACGCGAGCGAAGCCGCGGGTGGAAAGCTAGTCATTAATGAAAATAATAGTATCAATGTTATTCATTACCAGTTCCGAACTCATGTAAACAGACTATCCATTGTAGTACATAAATTCCAGCCTAGTTCATGAATTAAAAATACGACGTAATATTGAAATGCACCCTCTTAATGTTTTGTGCACTCTTTACTGTTTACCTACACAACCGTTCTTGATATTTAGATTACATATAGCTGAGAGCATGAACGACATATTTCTTGTATCTCCAAAAAAGGTACTATTCCCATAGGATTTACCTAAGAAATTGATACGGGCACAACCTTAAACTCAGAGATATCTTGCTAGCTATAAGGCCGCCTTTTGTAATTTTCCTATCTGCTGCTCTGTTTGTTGTCATTTTTTTTATTTTATAAGCACAATAAAAATATATATTATTGGAAATAATCCCTATTGAGAGGCCAAACTGCCGGAGCCTAGGACGACTGAGTGAGAAACCTGCGGACTATCCGAGCATTGTCCTACTGGACTGCCCGCTGGATCCCCGTAATGGGCTTGGCCGGTAAGTCCAACCTCCATAAATATCGTTTCAAGGAGGAAGGAACAAGTCATTATTAACAATACGACTTACTTCTGTTCATGCAAGCCTGGTACAGAGTCTTTGCGAGCACGAACGGCCTGGGCTCCTCAGGGTCGATGGGGGCATCCAGCAGGGTCCTGATCTGCTCCTGCAGCTGGTCCGTGATGATGGAGAAGGTGTTCACGGAGGTCTTATCGTCGGGGATCCTGGTGTTCTTCACGAAGGAACCGCACGCGAAGTCGTAGAAATCGTCGCAAGGTTCGGCTGTTTCGTCCATGTTCAGGAGCAGTTTGGAGGCTGGAAGGAATCTTGATGTCAGAAAAACGACTAAATTATAGGGATAAATGATACTTGACTGGTTTCCAACTGTTCCTCACCCTAATGGTTGGAAACCAGTCAAGTATTAAAACGATATTTAACTGTGTGTCAAGATAAATGTGCTTTTCTTTATGTCGTTCTAACTTTATGGCATTCATATGAACTTATGTACTTTACGAGTTACTAATACGAAAGTGCATATGAATCATCAATACTTCTTAAAACGCAAAATAGTACGTTTAGTTTTATTTTCAAAATCTTCATGTTTACTGTCCGTTAATCACGTGATGTTTTTAAGGCTTTTTTTACCCCCACTCCCTTGGTGAGGTTTAAAGCTACGCCCGCCCTCTTCCTTTGTGCACATGTGTTTTTAAGTATCTACGAAATCTTTAGCAATTTTTAGGCTAAAATAGAATATTAATTATTATCAATATCAAAGACATGTCGGAAAAAAAATATAATATTAATTAAAGTCATTAATTACCCATTACAACTTTCGATATTATCAACAGCAATTATTTCCATTCTATGGCTGTCCCAGCTGACCGACTTTGGTAATACTTAATGATTACGTGTAGCTATTCATTGTTTGTATGGGAAACTGCATGTGCAACTATACAGGATGTCCCAGATATCTACTACAATTATAAAGCCTCTAGTAATAATAATTTGGGTTAAAACAAGAATTTCTATTCAATAGCTGCTATTTATTTTATTTATTACAAAGAATTTCCAACAAGAATACACATTTGACTTAAACGTTACATGTTTATACTATTATGTGTGACTTCATGATTGTATGTGAAAATGTATGTGCAGCTAAATATACGACAGAATTGCCACTTTTTTGACTATTCAAGTACATTAAGTAGTTATAAAACGTTTAGACAAAACAAAGTAGGTACAGGGAGATCCTACTAATAAATACTAATAGGATTACACGTTTAAGTAATTTCATTATTGTCGATCTATCATAACAAATGTCTGTCAGTGAAAATTTTTCACATTTTCCGTTCATATTACATATTATGTAAATTGACAATAATTTCGCAAGCAGTTCAAAGTCAACGTCTTTTAAGATTTACAAAAAATCGCCTACACATTTCTACACCCTGTATAGCTGTAGTGTATCTTGATGTTATACAACTGCATTCGTGTATCTGTGTGGGATATGACCTCTGCCTTGTTTCTTGCATTGTTTATCTGATGTCCTTGTATGTTTCGTTTATACCCATATAGGACTTAATACAAATTTACATGCAAAATGACATTATTCTCCTTTTTATTTAGAAAAGATCAAAGTATATTTAAGTTAAAGAAGGACGATTTATGTACCAATTAATTTAATCATAAATATGTAATAAGCATACGAGGATGGCTATAGGTAACATGACAGAACAGCTAGTATTTTATTTTTCTTTCCTACTGGCTGTGCCCCGTTGTGATCCTATTTTCTTTATCACAATCTCTGCACAAAATTTCATCCAAAACGAACCCAAGAAATAATTGTAGGAACAATGTATAAACTTTGTCTTATTGTTTAAGATTGTCTTTTCTCACCAGTCTTATAGACATGAGCGTATGCGGTTTGATTTATGAACTGATCAGACTGTATTTTCCTGTTACCACCTTTAATCATCGTACAATGATTTCAATTTATTATTTTTTATAGTTCTTATAGATGCTATCAAAGAAAAAAGAAAATTTAATAAACTAATAGGAATTATACGCCCTTTCGTAACTTATACACATTATATTATCGACATTCATTTAAGATATTTACCAATAATCCTTTCACTTAAAGACCACACCTTGTATAGCTATTACTTTATCAAAATTCGTTTTAAATCTAACTGTTTCCTCAATTATTTTAGTAGTAGCTATTAGTGTTTATTAATTATTCGTTCCATTTAATTGATATTATTTAAGTTTGGTTAAAATATATTTTAAATTCATATTCCTCATAAAAATAAAGATTTTTATTGATAATTGTTAAAATCTACATTTTTTAACTAAATATAACTAATTATTTATTTTTGAAGTTGAAAAACATCTCAATTTTATTTGTGTATTATGTATATAGGGTGCCCTGAATAAAGAATGTTATTATAAAACTTACCGGTATGGATGCAGTCAGCATCCTTGCAGACCTTGGGCTCGTCGCTCTTGGCGATCACGGCTGGAGGGAAGTTCTCTGACACCCTGAGCTCGCTGGTCTGCGGCACATCTGAAATAAGGAGTGGCTTCATCATCGAGGAATACCTTTGCAATTTATAGATAATCTTGCAAATAACTTCATTGCAAGTGAACTTTAGACCGCCTTACGACCATTTTCAATAATGTATCAATGATTATGGATAGATTGTTATGTCAGATTATATGACAATAGATAGACAAAAGTCATAACAAATGTATCCGTCGTCAGAATATTGAAATAAAAGTAATTGCAAATAGATAGATTTGTCTGTAAGCAAAACAAGGGATAGATAGAATATTGAAAACGGCCGTTAGTGTTGGAGTGCGTTAAAGTTACGAGGCATAAAATAGAATTGATTAATCAGTTTGAAATCGATTCAGATATTGATTTACGGCCATTTTCAATAAAGTATCAATGATTATAAACAAAAGTCATAGCAAATGTATCCGTCGTTAGGATATTGAAATCAAAGTAAGTGCAAATGGATAGATTTGTCTGACTTTAGTAAGCAAAACAAGGGATACATAGAATATTGAAAACGGCCGTTAGATATTGTTATAAAATAGACCAGTAATTGAGGATGGCTATAGGTAATATTATTAGCATAACGCTACAAAATCCGGGAGGAATAGTATTCCTAGTATTTTATAAAACACAGACGAGACGTTGTAAGAAAATTGTAGTCTAACTCAGCCTTAGGTTTAGCTACAGTTTTGTTTATCTACACTATTATTATAAAGAGGAAAACTTTGTTTGGTTGTAATGAATAGGCTCAAAAACTACTGGACCGTTTTTAAAAGTTCTTTCACCATTCGAAAACTACATTATCCACGAGTAACATAGGTTATATATAGATAACATTATGTTATATATTATGCTGCGGGAACAAAATTTCATCCAAATCGTTTCACTAGTTTAAGCGTGAAAAAAAAAAGACCGAGGTACTTTTGCATTTATTAAATTAGTAGGGATTTGTTAAAGGTTAGATAAACTATTAAAATTAAATTAAAATAAAAAAGTATATTTATGTCCTTACACGCTATGTGGTCAATCGATTTGTTTATTATATCTAAATATATATTCTTATCAATTTAATAATAAATTATTCCGACAATACGTTAGCCAAAATATGGGAGTCAGTCATCAAAATGAATAGATTGAAATCGATTTAAGTTTATTTTTATATAAAATAAAGGTCAACAGAAAAACTGTGTGATAATAATCAATGTTCTTATAACATTTAAATATTAACAATAGATGTAACTTTTGTAAGAAAATTAAAAAGTAACACAATCCCAACTAATATTATAAATTTACAGTAAGTACTTAATCAATATTCTTCAAAATTTTTACAAAGGCTACATCTACTTATATCACAAAAAGTTCTTTTCCAGTGGAATTTTTTTTTTTTATGGCAGAGCAAGCAAAGGAGCAAGTGGGTCACCTGATGTTAAGTGATCACCGCCGCCCATGAACACCTGAAACACCAGGAGTGTCACAGGTGCTTTGCCGGCCTTTAATGGACATATACGCTCGTCTCTTGAAGGCCCCAATGTCGAATTTGTTCGGAAATACCGCAGAAGGAAGGTCGTTCCACAGCTTCACCGTACGAGGAAAGAAGTTACGGGTGAAGCGCACGGTGGTAGATCGCCAACCATCCAGATGGTGCGGATGGAAGTTTAGATTACGGCGTGACGTGCGGTGGTGGAACTGTGCGGCTGGTAGTGCTTCGAACAATTCCTCAGAGCACTCCCCATAATATATTCGATACAGGATACAAAGGGATGCAACATCTCTTCGTATCGATAACGGATCGAGCCTACCGGAAAGCCTGCGGTCATTGACAATTCGAGCAGCCCGACGTTGGATGCGATCAAAAGGAAGGAGTTGGTACTGTGGGGCTCCCGCCCAGAGATGAGAATAGTACTCCATATGCGGCCGCACCTGAGCCTTGTACAGCTGAAGTCGGTGGGCCGGCTTGAAGTACTGTCTCGATCTACTGAGCACCCCAAGCTTTTTTGAAGCCAGTTTGGCCTTGCCTTCCAGGTGACCGCGGAATTGAACGTCACTCGAAATGTCAACACCGAGGATTCCGATCTTCAGAGATATATGAAGGGAAGTACTCATAAACCGAGGTGATTCGACAAATGGGGACTTTTGGCGGTGAACGCGCAAACCTGTGTCTTGTGGGGGTTGAACTCGACGAGATTACGTCGTCCCCAGTCCGAGACTTGTTCGAGTGAAGTCTCGACTTCAGACACAAGTTTGTTTCGGCACTCCTGGAAGCGTTCCCTCGAGATATTTGCTTGGCCGAAGTACAGTGCACCCCCGTACTGTCATCTGCATAGCAATGAATGCCACTGACTTGCAGCATATCATTGATATGCAAGAGGAACAGAGTAGGGGATAACACGCAGCCTTGTGGGACACCAGCATTCACCGGAAAGAGGGAGGAGCAAGAACCGTCGACTACGAACTTAATGCTCCGACCCTTTAGAAAGCTGGCGACCCAATCGCATAATCTCTCGGGAAGTCCAAAGGATGGTAATTTCGAAAGAAGTGCCCTGTGCCAAACCCAATCAAAGGCTCTCGCTACATCCAAACTTACAGCCAACGCTTCACCCTTGCTCTCGACTGCTTCCGCCCATCGGTGTGTCAGATAGACTAGAAGATCACCAGCTGAACGACCGCTACGGAATCCGTATTGTCGATCGTTAATCAGCTGGTGTTCCTCTAGGTACCTGAGGAGCTGGCAGTTAATAATGGACTCCATTATTTTGGAGAGCAAGGAAGTGATAGCAATTGGTCTGTAGTTCACCGGATTAGAGCGATCTCCTTTTTTAGGGATCGGGTGGACCAGAGCGGTCTTCCACGAATTTGGAACTAAATGGAATATTAAAAGATTTCAATATTTATCTGTTTGCTTTAATTCAATTAAAAAATATTTTTTTATAAAATAATACATAATTGGTTACAAATTAAGGTGGATGGATTTTAAAAATTATTTTACCATTGGAATCCTACATTATCGAAAGACTCTGTATATCCTACATTATCCTATTGGAGCGAAGCTGCGTGCAACAGCTAGTATGGAATAATTAGGACCTTGTTTAAAAATGATTAATGTTGTTTTACCCGTCGCCTCGTATTTTAGAATAAAACAATGTAATACATTTTTTATCTTTAGATACCTAAGAACAAATTCAAACTGACTCACTCATTTCATCCACAACATCAAAACAATATATCTTTATGTATACAAAGTAATATCCATCAGGCTTTGCATTTAATTCTACAAAAGTTAAAATTTCACGGTCAAATTCAAAACGTGTTTTCTATAATTTGCATATAAACTAAAAGCGAACTGCATATAAATTATATTCAGTATCATAACTCGAATTATTGTCATAGTTTTAATTGGGTGTATTGTGAACTAGACATACGAGTATATTGAAATAAATTTTAGTCAAAAAAGAGCCAGATTCTCGTCATAAACTTTTTTAAATTGCATCTCACCTGTATACCCATATAAAGTAACTTACAAAAAATGTATTAATTTGAAATTATGTTGTAACTTTCATTAAAAAAAATAAGAATTTCGGACGTTGCCAGGATAACCACTAAACCCACAAAGCGGTCTTCATAACAGTAAGTTTTTCTTTTTACATTGAAAAGCGCGGGAACAGATGCATAAGAATTTGAGAACATGACAGCTGCTGTCAAAATCCTTTGCGCCATTTTTAAATTTTATATTGATTATTGTAAAATTATACAATTCGTATGCTATTTTCGTTACGAACCTAATGTTTGTATGTTGATATGAAACTTATGTTGACATTTAGACATTAGGTCCTGCAATTAACATTATAACCCGCAACCTTGAACTTCGGTTGAGATATTGAAAATTAAGAATAATTTACTACTTGACACCACCTATTTGCCGAAACTACAACTAAATTTGTACGTGAATGACATAAATTATGATGTTTTATTAATGAAATTAAAGCCTTAAAGTGAAAGGTTTACATAATAAAAAAATCGAACTATTTATTTCTCACTATTTTATGTACATAATGTAAGACAGGTAATTTGCAATCTATGGCTATACTCATAGCTCACAAGCAACCACCATTCTAACTATAAAATATAATTATTAACAGAACAAAACAAAAAAATATACAATTAGTTTTTAACAGGACTATAGTTAAAGTTATCAAAACCAAAATAAATCATTAACTTTATAAATGCTACTATAATCTCACTACTCACTACAACTTGATGCAAAATCAAACTAAATAATTGAATAAGCAAATATATTTGACGGCTAGATCCAATTGCGAGCGGGTAGTTTGAAGTAAACTCACTTAGTTAGCGGCAAATTAAATCAGCTGCTCCATTTATAGTTTATACAAATGTCCCAACTTGTTACTGGTGTCGCAAAACGGAGAACTAGAAACAACTTCGGAAAAGATAGCTGACAATCTTTGTATGTACTAACCAAAAAAAATATAGCAAAAAATGATTACTTTTGAAGGAGCACGTTTATTACAAAGTACCACCAGATATATAATGTATTACCTCACCCAAAACACATTTGAAACAATTTATTTTAAATTTGTAAAATGTTTTGAATGCATTGACTGACGAAATAATTTTAATTTGTAACTGTTATTTTAAGTTTTCGTGTAAGTGATCTTATCTTTTTGGGAATAAAGTTCTTTAAACATAAAATTGATCATCATGTAACTGATACTTTGACAACTCAAATGCTGCAGTGGATATTAAAATAAATAAAATAAAATAAAAAATCCGTTTATTGCCAATCAAAAACTTAAAAAGTACAATAAAAATACAATAAAAAATTGTAGGCAAAAGGGCTATATTCAGCATATGTTACGGGCATCTTAAGATGCCCGCAACGCTGTTTTTCGATATACCTACCCCTTTCGGACAGATGTTAGCCGATATCATTATATCGTATTGTTTCAAGGTATGGTTAGTATGCAACCTTTTTCCAATATGGCAGCCGCGGAACAAGGGTTGCTATCCCATATACTTGAATTTAAATTTTTGTTAAATTCAAGTATAAATTCGATCAAAACATATACTAAAAATTATTTCAACATTACATATTCTCCACTTCGTATTATCAATTTCAAATAACAATGAGAAGACTTATTCATATATACGTCAATTGTGCTTAAATTTACAAAAGACGTAAATACGACCTCCATTTTATATTTTCAATTTGAAGAGTTCCGTTTACACCGCGCGCGCGCGATAAAACTAAATAAAAACAAAACATAAACGTCACGTCTTTAATAAAAAGGTCGTGCCGATGACGGGTGACCGGTCGGTATTGACCGCGTTTCGTTTGAACTTAACATCCTTAAGCCTTCGCTTATGCGTTGAAGTAAAAATTTGGGGTTGTTTTTGACAAATAATTATTTGTCATATTAGGTTTACTAAAATAAATATTTTTTAATATAATTTCGTTTTGAATGTGAATAATAAAGTGAAATGCAGAAAACAAGAGGAAAATTGGAGTCCATCGAAACACGATGCTAATAATCGCAATTTACACGTTACAGACTATTATAATTTATAATTATTCGGGCAAATGAGTTTCACAAAAGGCAAAAAAAACCTGATTCAGATCCAATTTGACGAGACCACTGAGCAATACCATTCTTTAATGAATCTTTAATTTATCAAATCGCAATAAATACTCTACTCACTACTCAGATTGTATGGTCATAAGAGAACTTTAAACATTACCGTCACTCAAGCGCACGTAAGATCGTTAATTGCGAAATGCTAACCGTTCACTGAACTAATACTCAACTATAAGAATGTTCTTTTGTCTTATGTTGTCCCTGTCACTTGCATATAACTTAAAAGAGACAAAGGCAACTCTTTCAAGTAATCGTTAAGTTGCGTCTACACTTGTTTAATAGTTGCATATCATGTGTATTATCCTTATTATGAATTTTTTTTTCTAAAGTATCGTATTTGTATGGCTGTATACGACTGTCATATATATACATATATTAGTGGTATACATATCATGATATAAAAAAACTTCCATGTACTAATTCTCTAATGCTGATTTTTACCTGTATTATTACTATTGAATTCAGTTAACAGTACCATTGTGAAATGCTAAAATAATTGAAGTATAGATAGTAAAGCCCGGTTTCTATTAAGGACGAAACTTCATAGTATAACAAATACGAATCGTTTTCATTAACGAGCGGTTATAACTTATAATCAACCAATAAGAACCAGATTTTGGTAGTTATGTTAACGCCACGTTTATTATAGACACGCTTTAGAATAACGCCTAGTAGTATACTTTGCGTTAGTGAAACGACTCGTTTTATATTATAGGAACTGGACATAACAGTGCTTTCCCTTTAGGTAACATAAAATCCTGTATTACTTTAACTAATATCTAAATTGAGTATTAAAAGTCGATAAAAGGAACGGCAAGGCACTCTTGTCACCACTTTGATCGCATCGTAAAATCGTAAACGCACACTAAAGTCTCGTGCTATTTAATTCATTTCTTATTGGATTTAATCAAATGCAAAAACAGGGACGTACCACAGTTATAATGACGACAGGATTATTAGATTATGATTTTCTCCACGTTTCTAGGAGATAACGGTTGTGGAATTACGGTTGAATTACTTCTGGGAAAGCTGTTTTCAATTAATAAATGCATTACGAGTTTGTAGATTGTAAATTGTAATTACGGGGTACTACAAGTTTATTTTCGTTTTATAGCTAAACTAGCTTTGCCTGAGCCTTCCCCAAGTAATCTCACGGGAAGAGTACATTTTCGGGATAAAAGGGAGTTTTTTCATAGGCCTAAAATGGCAATATATAAGATGATAGGTCGTTAATCTATACATATAATAAAACAGTAACCGAACCATTTCTGTACATTGAATATTTTTCAAAAAGAGTAATTGGTATGCAATATGTATGTTCTATAGATACCAAAACCATAGTTAGATTTTTTTTTTCTGTTTGTCTGTTTGTCTGTTTATCTGTTTGTATGTTCGTCAATCACGTAATAACCACTAGGCAGATTTTGATAAAATTTCATATGTTAATAGACCATAATTAGGTGCAACTTATAGGCTACATTTTTTTTGAAAAAAATATTTTTAGGAGTGGCTTCCCATACATGTAAATGGAGGGTAAAAAAATAAATATGCGAGTACATCATTAAATGAGGTGTCATTGGATAGGTATTTAAAAATGAAATGGAGCTTTCTAAATGCGTTTTTTGCTAAAGTAAATATTTTTTGAGATATACGCCTCTAAAGTATTAAAAATGTCATACCACGTGCCAATGTGAGATGTCGGTTGAGTTGCGGACATGCATTTTTATACTCTTAACGTATAGATTAAGACGTCACAAACACTCAATAAATTATTAAAAATCTTCAAAAAATAACAAACTCTCCGCCCGCAGCTTCGCTCGCGTGGGCTACAATTTTCTGTATTTTGAAGAGGCGCGCGCAGTGTGAGTTTTGGTCAAACCTATTTCCATAGAAAATTATAACATTCGCATATATCAGCGGCCTTGCGACCGTAATTTTTTTAAACTTTTGTTGTGCGCCTCTAAAAATACAGAAATTAGTAACCCACGCGTGCGAAGCCGCGGGCGGAAAGCTAGTCTTCTATATGTCTGTATAATGTACAATTTTGATACTAGGTCTCTTTATTAGACAAAAAATAGCACTATTTCATACTGCTCCATAGAAGACGATACAGAAATATGTAAGATGTGAGGTTAGTGCAATTCATGAAGAAACTACGCTTTAATTCTATTTTTTCTGAACCGAAGCCTACCTTCTGTCAAATAACACATTAATTTCACCTGTTATACTTTAAGATTGCAAATATTATATTCCTTTTATGTTTCAACATAAATATTATGTTGAAGTTTTTGTCCTTAAGATTGTGTCCATTGCTCTATATCGAACATGATTAGAATAGATTGCAACATTTCGTGGGCACAATGAATTTGAAAAGCGCGTGCTGAATTTTGTCACTAAATTATTCTGCGAAGTCGGCGTGACGGCGCGCGCGCAAGGTTGTGTGTCGCAAGTGTTAAGTTTGTATTGTTGTCAGGTCAAGTGACAGTTTCCTATTACTGTAACTATTATTGTGTATATAATTCGATTACTTATTTTTATAAATGGCAATTTTAATTAAATTTGTTATATTTTTAAGTTATTTTTGTCAGGTTAAGTGGCAATTTCCTATTATTGTACCTTTGTAATCGGTTTTTATTGGGACCTAAATCATGTATCTATTACTCGACTATTATTATCCATAATTCGATTATTTATTTTTATAAATAGAAATTTTAGTTAAATTTGTTATATTTTTTCATATGTTTTGGCTATCGGCCAGCAATGAATGAATTTTTGACAATTTTAACTGTTTCAGTATTTATATATTTTCTATGTGTTACGATCAAGTATTTCGTTGTTTTCATCCTGCTTTGCTTTATCGCATATATATAATTATATAAATCTTAAAAATAAACCTTTTTTTCCAGTTGACACATAAAGGATATTGCAAATGCGGTTTTTATTAACCTTGACCAGTAGCAACAAGTGAATTTCTCTCATTACCCATTCCTTCAACGAGCCAAAACACTTCACACACGACTTGTTCCAAAGCAATGAAAAGAATACGTAGTTTAAGAAAATTGAGTTTTATGTCACAGTGTTTGTCCGCGATGGACTTCTAAACTACTTAACCGATTTTAACCAAATTTTACACACCGTGTGCAGGTTGATCCAACTTGAAAGATAGGATAGTTAGTAGTCCACGAGTGTAAAGCCGCGGGCGGAAAGTTAGTATAGAATAAAATAATGTTTCGTAAAAACAAATTTCCCTAGCCATAAGGTTCTCATATTTACACTTTCGATTATATATTATCATCGGCGCTTGATTTGAACAACTTTTGGCACGAATGGATCTTTTGTGTACACATAATGCGATATCGATATATACGCTATAAATTATTGGTGAACTCAAAATTATTTATGATTATTGAGTTTAGTGAGCTTCACATAACACCCATAGATAAATATAGTTTAGTACTTCAAGATTTACTTGTAAAAATTCGCGCACAAACGCAATTTGCCCAAAATAGAGCGTTATATATCAATATTATAAATTCTTTAAAATAAGTCACATCTTTTAGTTAAAATTGTACAACAACAAAAAATTTAAACATAATAAATTGAAACAATTTTCACATAATTTTCAAAATTAATGACCGTAACAAGTTTTTACGCATTTAAAATAATGACACATTACGAATGGTATCATTATTCAATATCCAAAAATAAATGACTTTTTTGATGTATTTACTAAGAAGTGAAGTGGTAATTTTTTTGCGAATATTACCATAGGTAGTCCTGCCCTATCCCTGAACAAACATGACTGGTAATTTACGGACTCCCCTTAATTTAATTAATTTTGTAACATCAATATTTTTAATAGTTGTATATTTTTTAATTAATTTCATAATATCAATATTTTTAATAGTTGTATATCTTCATGTCCTCTAATAATTCGTTAGCGAATTATTCATTGATCAACTTTCTTTAGAAGCAAGTTAGTGATTAGTCTTTTATGTGTTTGACCGCCCTATTCTCGTTTCTAACGGGGCTCGAACCCGATTGACGAATGAACCGACGAGACAATCCACCACTAATGCCTACAGTAACCGAGAGCCCGGAGGCCTATATTCCCATTCCATTCCTCTCTCAGCCTGTTCTGTTTTCTCCAAACCCCCTATTATTAATCCTCTCCCTATCCCATCCCCTTCCTTCAAGCCGGCGTGGCATTTGCGACACTTTGATGTTGTAGATGTTCATAGCCTGCGGTCAGTCACTTAACATCAGGTGAACCGTATTCCCCGCTTGCCTGCTATAGCAAAAAAATACGATATGACTAACTTAATATAAATAAAAATCCTTATTCTCTTGCATTCATCTCAACAATCTTACATCAATAGAATAGAAAAATAGAAAGACTTTCAATCAGACATCAAGACTACTCACCGTTAATGTCCGTGGAGCTCTTCAGCATGACGGTGGTGACGAAGGCGGCGAGGAAGGCCACGGCCAGCACCCCCACCACCCCCACGGCAAGCATCAGACGCTTCTCCAGCCGCGTCCGCTGCTCCCAGAACGATGGTCTGCGAATAACAAAGGAAATTAATATGGAAACGACACAAGAAATCTATAGAATGTAGTTCATTGATATAAAAAAAATATTTAAAAAAAATTGATTATTCTTATAAAGTGTAATAGATATAAATATTTATAAGTAACCAATGTAACTATCTATAAGTAACCAAAGCCTGTGGGAGTGAATAAACTATTTTTTTTTATTATTGATATGTTACTTTTTGGGCAAGCTTGCGTTTGTCAGAGGATGCAATTTTACTTTTTAATAATCGATGAGGATTTAGTAAACTTAAATGTAAGTTTGTGGGGCTGCAACGCGGCACGCGGCCGCCATCTTAGTAAAAGATGTAGATTATTTAGTTTTATGGTTTATCTGACAAATTATTGGTCGCAGAAAAATAATAAAAATGGTTTTATTGCAAATTGAATTCTACACAACTTTGGTCACGTGACTTTTAGAATAAACTTATAGACAAGTCGATCAAAGTGTTTGATCTAAAACAGTTGCGCCTTCAATAGAATAAATATATCAATAGATTATTACTATAAATTTATTAGTAGTAATTATTTGATAGATTAATAGTACACTATATAAATGTGGAAGTAACTGTATGTAAGTTACTTAATCACTGAAAAACTGTTTAATGAATTTGTATTATCAACAATAAAAATAATAATAAGTCTATTTCTTACCAACCTTTGTACATATACATATATTTAAACTTCGTTTAAGGAATCGTACTGAGTAACAAGAAATACACAGACGCACTAAATTCGTGTTTAAAATAATATTCACTATTGCTATAAAACCAAACCATGTTGACATTACATCATCTAAACTGAAATAGTTTTCCCGCCAGAAAAAACAAATTCAAAAATGGAACAAAAATTTAGACTCCCAAAGCCTTTACGTAATAATCTAAAAGTTTTTCTTGAATCAATTCAAAAGGGTCTATTATCCGTTCAAAATGTAAATCCCGCTATCGCAACCCGCAGCCAAGTTTTATTATTTATAATTTTTAAGCAGCTTTCCCTTTGAAGGGATCAGGGAAATGAATATTTAAAGAAAATATTTGCTCTTCTGTATGAACAGTTTCTTTTTTATCTGTTGCATAAACAAATTTAGAAATGTTAAGCACACTTCTGAACGATTCGATTCGATATTTAAAAACAAAGATTATTTTTTATTAAGCAACTTCAAGAAGGATTTACGAAAGAGGTTAATTAAATAAAATAATCGACACGACTTCATCTTCTTTTCCGAAGTAAAATGGAGTTTTACAATATGAATTGCAAATATACGACTGTCGATAATATTGTGAGTCAATATTTGGAGCAGATTTAAATGTCATGCTTGAATGATGAAAACCTAAGTGCTACGTAAGAGATGTATGTTTTTGTGTAAAAAATTTAATTTGCAGAATTTTATACCAGTTACGGATTAATATTTTATTGGTCCATAAACGTATGATATCCTATATAAATGTTATAGTTCAATAACCTCAAAATGGCCGTGTATAATATTAGTTTTACGTTTTAGTTATGGCCCATAAAGTATAATGACTAATTACCATTGATTGTTACGGCAAAACTTTATTTTATTTCATCTCGCGCAATACTTAACAATAGTACAATAGGATAGGGCAACAAAACAATCACTAACTCACTAGTTAATTGTAATATTTTCACCATTATATATTTATGTATTTTAATTAGTTTTTAGTTCAGTAAGTCATACAAGCGTGAATGAATGTACAGTTTAGTTATTACAATATAAAATATATATCCCAAGTGTATTAGGAAATCGCTAATAATTTTTGTTTTTAGTATTTATGGGTAGAATTTATTAAAAATATATATTGAACAAGGCATATGGAGTGTCCGAAGACTCAAGTGACGTTAATTACTCGTACACGTGCATCGTACATTGATTGAATTAAAAATTTAATAAGCCAAATAAGCTGTAATTACACGTGAATGGATAATCGACCTTATTTTTGCTTTTGGGAATAGGTTTTACATTGTTAAAATAACACAAGATGGTATGTTTTTAAGAAAAATTACGAAGCCCTCGTGATATGTTCTGTCAAACTAGACGTTTTAATTTGCTTTTGAATTTTGTATTTGCTTATCAGCGTCACTCGAGTCTTTGGCGCACTCCATCTGCTGTGTAAAGAACTTTCTACGTATTCACATTGTCCACTATTCTTACAATAAAAAAAGAATAAAAAAAATTAAAAATACCTCATCAATCAGGAAAACAAAGTTGGATATAAATATAGAGTTATATTTATATCCAAATAAATTATAGTTAGTTGGATATAGAGTTTGCGGTTATTAAATAAATGTTATGTAATACATTTTATATGCTTTTCGATTTGTTATTTAATCGGGCCTTTATCGTATTGTTATTTTCTTCAAGCAAATGTATTATTGAATGGTTTTGACATTTTATAGTTTGTTTTGTTTTGTATGGTTAGCCGCACATGAAATTATATCGACAAGAATGTACTGTGTTGATAATAATAGTGTGTGTGCGTATTGCGGTATTTTTGTACGTAATTAAAATTATTTTCGATTACCCTATCGATTCTGTAAGGCGATTAATAATAATCTTTATATTGTTAGTGTGCTATGGCTAGCATATGGCCATGTTTAACATAAGAAAAGGTTTTAAACGCGGTTTATTATACATTATTATTTAACCCGACGTTTCGAGTACTTTACAGCGAGCGTGGTCACGGGTGACTGAGATAACAGTTGTTTTCATGAGTGTTTCAAAAATTGTGTCTACTTATTTCCCCGAAAATGGTATTTGGAAAATTTGCTCGGATTTAATATGGAAAGTACTCGCGTTAAAACAAACAAAAGATTATACTATAAGAATAGGTTAAGGTTAAGGCTATAAGAAAAATTTTCGATACTTCAGCGATCGGACCCAATACTTCCCTTTAATCACTTAGTAAAGGCGGTCTTGCCACTAAATAGCGATTTATTTTTCTTTTTTTTATGTTACATAAGGCAAGCACAGCATACAGTTCAGCAAGTGACTGACCGCAGCCCATGAACATCTACAACATCAAAGTGTAAGTTACCTTACCGGCTTGAATATTTCATTTTCATTGTGCATAGGCAATATTATTTATGTAACAATTTATACCATATAAATACACACCGTATTTACATCCATCGAAATGTCTACAAAAGGGAATGGTTATCACTTATATTTATTGGTAAAAACAAGTGATTTTCTCAGTGATACGGTAAAGTAAAATGACTTTGTAACCTTACGTGGGCTATCTAGTATGGCGACCCATAAATAACAATACACGTGCTCCATTACACCAGCTTGCGTTTTATGGATCTGACACACCTTAACGGTAGAATGTATGTAACAACCGCGACATTGACATTGAATTTTAATATGTCCATATCGCGTTGAAAATTAGATTTTCAAGCCCGCTCTCAGGGACGAGAGAGTGAGTCTATGAGGGACGGTGAAAATTGTGCAACGATTATCTATACTAATATTATAAAGCTGAAGAGTTTGTTTGTTTGTTTGTTTGAACGCGCTAATCTCAGAAACTATTGCGAATTGAAAGATCAGATGGATCAGAAGTTAGAATCACGGGTCAAACTGCTGTGAACTTGTAATATTCTATTAATATGCAGACAATAAAAAAAATAATGCTTTTCACATAACAATCTTCAATAAATAGGTGTGGAATCTACTCAAAAGTTGTCTTAAAATTAGGTATCTAATAAATCAATTTTATAGTTATTATAAAGGTCATCCGGGTTTGTGACTTATATCCTTAATAATCACTATATTTATCGATCACTAATACTTCCTTCGCCAATCTTCAAACACAAAAAATATACCAGTCAGACACATAAAGCAGTTTGTCATAATAATAATTTTGCAAAACATATCCACAGTAGACAAAGTTAAACGCAAAAATAGTTCCAAATAATATTTTTTTTCGACAAGCTACCCGCCCGGCTTTCCGCACGTGCTACAAATTTTGTAAAATGTACAATATAATATAATAAGAATAAGCAAAATTGTTTAACCCATAATGTGAATAAGCGAAATTGTGTAAATAAACTAAATTAACACATGATGCGATGACTAACGGCCATTTTCAATAATGTATCAATGATTATGGATAGATTGTTATGTCAAATTATATGACAAGAGACAAAAGTCATAGCAAATGTATCCGTCGTTAGGGTATTGAAATCAAAGTAAGTGCAAATAGATAGATTTGTCTGACTTTAATAAGCAGAATAAGGGATAGATAGAATATCGAAAACGGCCGTAAGGGAAACAGAGATTAATTTTCATATAATAATATTATTATAAGATCGATATTATTATATCACGACAGTTATTTGGATTATCCGTTATACACCTTTGTTGTTAGATATGAGAAACAATGAATCTCATTATTTGGAAAAGAGCAACTACTCGAGTTTCTTACCGGTTCTTCTCGGTAAACGCTGCCATCCGAATTGGTGGTACTTCCACTCACGTGTGACGTTTCAAAGGAGTTTTTAAAAGTCAATTAGTAAAATAAACGATTTGAATTTGATTTATTGATTTTAAAAATCTACTTTTTTCACATTTTCAATCTGTAAATGCATTGCGTGACAAACAGTTATAGGTTTTCATTTAATGTTGATTCTTTGATAAAACTACTAGAAACATAATTACATTGTATTCAATACAAATCATATTATGTGTTATGAAACAACATTAATTGAACTATACAATTTGTACTGGAACTAGCTGCTCGGCGGCTTAGCTTCCCTAGAAATGAAGCTTTCTAATAGTAAAATAATTTTTGAAATCAGTCCAGTAGTTCTGTGTCAAATATTACAAACATAATGCAAAGTTTCCCTTTTATAATATTTTTTAATCGATACTAATACTTTATTTTCAAAGTACTTACCAATATATTTACCTATTCTATTAACACTAATATTATAAACAGAAAAACTTTGTTTGGTTGTAATCATTAGGCTTAAAAACTAGATTTTAAAAATTCTTTCACCATTCGAAAGCTACATCTACGAATAACATCGTTTATATTCTTGTAGGCTAAATATATAACATTATGCTATGGGAGCAAAGCTGCGCGGATTAGCTAGTTGCTTATATTTTCATGAAATACACCTAAATTCATTAATAGCAAAGGTAACCAAAACAAAATAAATATAATTATTGTAAACCAAAAAAAAAGGAGACAATTATGAATAATCTATGTTATAAAATCAGCCGATCAGTCATTTATTTTACTTGTCACACTAAAACAAGAAAATAATTTAATTTTCAGGTAATACACATAAATAAGTCCAGTAATCGAGGTCAAAGGTTCAAGATCAGTAATGCGCGTGCAAATTTTAATAAAATTGTGTATTATTGTAAGCACGTGGAGTTTTAATGACCAACTTGTTTGTACTCAAATATAAATATGACTGAGTGGTTGTAAGAATTTTCCTTTTCCATTTTCTATATCTAAAATAATAGAAACAAAATCAACCGAAATCGAAGCGAAAAAATATCAGAAAAAATTACAATATTGATAGAAAAAAGTCTTAATTAAAAAACCTTTGAATAAAAATATACTTATACGTAAAATAAAAACTATGTATTTACCCCGTTTAACGAACATTACCCTTTTTAGAGTGTGTGAGTGTGTTTATTGTTTTTATGTCGACCTTTATGCGCCACTATTCTATTACAAACGTTATCCTACTAATATAATAAAATGCAAAAGTTTATGAGGATGTATGTTTGTTAACATACATATGTTTGTTACTTTTCCACTCAAATCTAGAGAACCGATTACGATGAAACTTGTATATACCTATACATATAGGTTCAGAATAACACATAATTATACTTAATCCCGGCGTTGCTGGATGGATTACGCGGATAAAGCCGCGGGGAGCGGCTAGTGCATCATAATGATATACCGATATACCGGTACCGGTACATCCCTAGTGTTATGCAACGCACCCGTTGGTCAACATTTCCCGACCGGTCTGGGTTCTCACAAGTTCATCGTCACCACGGTCGATAACCCCAATTGACCGGCACACGACATGGGACTCTTACTTTTACAGGCTAAGGTCAAGTTTGAGGTAAAAGTACAGCCTTTTTAAGGGCAAGCCATTTTCAATATTTCATACTAATTCTCTAACAATTAACTTCATCACCTCCTCAGAAAATGGATTCCCCATTGCGAAGGGTTTTACTACGAGGTTAGTAAAGAAATTTTAAAAATTGTTCTGCACACAAAAACAACACTAAAGTAGATATGTTTATGAAGCTCTTAACTAGAATTATTCCCTGTTACTTAGATGTGAATGTCTCATTCGGCAAAAAAGATCTAAAGCACTATAAATAAGTAACGAACGCTAACTACCTACGTTCTAGTAAAAGAAACAAATTAAATAAAATTCGTCTTTCTAAAATTGTAAATCAGCAAAATATCTGAAACTTGAACGCTGAATTCGAAACTATGCTAATAAAGTAATAACATTTGCTTATACAAAAACCATTTCCGAAATTAATAAGAGTAAACTAAAAAATAAATGTATTGGCGATGTAACATTAAAAACAAACACAAATAATATAACCAGGTCATATTTTGAATTACATAATAGGCGCCATTGATAAAAAGTAACCGAGCATTACGAGCAACTTCGCACGCAAAGTATTATATCATTCAATTAAATAATACGATTATATAACTAGCTTCCGATTGCTTTGCGTGGATGTACTCGCGTGATCGCATACAGACTTTCACATTAACATTTATAAGAACATCGTTTAAGAAACGTTTAAAAAATCTCATTAAGGCTCAATAAAGAAAACTTAATTTAATATCGACATTGTTTAGTTTCTAAATTGAAGATATATGTACTAAGCAGTATTTGTTTGCAAAACATTGTGTAAACAAACTGAAATCATCATAAACTAACTGCGCCCCAGTGCTTCGCTCCCGTGGGATTATCGGGATGTTATATAGCATATAGCCTTCCTCGATTAATGGGCTATCTAACACTAAAAAAAATTCCGAATCGGACCAGTAGTTCCTGAGATTAGCGCGTTCAGTCAAACTCTTCAGCTTCATAATATTAGTATAGATAAACCAAACAAAACCTAATATAAAAAAGATTGCATGCCGTTACTGAAACTGTCAAACAAAAGAAGTTCAAACAAGATGCATCTCAGTCTTATTGTATAGCACTAATAACATGCCGAATCATGACAGTTATAACAATACCTCGTTAAAAATAACGTTATAACGGTACAGGATACCGGTAACCGTTACGAGGTGACTGGCCTCATAGCAAACAATTATGCAAATTAATTCAATAATGTTTCTAAACGATATCCGTGTGTTCCGGTCGCAATAAAACTTCGATAACTATGGAAATTCAACTGAATGTTGAACGGGTTAAAAATTCGGTACTGTTATATGGGAAATGGACTTACTAATAGCACACGATTATTTAGATCTTGTGAGATAATAAAAAAAATCATAAGATAATCAAGCTGTAAGGAACGATAGATAAATAAAATAAAATAAATCGCGTTTGCCAATGAAAACGCTAAAAAGGGAACAAGCTTAATAAATAATCTATGAAAGGCCCCATTTTCTTTTATTCGTTCATTTTATCGTGTTAAAATTGAGCATGATAAAATAATATATACTATATAAAACACTAGCTAAAAAACACTGAGCGGCTTCGCTCCCGTAGCATCATGTTATAGTATATATAGCCTATAAAATATAGCTAGCTGTTAGTCGTGGATAATGTAGCTTTCAAATGGTGAAAGAATTTTTAAAATCTGTCCAGTACTTTACGAGGGTCTTCAAACAAACAAATCTTTCCTCTTTATAATATTGTTGCAGATAAATCATGCATCAAAAATTTTGTAATGTGAGTAATTGTAAATAAAAAATAGATCGTCACATTTTACCTTTGACGGCATTCAAATTTTATTTTAACTAACTGTGACCTGCGGTTTCCCGTTCCCGTGGGATTTGATCAAAATCCTTCCTTAGCGGATGCCTACATCATAGCATCTACCTGCATGCCAAATTACATCCCGATCCGTCCAGCACTTTGGGCACTTTGGCACGTTGATAGATAAGTATGTTAATCAGGCAGAGTTACCTTTGAGTTTTATATAAATGAATAAAATAATTAATAATAAAATTATATTTGTGAAAAGTGATGTGTGTTAAAGTGATGAGTAGATAAATGATCCATTTTCATAAGATAATTGCTAAAGATGTATTCATATAAGGGTTGTCGACGGCCTTTTTTTTCTTCATAAGTCTGTACAGCGACATAATTTATATGGTTAGAGAATATTTATTTAAAGAATTTGAATTTAATTTGACTAAAAAAACGAAGGGTAAATTAAGAAGGTGATCATTAAGGTGATAAGAACTAAGAAGATGGGGTTATTAAATTATTTGTTTAGTTTTCAAATTTAATTTTATGTAAGATTGTAAACAACTCCAGGATCAAAAGTATCCTATATGTTATTCATCATAATTGGTTCAGTAGTTATTGCCTGAAAGAGTAACATGCACACATACATACACATATCGTCACAAAATTTCATATTTATAATATTAGAGGTTATCCAGTTTATAATATGGCAATTAATTGCAAACTATGCTATTCAGGGTGAGAATTTTTGGATAGTGCATACAAGGTAGTAATTTTGGCCCATAAAAATATTTATTACTAGCTGATCCTCGCGACTTCGCTCCCGCAGCCTATTGTTATATAGCCTATGTTACTCGCGGTTAAAGTAGCTTTTGGATGGTAAAAGAATTTTTAAAATCGGTCTAGTAGTTTTTGAGCCTATTCATTACAAACAAACAAAGTCTTTTATTTATAATATTTTTCATATAAATTGCCATTTGACAGCCCTGAATTATTCAGCGTCGGCTTCATTAGTTCAACGATATTAAAGTCAATGTCAACAGGTAGACATTGTATGTAAATACGTTAAAGGTGATTGCCACGAGTTTATAATATACTAGCATCTGCCGCGGCTTCGCTTGCGTTCATCTCTGGTCAATAAAAAGTATCCTATCTACATACAAAATTTTATCAAAATCTGTTCAGTAGTTACGGCGTGATTGACGCAATCATCGAAACAGTTAAACTTTCACATTTATGGTATAGTTAGGAAGGAGGATAGGAAATTATGTATTGAACATCCTACGAATACTATAAATGCGAAAGTTTATGTATGTATGTTGGTACTTTTCACGCAAAAACTACTGAACCAATTATGATGAAACTTAGTACCTATACATATACGTAAGGGTCCAGTTAAGGATATGTCTTTGTAAGGGCGCGCACTTAAGACTTTAAAAATTATTTATTTATTTTATTTATTAAACATTTTATTATAACAGCATTCAGGAAAACAAAAAAACAGATAAAACAATACAATAAAAACATTTATAAAAAGGCGGCCTTATCGCTGGAAACGATCTATTCCAGGCAACCCGAGAAAAGGATAAAAATAAATAAAATAGAAAGGTAGATCACAATCACAACACTGCTAAAAAGACTAATGAACTACATACAAGTACACACAAATTAATATAGTATAATAAATAAACATATACATAGAAACATATAAACATACATACATACCTACATACACATATACATACATATCTACATACACATATACATACATATAAATACTTAAATATGAACGATAGGAATGACAGCACTAAGAAAGAGAGAGATTATGTGTGTGGAGAAGTTTTTTTAATTGAGAGAGAGATTGTGCACGTTTAATGTTATCAGGCAAGTTATTCCACAATTTCACGGCACGGACGGTAAAAGACATACTAAAGAAACGTATCTTGTGACTAGGCACTTCCAGCAAAAGCTCTCTAGAGGAAGGTATAGGATGCAAGGGAGAAGTTCAGAATTGAAACTTATTTTTAAGGTATAAAGAGGATGTAGGACTGAAAAGGAGTAAATAAGGTGAAGAATGTGGGAATTGCGACGGAATCGTATTGGAAGCCACTTGAGTTTAGTTCGAAATTCAGAAATATGGTCGAATTTGCGCAGGCCAAAAACGAACCTAACGCAGAAATGTATTTTGACAAATGGAAGGCTAATTTTAATAGGTTATCAAATGAAAAAGGTCTATGGTATAAGATTATTCAGAACGAACTGCCTGATAGACCCTGGTTTGATGATAGTTCTTTAAGTAGAAATTATATTAAATTAGCTTTTAGGTTACGTTCTGGCCACTATCCATCAGCAAAATTTGCTTTCCTGATGAGGAAATCTGGAACTCCAAATTGTGAAATTTGTAACAAAATTGAGGATGTGCAACATTTGCTGATGGAATGTGAAAAGAATAAAACTAAAAGGGAATCACTGATTAGGGAATTTAGATTAAATGTTATGGATGTTGGTCTGATTTGTTCCATTTTAGCGAGTCCCAAGTCAAAATTAGCAAAAAAAATTTGTAGTTTGGTAAAAGATCCCTAATCAGTGATTTCCTTTAAGTTAAT